>CM062813.1:963928796-964528796 GCA_031772625.1 Pinus tabuliformis | reverse complement strand
AGAGAAGACACTAATCAAATCACAAGCTGACTCATCCCCCTTACAGATATCTATATATGGATCCCTCATCCCAGAGATCCAGAGGCTGGAATTTTGCATATTTTAAGGAATTGTTGTTGGTTTCTTGAGACAAACATCAGATTGTTGGGTGATCTAAGCTTTGTTTGAGGTGAAGAGGGGCTTCTTTGCTGGGAGGTTGATGCTGGGTCAGAACAACTGGTTGTAACTCCTCTTGGATCTTTTCTTGTTTATCAATAAAAGCTATTTGATTTTTCCTCCATGCTTTTGTGTCATTGATGCTTGCTACATTTGTATGGTCAATTTACATCTGATCCTAGATTGTTTATGATTATAGATCCATGTCTTTGTATAGCTCTATGCTTCTGTGATCTTATAGGTGCTTTGTGAAGCTGGGCGTGCAATGGAGCAGGTAGCTGAAGACTATCAAAGAAGAGAGGGACCAAATCAGGAGATTAGCGCAAGACAGAGGTTGGTCTTCCTGTTCCTCTCTATCTATAATTCATAAAGGAAAAACGAAAGTAGTTTTTCTCTGTTTGTTTCTAAGGCAGTTGTCACACCTTAGTGGGATAGAGCAGTTCTATATAGACACTTTTCCCTGTAACACTAATGAGGTTATTTGAGCTACCACTAAGGCACTTAGGATGTTTTCAATTCAGATGTTCAGTTCATAAACCAACCCAAAGATTGACTGAAGTAGCATTGATCTACTTTGCAGTTGGATAGCAAAAGTAGTTCAAAGGCTAGCTGGCTTAACTTTAGGCTCCGTCTATGGTTTATATAGCAAACAACAGTAACAAACAAACAAACTATTCATTCCCCAGTGGTGTCACCATTTTGTTTCTCGAAGAACTAGTGTCTATTCAGGGCTACTAGTCCCACTAAGATGGGTAGCTATCTTAGTAATAAACAATTCAAAGTTACTTGTGTTTTTCTTTATGAGAGATATATGAGAAAGAAGTAGAGAGCACCAACCTTAGTCTTTCGCTTGGCTCCTTGCTTGTTTCCTCTCTCCCTTGATAGAGCTTTTGCCACTCCTTTCTTGCTTGTCCCACTTCAAAGAACACCTGTAGAGTCAAAGCAGCAAAATACCATCAAAGCATAGAGATCTATAACCATAAAAAATATAGGATCAGATGTACATTAACCATACAAATGCATACACAAATACAAGATTCATAAATATACAAGTATATGGAGGAAAACTCAAATAGCTTTATTGATAGAAGTAGTAGAAGATAGGATTAAAACCCAGCTGTCTGATCCAGCACCATCCTCCCAGCATGAAAGCCCTCTTCACCTCATGAAAATCTAGATCACCCAACAATACAATGTCTCACAGAGAAACTAACAGCACTTACAAAATACAAAATTCCAGCCTCTGGATCTCTAGGATGAGGGATCCATATATAGATATTTGCAGGTGGGTGAGTCAGCTTCTGGGATTTTGATTAGTGTCATTTCACTAATATTTCTTGGTTCCACTTGGATATTTCATGATCTCTTACTCATCCCTGGGAAAATTCAGAGAGGCAAGTGTCATATGAGCAGTTTCTAGAAGATTCTTTGGGTTTCCACCTAACAAACTGCCTCTGCCATTTGTCTACTCTCGCTCATCGCACCATTTAGAAGGGATTTTCAATATGCATCGCACCCTCTGTGTGTAACAGGTGAGATGCATCGCACCCTCTGTGTGTAACAGGTGAGATGCATCGCACCCTCTATGTGTAACAGGTGAGATGCATCACACTCTCAGCATGGAGAAATCTGTATGGTATAGTTCTGACCAGTTCTGAGCAGTTTTTCAGGGAGAACTTCTGGGAAATGATGTAATCAATTGACCTTTATCCTTTAGAGTATGAAACAAAACTTTTACGGGTTTAGAAGTGCTTGGTTTATGGACATATGTGATTGGGGTTGCAGTGCCCAAATATGTCTATAACAGTGAGTCACCAAATTTGTGTTGCGGGCCTGTTGGGATGGGGTCCCTATGGTCAATTTTGTTATGTTTTGAGTCAATTTTGTATTATCTTTTGTATTGAATGTAAATTCTTCATGAAATGTGGAAAGTAGAGCAGTAATGTAGTAGAACTCAAAGGGACTCTAGTCCCTTAGTTGGGTAGGTGATAGAGTTGTTTTGAGAACTGCCCATGGTCCACGACCATGGTATTATAAAGAAAATGATATATAAATTTGAGTCATAGCGAGCCTTAGAAGATGAGAGGATTAGAAGAATCATTTTAAGGGAAAGGTGCTATGTCAAGAAAGGTATGTTTCTTATACTTAGGAGAAATGGGAAGGCTCCTGTAGGTAAGCTGCGGAGACCTCGTATGTCTATAGCCTGAGTGCGTGGGCCCCTGCAGCTGAATGCGTGAGGATAAAAAGTTTGTATTTGAATTTTTATATCTGATAAATACTGTTTGAGCTGTGATTGAAGCATATGTGTCCTTTTACTTACTTCTACAAAGTTTATGTATCTTCACTTTGTAATCTATTTAATATGAATTAATGCTTATTTATTGTGAAAAACTAGTAGATCTATAATATCTACACATGATAAGTATAATTAAATGCCTTCACGAAGATCTGGAAGTCATTTATATAGGTTGAAATAGTTGTTCGTTCCAAAGGGACAAAGTTGTGTGAAGGAAGATCAAAGCCATAACAACTTCATGAAACCATCACATAGGCCTTTGGATGCAGAAATATGGTTCTAGCATCCCCCAATATCGTGTCAGGTGAGATTGGAACCTGCGCTACATGGGTTGTTTCTGAAAGGGCTAGCAGTTTAGGTTTTTTTTGGTTGGCACAGTCAAAGCTAAACCTGGGTTAGGCCAATCAAGCCAACAAACCTCCTTTTGGTGGATGTCCAAGTCCAAGAAAAGTCTCTTCAAGCACTCCTTATCCAAGTTGAGATTTTGTAGCATGTAATCATAATCTCGGTATAGGGATGCAACAATCAATGACCAACTATTTGGGGATATAAGTGAGTGAATTTATAGGAAAGTAGATGGAGTTAGGGATCCATGAAAGAGGGAGGAAGGTCCACATCTCAAGGGGAAAGCCCATCATGATAAGTTCAAGAGGTCAAAATGGGAGAGCTTGACCATATCAACAACAACCAATATCCAACTCATTGTCCTTGAAGGTTCTAGTGCACAAAGCTTCTCCTTTAGTTTTGGAAAACCTACTAGAAAAGGTTTGATGTTGGTTTGCATATGAAAACATATTATGGTAGCGCTAGGGTAGAACTATTCGACCTTCCATCAACATGGGCAGGTATTGTAGCAAAATGGGTTGATGCTAAAATTTAGGTTTTTAGTTAACGTTCTTCAGAATGTATTCAGGGAAGTTTTCCTTTGATTTTTCAAGGACGTTTTGGTTTGTATACCATGATAGATATGATGCATAGTTGTCAATGTTTTGGCACTTCAAGATATGAAATAGGAAGTGAACATGAGGCGTGGAAAAATACTGTGTAATAGGTGCCCCCTAAAGCATGAAGGCAGAATAGGGAGTGATGTAGGAGATGCTTTACAAGTCAGTGCAAGGACGAGAACAACACCGTTAGGGAACCTACAAATCAAGCATATACGTATACATATATGACATCTCTGATGATCATGCCTAATGGTACATGAATAGGTATCTAATAATACATGAATCCATAGTATGGATGCAGCCATCCAAATAGAAAGGATCATCAATATGGACCCACGAGATGGTCGCAAACATCCAAATAGAAAGGATCATGAATATGGACCCACGACATGGTCGCAACCATATATCCAGAGGAAACATGTATACAATAATGAATAACTCATAACTCCGCGCAAACTGGATCTTATTAGACAAAATCCCAGGTCTTGGGCTCTGTGTTGACTCGATCAGTGTACAAATTCTAACATGTGAATAGATGTGTTGAGGTTGAACTTGATAGAAAACCACCTTATTACGGTCAATGATGTAAATCATTAACAGGCAGGAGAGAAACGACCAATAATGACAATGGCTCTCAAGGTATAATCAGCACAATCCATGAATGTGAATACTGAAGCCGAAGTTGCACAACAGCGGAATCATCTAATCGAAGGTCAATGATGTACACCTGTCGTCAAACGCGAAGAACTTGCCATTGAGGCATGCAAGATCTAAGGTACTGGAAGGGAGATTCTAGATCATATTCACAAATAACAAGTTGAAGTCGACAAGAAGTGATCGATCAAAGGACGGACATAATGAATCCCACATCATCGACACAAAACAAAAGGATTTAATAGAGCACATAAGTGTGATCAGGGACTATGGCAGAAAGTCTGACAATGTATAAGTGATAAAGAACTATAGATATGACTTCTCTTGAACATATCAATCACATGACTTTGGATTTTGGAAACATTTGACTGAACATAGGATTAGAGGTCATGATGACAAAATGGTATAATTAGATGAGAGGAAAAATGAATTTCACAAACCTAGGAAGGCAAGTGACTAAGTGAGGATTTCCCAAACCCGACAAGAGAAATAGATAAGTGTCATGTTCAAGAGCAACATGCTACCTTTAAAAAATACAAGAGATGATCACCTTCACGTTTTCCCCAACCATTTCTGGCGAATAAGCCATATATTTTTATCACAATCTCAAAGGGGATCGCATATTATTTCCATATAATTTAATCCTTCATATGAATCCATCCTAGTAAGTTTTACGAGTCCTAGGAAGGAGAAACTCGGTCTTGTCACAGTGACAAATCCTGTGTCATTTAAGTTTTACGAGTCTGACGAAGGTGAAGCTTGACATATTTTTCATGTTTAGAGAGTTTGAAAAGGAAGTGAAAAAGAAAACTCCAAAGGTCCCTTTTTTGTAAATTGTCTCTTGAACCCAAAAAGATAGAAAACAATATCCAATAGAACCCCTTAGCCATGCTCAAATTCTGTTTATTTTTTACGAGTTTGAAAAAGTGATAAAATAAAAACCATTGACTCAGTCAAGATAAATCACCTTCACCAAGAATATATGACCTATTCCTGCACTAGGAAATGCGCCTTACCAATTTCGAGGAAAAATATTTAAAAAATGAGTGAAATATGCCCTATTTTGGTAAAAACTTATAAATATGGCAAAAAGTAAATCATTTTTACCATTTTACCAATTTTCAATTATGAGAGAATTTTTACCTCATTTTACCTCGATTTTCAAGCAAGGATCACAATCAATCCCATTCACCATTTGTCAAGCCGCTTGTTGTAGGTAACAGATCTATCCATTCCCTTCATTTTGGTACTCATTTCAAGAAATTTCATCCATAGATTAGGATGGAAGGACTTGAGAAAAAATTATATTATGGGTGACTAGCGCAGGTTTTCCCATCGAACTTGCACTGCTCACCCTGTGGTCAATTAGGCCCTCGCGTTGTCAACACAATAAAATTCATAAATAGTCACGTTGGCACTGAGATAATTTTTTTGTATAAAATCCTCCATTTTAAATAGTTTATATTGGGTTTTGTCTCTATGTAAGATCATGAAATGTTGTTTTATTTATTTTCCAAAGGATAATGAGTCAAAAATGGTGGTTGAATGGAAGGAAAGGGGACATGAAGTTGAAGACCATCAGGGTGCACAAGATCAAGATTGTGTTGATGCCCTAAGAGCAGGTGGGTTGCTCAAGTTCTTTAGGATTCATGGGATGATATCACAGCCTGATTTATTGCAACATATGATTATTTTGTGGGATGTGGATTACTAAATATTTATGATACGGGATCAAGAACTTGAAATAGAGTTCATTGACATTTATTTCATTATCGTATTGTCTAGAAAGGGAGAACATGTTCAGTTGTCTAGATCACACAATGGAGGAGAGAGAACAAATATGCTCATTGCGAGGCATTGTCCATGGAACAAAAAGACCCAAAGTTGGAAAATCGACATAAAGACCATTACAAATCTTCCACTACAAACAATCCTATATACTATAGCCGGAGTAGCTAGGTATCAAGAGTTGTATGAGGAAATAAAATCTCATTTCTAGTAGGCAATTGAATGTTTGAATCCCATAGATTTTAATTGGAGTGAGGGTTTGTCGGTGTGCATGAAGTGCCAACTTACCAAGTGCAAGTCAGGGAGTCTGACACAATTTGGTTTCAGATCCATTTTGGTGATGTTCATCCTAGAATATGTGTCATTTTTTCATTAGTAGTGGTTAGAAGTGGATGCACTAGCGCCCAAAGATCCATGATTACTCAGATGGGGAGAGTTGATGCCTCGACATAGAGGCAACCAAAAAATGTCATTCCCTCCAACATTTTTTAGATGGTTGTGTCAATAGATAATCATGGTTGATGATTGGGCACATGAAGGCATAGATTTCCAAGTAGATCTAGATCTTCCACTTCCTATAGGAGTATAATGAAACGATTCAGGTAAAAACTATTTTTGAAGTTTTGAAGTTTCTTGTTGATTTTTCTTGTATGTGTACTAAGATTTGACTTATAATTATTTGCATATGTGGGACCAGAGGGACTTCCAGGGGTCTCTCCAGTAGCCAGATGAGTGGCACACCAGATTGAGGAGGCTCCTTATGAGGAGGGACCAGATCATATCATTGACGTAGAGCGTAACCTGGAAGCTTTAACCATGGGCATCCCAGAGTATGACTCGATAGATGAGGTTCCATTGAGCTACCAGAGGCACACTCTAGGGGTTTCTGCCAGACTGTGTCAGTAGTTGGGCTAAGTCATTAGGGTTATTTTGTGCTATCATAAGCACCATGTGGGAGAATAACTAAATTTTGTTTACTTTATGCACTGTTGTAGGCTTATAAAGCCATGTATCTCATAACACAAATTTTGTCACTTTGATGTAGCAAACTCTTTTGCAAACACTTGGTATATATATTGTTGGTACTATTTTATTGCTACTCTTTTCTTCTAAAAATACATCATTTATCTACCATTTTCTTCCATAAACTCCTCATAGTCCATTGAAATTGATTAATGAAGCATTATAATTGTTATTTTAGATTAAATTTAATTTATGGATTTTTATGTTACAAATTGGAATTTTTCAACAAAATTACGGGATATAATGACTTCCTGTAATTGGTTTATGTTGTGACATGTGGCATGGTAGGAAAATCTAAACAGAAGATAAGGATGTGATCTAGGATATACATACATGGTGGAAAATCAATTTAGCATCGAATTTGGAGCTCCTAAATACATGGTCAATGCTGGTCAAACACAGCCTATTCAGCAGAAAAATCTAAAGTTATAATGAATGTACTTGATCTTTTGCTTAAGATTAGGGACCCTAAACTGATTTTGATTTGTTTTAGAAATTAGTTAGGATTAGGAAGAACGAAAATAGCCTTTTTGGTTGTAAATTTTAATAAATAGGAGGATTTTGATTATTATTGAAAGGAGAATGCTAGTGAAGACATTGAAAAGAGCAGACTTAAGACTGTAAGCATATTCCAGAACTCTGTTTTTAATGTAATCTATTCTCAGAACTTAATCAAAGGTAGAATTTCATCAATTATGGTGTTTATGAGTTAACGTTCTTATCACTTGAAGTTTTTCAAAGTGTGCCATCAAAGCGTGGAAGGGCCCTACGTGAGGATTGGTACACTTTCTTTTCTGTTTCATAGAATTTAGTATTCAGATATGAATAGTGTTTTATTTCATTTCATTGCTTGTGAGTTTATCAATTTAATTATAAGTTCCTGTGATTGTTATTTTATGATTCAAAGTAGTAGCTTGAAAATTCAATTGCAAAATTATTGAATAAGTCCTTGTAAAAGGTTTAATTGAACATTGAATTTCAAAATATTTCTATGAAATCTGTTTTCATGAATTTGATTTTTAGTATGCTTAGTTTGTTATTTTGAAAGAGTTTTTGTGAATTATATCGTTGTAAGAGGATTGAGAACTCAGGCTAATAACACTCTGTTTTTTTAGAACAGTTAATTAAACTAGATGATATAAGTGTTTAAATTGTGAAAGGAAACATATTTCAATCTCTTGTAAAAGAGTGTTGTAGCCTGTCACAATAGACACTTATTTAGACAGATTAGATCCTTTTAGGTCTATAAAATTTAGAAATGTGCCTCTAAGTTTACCTACCTTGGTTGACATTAAATTTAGTCTAATCTAGAACCTTGGATTGGTCTCTCTCTCTCTCTCTCTCTCTCTCTCTATATATATATATATATATATATATATATAGATAGATAGATATCTGCGTGTGTTTTTCTATTTACCATGTCTATTACAATGCTTTATGATTTACATTTTTTGCAAATTTCTATCTAACACGTAGTTAGACAATCCATCTGTTAATGTGTTCATGCGTCTCGAAATGTGATGGTAAGTAATAAAATCAAAGTCTCATTCTAATAGATGAACTCACAAATACATTCTCGAAATTTGAGGGTTTCTAATTGAATATTTTCCATTAACCTGTAGTACAATGAGCTATGAATGATGATTCAATATTAACTCTCTAGTGCCAACAACGATAGCTTCTAACAAAAGTTCAATGATCGCACTATATTTGGTAATGTTATTATTCATACGACCTAAAAATATACTTTGTAAATTCACTAACTCACCATTAGGGTCATAGATTGCCCCTACAACGAAAGATAGATTATGTGTACTGCAAGCACCATCAGCAAAACTGATGTAATGGTTGGATGACATCTACAAACCAAGTAGAGTAGGAGATAAGTAGAGGAAAATGTTTGCAAAAGAAAACTATCACACCAAAACCACACTACACACTAATGTAAAAAACAATTTACATGGAAAATCGCGTAAAAATTTTCAGATGGAACCCATTTGCAGACTCCGGTAATCGATCAACAAATAGTAAAACTGGAGTTTCACCATTAGCATGACATGTAAATATAGAGTCGACCAAATAGTGGACTGACATACATAGATGATAATGGCCCCATGACCCCCGGGTGATTGAGGGTTACGAGTCATAGGATGAATGCCCCATTGCGATAATGGGGAAATGGTAGAAACTCAGTAGAAGGTCTCATGACAGTGGGTAAGAAAATCTTAAGCTCATCGTGAGAAAACGAGGCTCTTAGTTGAAATATTTTGAAAATATCATGTTGGACTAAAATATCAATGCACAAGGTAGCATTAATATTCCCCATGTTTCCCTTAGATAAATGGATGGGTCACAATAAGGCGAAAAAAGGTATCTAAACACGATATAATTTCTCCAAGACTCGAGAGAAATTAGGAAAAATGATGGGAATCATTCTAGAGATTTCCTTCAAGAGACATAACCTCAGTGATACTCTCATAAGTGTGAAATTTATCGCTCAAGGGATCCATAGAATCCCAAGAACCAAGCCAAGGGGATTGTAAATACACTTATAAATGCATACTAAGAGTAGCATGACTTTTAGAAGTGACTTTTGAAGCCAAAAAAACAACTTGATACGTTGGTTCCACTGGGCTCAGTGACATGACATTGCCAAAAGAGTCAAATTGACCGAGATGAGGGATGATCCAAGGATCGCAAGAAATGGAGAGCATGTTGATGGAAGCGATGTTTGGAGTTGCGAGGGAAATATTTCCCATAAGAGAAGAGTCTTTAAAAATACCTGCCCCAACACTCTCATAAGAGAAGTTAGTATTTCCCACACATGGGACATTTCCATTCAAAGAGCTAGGAGAGAAAAAGGATAATTGATCAATGGTGACTTTTTCCCCTCATGAGAAAAACAGACCACACGAAACAAAGAAGAAACCATGAAAAACATGGCATGAGTCCAACTTTGACCAAGTAGAAGGTTATAATTGAAAATGGCATCAATGACTTCTACTTCTAGGTTAACAGTTTTTCTTTCCAATGTTATGGGAAAGTTCGTGAGAATACCATAAGGATGAGATCCTATGCCATCAAAGGCTTCTAAGGTGTTAGGAGTGTTAGCCTCCTGCTACAACAGGTTAATCATCTTTCATGATCGACATTTTTCATGCCAAATATGTCGTACTATGCATGCTGCAATGCTCCATATTTGCTACAGATGACCAGAGAAGTATCCATGAAGGTGTGCCAGTTTTAATGCTACTGCTTTGTTCTAGTTTTGATTAATAATCCATTTTGATCAGTTTTCAATTAAGGGTAGGCCAAACAGCTTAATCTTGGCCTCCCTAGGTTTCAATTTCTTATTGTAGAATATAGAGAATAACTATCTGTCCAAACAGCTTAATCTTGGCAGATTTGTAGATAGGTAGAGAAACAAGGGTGCTCAACAGTTTAATCTGAGCCCCTGGATGCAATAAGTGTAGTTGTAGATAGGAGGACAGTAAGAAGAAAAGAACAAAAGGCTGGGTATGCTAGTTCAAGTGCACCCAAACCAAAAAGAAGAGAAAATGCTAGGTGAGTAGGTCGGGTAGGTAGCTTTGTGGTTGTAGAATCATGGCTTGTGATCCAGTTCATATTGTCAAGTGTTATATCTATCATATCACAAGTTGAAGGTGATTTTTCAGTTGGAGGACTTCAAGAAATGCATGTCTAACTTCCCCCTTCTTCCTCTCCCCCAAATCACTCACTAACTTCCCTAAAAGAGGTCAAGATCTGCTTGATACCTTTTAGATTCATCATGCTCCATATCATTTGCCTTGGTGAAGATCTGCTTCACTCAAGGAATGTTCACACTTCTTCTATCAGTCATTTTCCCCCATTGATAGCCTAAGACTTCATTCTTAGCACTTTTTCTCATCATTATCATATTAACTACTAACTTTATTATGTAACTCCCTATCTATTTCCCCTTCCCCTACTAAAACTATGTATATAACTCCCCTATACATTTATCCCTCCCCCTGGTTGAAAAATAACCATATACATCCTTGGGAATTGCTAAGTTTATCAGAAACTCAGCAAGAACCCACACTGCCCTCCTCTAACCATCTTCCAAATCCAAAAGGACTCATTCCTTTGCATAGTTTCCCTTCATATGTATAAAAATCATCTCTTTGGCCTTGGTTTGCCTTTATAAGGCATGGAACCCTCTTTGGCCACTAGACCCCTCTCAAAACCACATCACTTTTCCCCTAAGTGCCTTTCGACTCCTTCCAAGGCATAAGAATACAAAAACCATGCAAAAACCATGAAAAACCTTCAAAAAAGGATAAAATCCTCCCTTTTTGGCTATTGGACCCCTTCCGATGCCTTAGAATCCATGCCAAACTATAAAGGAACCCTTCCGATTTCCCAAAAGGCTTGGCAGTTCACAAAAACATGGGTCCGATATAATAAAGTTTCATTTGGACCCCCTCCGATGCGATATCGCTATCGGGAGGGGGCAATCATATGTTTAAAACATCATATATAACCCCGTTGTATCGCTCTGCCATCTCCGCGTCCCGTCATCCGTCGGATCCGGGCCCTCCCATCCGACGGTCATCGGCGATTTCGGACCGCCCCCGATCGCCGTCCTTTAGCGCCCGAAAAGTGTCAGAGGGTGACGTAGGGCCTGGGGCGCGTGTCAATTCCTTATTGGATCGGGCGGCTTTCGACACAAACCGGGCCCGTACCAAAAGCGGTCCGATAAAACTGCTTATAGCCAGTCCCTTTCCGCCGATGGGTCGGACCCGAAATAAAATAAAGAGGGCCTGTATAACTTATCGGGTCCGATGGGTTTCGGCGTTTCTATGTGGAAACCCCATGACCCCGCCGATAGCGAATTGCAGAGTTAATCTCAGCCGCCCATTCAGGCCCAGAGATCAAACGCCCATATTTAATCGCATCACTCCTATATGGCTTCGACCAGTGGAGCCGAAAAGTAATAAAGCACAGCATATAGTATATCGGGTCCGCTTACCCATTTTTACCAAATCCGCCGATATGAAAGCTCCGATGGGCCGGACCCAATCTCCATAAAGAAAGAGACTATAAGCATTTCGGGTCCGCCAGGTTCATCGCTACTCGGAGGTTTTATGTGTTGGGACCAATGGTCCGTCCCGATGCGATTTAGCGCCAGCCGTTGGATCTGCCTTCACGCGATCCAACGGCCAGGATTTAACCTCCGCTACAGTGCCGCTCCCGCCTATGTTTTTTACAAATTTTACATAGAAATTGGTCTTTTTCTGTGTGAAAGAAAAGGTGGCATTTGTTCATATTTTCACATATATGCCCGCGCCCAGCTCCCGATAAGGGAATTCATGCATCCGTAAGCTTTTTGAGATCCCTCCAAAGCCCAGTTTTGCTTCAGATAGCCAGTTTCGGCCTCGGTGCAGTCAGCAGCATACAAATCCTCCTTTTTGTAGCATTTTTGCAAGGTTTGATGCTATTTTTGATCAGCCAAGCGCCAATATCATTCCAATGGTCACGGAATCATTTGCAGCAGTTATTATGCATTAAAAGGCAGAAGGGGGTGATGGGACAGTTTAAAGAGTATCAGCAGTGAGAAAAGGCCCAGATTTAGTGCCAAAGTGTATCAGAAGCGGCAAAGAGTATTAGTCCAGTTTCCAAAGCAGATGAAACCAAAGCAAGCCCAGCAAAGTCAACAAAACATCATTCAGCCATTAAGGCTCACCAACACTTCTTTTGTTGCTTTAAAAGCCACCTAAAGGCATAGATGAAGGCTTTCAAGGCAGAGTTATTACAGAGACAATGAACCCAGTCATATTTTGAAGCAGCGTTGCTTCCTTAAATGCGCAGTTATCACGCAGAGGACAGCGCGTGGCTCAAGGAACTCTTTTAGTCCATTTTTGAAGCTGCAGGACCATGCGCAACCCTAAAGAGCTATTTTGATGAGGCTGCTCCCTCATGAACACCTGTTTTAGATATTTTATTGCATTTATTTCCAGCACAACTTAGCATTAGAAGAAATTATTGCACAGATCTCTTTTGAATTTGTTTTGATAGATATTTTGAGATATTTTCTCCCTTGACACCTGTTCAAGGGATGTTTGTAAATATTTTCTATTTAAACGACCCTTTGCACTGTTTTAACGGTTGGTTGGTCGATAACTTCCTCTAGACTTGCATTGTTTTTTCTGAGAGTCTCTATAATCAAAGATCGCTGGAATGTTTGGGAGATGAACTGGCTGTTGTGTTTTAATGACTGAAGAGTGAATATGGAACCCTAATGCTTCTACATAGCCCAATAAGTGTTTCTTATCTCTGTTTACAGTTTATATGTTTTATGCCATCATTGTTTCACTATCTAAATAGCAGAAAGAAAGAATAGTTCAGAGCTCACTTAGTTGTATTCTATTCTCAATTTCTGTGATTTATCTATGTTTTCCTCTGAATTAGTCCTGAATATGAATACTGATTGGCTCATATTTACACTAGTTCCTTCATATATGAATGTTGTTTAGGAATCCTTGATTGCTCCTATATAAATGTTCATTCACCTTCCCTCTGTTAGCATAATGAGAGCTACTTAGTTGCCTTTCATTCACTGACCTTCATTCCATCCTTATTCCAGCTTGATATTGTTTTATGTGTAGCTATCCTGCTCTGTATTCCTCTTGTGACCAAGAAAATGCAACAGCAAGCCTAATCCATGACTCCATGCCCAATGGTTTGAACTTCTCACACTATGCATCCCAACTCTGTTTGAAAGAATCCTCCATCCCACCAAAATCAAAATAAAACCCAAGAAAATCATAACTAGCCTAAAATCAACCCAAAACAAAGCTAAATTATAAAGAGAGAGCCCTCTCTGATTGCACGTAGGCTAGGACATGCAGTCCAAAGATTGGTTTGTGGTTACCTCGGTCGTATCCTTTAAGGAGCTTTAAGGACAACCTGAGTGATAACATAATGGCGACTCCACTAGGGAACATCCTCAGATAATTTCACAAATCAAGGTGGAAAGCTCCACTGGGAAGGAACCAGACCTTCAAAAGTTTCTTTCCAACCCTTATATTCTTAGAAAAATCCCCAAAAAACAGGCTAGAAGCTGGCTCCCAAAAAGAATTCACGTTATACAAGGTCAAATCCAGACCGAAATCCCCCTGTAGCTTTTGAAAATCCCAATATAATCCCAAGGAACCTCAGGAAGCTAGAGCGAAGAGAGGATTTTGCTGATAATAGTCCTGAAGCAGCTCACCCACGCTGTGGCCCAACCCCTGTCAAAGTTTTATTTCGTTCAACCCCTAGTTCCCCTTGTTCTTCATCCACCTCTCAAAGCACTCCTTCCACACCTCCATTCACTGCACATACTACCACTACTACTCCTATTATCCCAATTGTTCCTATTGTCCCTCTTATCCCTGTGAATATGGCTAACAGATATGCACCTTTAAAACTGCCTGCAAATCTCGGGGCTATGCCTCAGGATTACCAAACCAAAATCACATATTTTGATCGCACAAGTGCTTGCACAACCCTTCAGCATACAAAGAAAATGCAGGATTACTTTGAAAGCTATGAGATTGACGATGATGGTGTGAGAATGAAGATTTTTGTCCAAAGCTTGTCAGGTGATGTCAGGACTTGGTTCAGAGCACTTCCAGCCAATTCCATAGCAGACCCAGAAGCCTTATACCAGTCATTTATCAATAGATGGGAGAAAAAGAAAGATCCCTTGCACATACTAGCTGAATACGATACAATCAAAAGAGGTCCACAAGAAACAGTCTTGGACTATTGTGCAAGGTTCAATAGCGTTTATAATGCTATCCCACAAAACTTAAGGCCCCCACCTGACCTTCCCTTATATATATTCCCTGATGCATTCGACCCAGATATGACCTACCAATTAAAAAAAAGGGTCCCTAACAACCTTGCAGACATGCAAAACGTGGCTGTCACTGTGGAGACAAATTTAATTGCCAAAAGAAACAGAGCTAGAACTGGGAGAAGAACCACCTTCAAGGAAGAGCCCTCAGCCTTGGATCAAAAGCTAGATGCTATTATCAATGGCATGCACAGGCTGGGAGACAGAGTAGAGAGGGTTGAAAGGAAATCATCATGGGAAGGACAACAACCCAATACCATAAGGAATCCAAATTTCAAGAACACTCAGAACTCAAACGCTGGTAGATCTAGCCCAGACCGTGATATAAGGCCTCCTTTCCAAGAAAACTATACAGAAGCATCCACATCTAATGATCCCATAGAAGACACTCACATGAACTTGGTGGATTTGAAGGGTGAGCAACAAATTTTCCTAACTCAACAAGACCAAGATGACCATGAGATAAATCAATTTCAGACTAACTCTGGTGAGTCTTTTGACTTTAAACAAGGTTATGATTCAGCTATTTATGAAGTCCACAAACAGTATAAGCTGAGGACAAGAACCATAGATGTGCCCGAAAAAGTTAAACCAAAGGAGGGCAAACAGCCCAACCAGATTAGAGGCAAGGCTATTATAACAGAAATAGTTGATATAACTATCCCAAACCCGCACCAAGTGACTGTAAAGGACACACCAGACATGCAGCCCTCTAATGATCAACCTCTGCTACCTTCGTCCTCAAAGGAAAATGTAAATAGCACTCCTAAAAGCCTTCCCAAAATAGAAATACGCAAGGTATCACTCACCATAACACTGATAATTAAGAGGAAAATGCAGAAAATACACTTGAAAAGGGGAAATCTGCTATTGCCAACACAAAGACTCCATTGGAGAAACCATTCAACTTAGAAGCAGAAATAAGCAAACTTAAGATTTCTATCCCCTTATCTGAACTTGCGAAGCATGATGTGTATAGGCAACAAATCCAAAGATCACTGCAAATGCCAGAGGTCAGGGATGATGTGAATGTTTTAGATGATACACCTGAGTTGCTTTTTGGTTGATGGAGTTGTTCTACCCTTTTATGTCAGTTTGCAAATTCATGACAAAGTCTTGCACAATGCTATGTTTGACTCAGGTGCCTCACACAATCTTATGCCCAAAGTTGTAATGGAGAAACTAAACCTTGATATCACAAGACCCTACAAAGATCTATTCTCCTTTGACTCAAGTCAGGTCAAGTGTTTAGGCTTAATCAAAGACTTATGTGTCTCCTTAGTCCAATACCAAAACAAGACAATCCTCATGGATGTGGTGGTTGCTGACATTCCACCAAAGTATGGCATGCTGTTGTCAAGATCTTGGGGGGCAAAACTCCAAGGATCTCTCCAATTAGACCTCTCCTATGCCTCTATTTCAGTCTTTGGGCAACCAAAGAGACTGTATAGAGAAACACTGATGAAGTATGTGGTAAGTAGTGAGGAAAAGGCCCAGAATTTCCCTATCTATTCAATCCATTCTGATGTGGACTCTTTTATTTTGTTTAATGATGAAACAAGTTCTCCAACTAATGAGAGGCCTTTGCCTTTAGTACAACAAGCACACATCAATGAAGAATCAGTTGCACATACCCATGAGACTGTCACAACATCCAATGCAACCAGCACACAAGGAAAACCTGCCAAAACACAAGACTCGGGTCTGCCCAATCCTAAAATGACTAGAACTCTTAATACTAACCACAAGCAAGAAATCACATGGTATTTAGAGTTTGATGGGTCTGTTAACAAGTTAGGAGCAAGGGCAGGAATATGGATTCACAATACACATAACAACCATGTAGAGGGTCATGCTTATAGACTGAATTTCAAATGCACCAACAACATGGCTGAGTATGAGGCACTCCTCTTAGGCCTTAAGCTGCTCAAAGCTTTAGGAGCTGCCAAAGTTTCCATTCTAAGTGACTCAAACCTAGTAATCCAACAAATAAAAGGCAACTTTGTTACCAATGATAGAAGGCTAAGAGCTTATAGGACTGCTGCCACTGCAATACTTGATACATTCACTGAATCCAAACTTGCTAAGATTTCTAGAAGCAATAACATGCATGCTCACAGCCTAGCTACTTTTGCTAGCACTTGCAAGCTTCCTTTTGAGCCCAATCACCACTTTACTGCTGAGATAAAACACAGGCCTACTATCCCTAACAATGTTAAATATTGGCAAGTTTTGAGAATGATGCTCAAATCAACAATTTTCTTACCTTACAGCATGAGTTTTTAGGCCTAAACATTGATATGGATGTTATGGATGATCCACTGCAAGCAATAAACCAAATCCAACAAACTGTAACAGCTGAAACAGCTAGAAAATTGCTACAGCCAACCATCTTTGATGAAGAAAACATAGAAGAGATGAAACAGATGCATTTGGAGGAAATAGCCAAAACAGAGGCCGAAATCATTGATCTAAAGGACAATTTTCTCCCGGTTGACCTCACTCCACTAGAAGACATGTTTGATGCAAATGATGTCCCCAGAAAACCAAAATTGCAACCCCTAAACACTGAGATAGAAGAACATAACATTGGGACAGTAGAGAACCCGAAAATGATCAAACTGTCCAAAAATTTGCCTCCTGATAAAAAACCAAAGTATGTGGATTTGTTCAAAGAATTCCAAGATGTATTTGCTTGGAGTTATGAGGACTTGAAGTCCTATGACACCTCAATTATTCAACATACCATTCCCTTAAAGCCAAATCAAAATCCCTTCAAACAGAAACTGAGGAGAATCAATCTTGTGCTTCTCCCTTTGATTGAGACAGAAGTGCAAAGAATGTTTGAAGTAGGTATCATAGCACCCATTAGATTTTCTGAATGGGTATCCAATCTTGTTCCCACAAGAAAGAAAACAGGTGAGATTAGGCTTTGTGTAGATTTGAGAAACTTAAACCAAGTCTCCCTTAAACACCACTACCCATTGCCCAAAATGAACCACATCCTACAAAGAGTAGTGGGGTCATCCAGAATCTCTTTGCTAGATGGATTTTTAGGTTTTAATCAAATACTGGTTCAGCCGAATGACCAAGACAAGACAACCTTTACCACACCGTGGGGAACATTTAAGTATGTTAAAATGCCTTTCGGCCTAAAGAACGCAGGTGCCACCTTTCAAAGGTCCATGGACATTGCATTTGCCAAGGAAATCCATGATTTCCTAGTTGTCTACCTTGATGATCTTACCCCTTTCCCAAATCTGATCAAGAGCACCTAAGATATTTGAGACAAGTGTTCCTAACATGTAGGAAATATGGCATTTCCTTGAACCCCAAGAAGTCTTTATTTGGCCTTGAAGAAGGAAAATTACTTGGACATATCATTTCAAAAGACGGGATTAGAATTGATCCGGAAAGGATCCAAGCCATTCTCCAAATCCCATATCCAAGAAACATAAAAGAGCTACAAGCATTCCTAGGGAAGATCAATTTCCTAAGGAGATTTATCCCAAATCTAGCCGAGCTGATAAGACTGTTGAGCAACATGTTAAAAAAGGATGCCAAGGTAAAATGGTCTCTTGAAACCAAGCAAGCATTTGAAAGTATCAAAGTTGCCTTAACTCAAGCCCCAGTCCTCACAAGTCCTGAATTTGATAGGGACTTTATCATATTTTCATTCGCATCTGATAATACCATAGCTGCTGTCCTATTGCAAAAGGATGACCAAGGAAATGAAAAGCCAATTGCTTTTTTCAGCCGAGCCTTAAGAGATGCACCCCTGAAGTACCAAATCATGGAGAAGCAGGCCTATGCCCTTGTTAAAGCAATCAAAGACTTCAGAATTTACATTTTATATTCACACGTGATTGCCTATGTCCCAAATGCTGTTGTAAAAGACATATTAACCCAAGAAGGATTAGAAGGCAAAAGAGGCAAGTGGATTGCTAACATTCTTGAGTATGACATAGAAATAAAACCAACCAAGCTAATAAAGGGACAAGGTTTAGCCAAACTGATGTCCGAAACAAACTTTCAAGCCTTAGACATCAACCAACTGGACAATGAACAGGAGCTGGTGACTCCACAGATCAGTGACACCTTTCTGCAATCCCCATGGTATGCTGATATTTGCTTTGTATTGTTAAACCTGTGTGCTCCCCTACGATTGTCCAAGACCAAGAAGAGATTTTTAAGAATGAAGGCTGTGAAATTTTGTGTCTTAGATGGTGCTTTATTTTGGAAGAATCATGAAGGCATATTCCTTAATTGTTTGACCATGAATGAAACTAATAATGTCATGAAAGAATTCCATGCAAGGGACTGTGGAGGACATCTATATTGGAAGTCCACTGCTGATAAAATTTTAAGGGATGGTTTCTATTGGCCCTCTTTGTTTGCAGATGTAAAGAAGTTTTCTATCTCATATCACAAATGCTAAATCTTTGAGGGCAAAAGAAAGTTGCTCCCCTTGCCTCTGAAACCCATCTCAACCGAAAAGCCTTTTCAACAATGGGGTCTTGACTTCATTGGAGAAATCCATCCCTCTTCCTCAGGCCAGCATAAGTGGATTCTAACTGCCACCGACTATTTCACCAAGTGGATTGAAGCCATCCCATGTAGGCAAGCCAATGACACCACCATTATCCAATTCCTTGAGTGCAATATCCTTTCTAGATTTGGCTTCCCTAAGAAGATCATCACTGACAATGCCGGTGCTTTCAAATCCAAAAAGATGATCAATTTTTTCCATAAATTCCATATCACTTTAGGCCATTCGACAACCTATTACCCTCAAGGTAATGGCTTAGCCGAGTCATCTAACAAGTGCCTGATCAGTATTATCAAGAAGACCTTAGAAGAAAACAAGAAGAACTGGCATAGAATGCTCACAAATGCCCTATGGGCAGACATATTGTCAACCAAGAAATCCATTGGGATGAGCCCTTATGAGCTGGTATATGGCATGGAGGCCAGATTTCCTTCATCACTGGGCTTTCCTATTACCAAGCTGCTGCAAGAGATTCAAGCTAAGCCAAATGATATACAAAGGAGGATAAACCAAACAATTCATTTGCAGCAGACAAGAGAGCAAGTCTATGAAAGAGCTCGAATTATGCAAGAGAAGCTCAAAAGGATGTTTGATAAGAGGACTAAGGCTGAGAATTTCTGTGTTGGCAACAAAGTTCTAAGGTGGGACTCACGAAGAGAAGACAAGGGAAAACATGCAAAATTTGATTTCCTTTGGAGAGGGCCATTCGTTATTTCTGTTGTTCAGGGAAATAACACATATTTCCTCAAATCTGTAGAGGACAGCACTAGTGAAGAAGGCCCTGTAAATGGCCGTATGCTGAAGCATTATCATGATCCCTTTTGTTGAACATAACACAGCTTTGTAAATATCTCTTTGTACATTGATATTTGTATATATCAGCACTTTTGTTTTTATTTTGTATGAACACTCCGATTGTTAGAGGAGCAGCAACAAAGTTTGTGAAGACACAGCCAATTCAAGTCCTCTATTTTTAATCTTTATCTCTGTAGTAATCTCAGCAAAACAGCAAGAGAAGCACTGTCATATCACAGTGATTTATGTTAAAGAGAAGTTGTTTGTAGCTTGTAGTCTTCAAGTCAACAGTATCAAAAAGAAAGGAGGATTTTCAGTTTACTTCAGCACCCTTTCAAAGACAAGAGAAGAAGTGCTCCAGTTTTATTTCCTCTTTTGTGTTTATTTCACAAGGCAGTGCTCAAGCAAAAGTGTATGCAATATCAAGCACGCAAAAGAAAGCAGGCGATGCTTTATTTTTCACAGTGTTTCAGTTAAGGAGGAGTGCTGCATTCAGAAGTTAAATTTCTAGTCATTCAGCAGTTAGCACAGAAGAAACTTTCAAATAACAGTAACTACAGAGGATCAAGGCATTCTGACCTGCTGTTCTTGGCTTGTCACAAGGAAAAGCCATCCCCAAGTGGAGCCACTGTTAGCCTCCTGCTATAGCAGGTTAATCATCTTTCATGATTGACATTTTTTCATGCCAAATATGTCGTACTATGCATGTTGCAATGCTCCATATTTGCTACAGATGACCAGAGAAGTATCCATGAAGGTGTGCCAGTTTTAATGCTACTGCTTTGTTCCAGTTTTGATAAATAATGCATTTTGATTAGTTTTCAGTTAAGGGTAGGCAAAACAGCTTAATCTTGGCCTCCCTAGGTTTCAATTTCTTGTTGTAGAATATAGAGAATAACTATCTGTCCAAACAGCTTAATCTTGGCAGATTTGTAGATAGGTAGAGAAACAAGGGTGCTGAACAGTTTAATCTGAGCCCCTGGATGCAATAAGTGTAGTTGTAGATAGGAGGACAATAAGAAGAAAAGAACAAAAGGCTGGGTATGCTAGTTCAAGTGCACCCAAACCAAAAAGAAGAGAAAATGCTAGGTGAGTAGGTCGGGTAGGTAGCTTTGTGGTTGCAGAATCATGGCTTGTGATCCAGTTCATATTGTCAAGTGTTATATCTATCATATCACAAGTTGAAGGTGATTTTTCAGTTGGAGGACTTCAAGAAATGCATGTCTAACTTCCCCCTTCTTCCTCTCCCCCAAATCACTCACTAACTTCCCTAAAAGAGGTCAAGATCTGCTTGATACCTTTTAGATTCATCATGCTCCATATCATTTGCCTTGGTGAAGATCTGCTTCACTCAAGGAATGTTCACACTTCTTCTATCAGTCATTTTCCCCCATTGATAGCCTAAGACTTCATTCTTAGCACTTTTTCTCATCATTATCATATTAACTACTAATTTTATTATGTAACTCCCTATCTATTTCCCCTTCCCCTACTAAAACTATGTATATAATTCCCCTATATATTTATCCCTCCCCTTGGTTGAAAAATAACCATATACATCCTTGGGAATTGCTAAGTTTATCAGAAACTCAGCAAGAACCCACACTGCCCCCCTCTAACCATCTTCCAAATGCAAAAGGACTCATTCCTTTGCATAGTTTCCCTTCATATGTATAAAAATCATCTCTTTGGCCTTGGTTTGCCTTTATAAGGCATGAAACCCTCTTTGGCCACTAGACCCCTCTCAAAACCACATTACTTTCCCCCTAAGTGCCTTTGGACTCCTTCCAAGGCATAAGAATACAAAAACCATGCAAAAACCATGAAAGACCTTCAAAAAAGGACAAAATCCTCCCTTTTTGGCTATCAGACCCCTTCTGATGCCTTAGAATCCATGCCTAACTATAAAGGAACCCTTCCGATTTCCCAAAAGGCTTGGAAGTTCACAAAAACATTGGTCCGATATAATAAAGTTTCATTTGGACCCCCTCCGATGCGATATCACTATCGGGAGGGGGCAATCATATGTTTAAAACATCATATATAACCCCGCTGTATCGCTCTGCCATCTCCGCGTCCCGTCATCCGTCGGATCCGGGCCCTCCCATCCGACGGTCATCGGCGATTTCGGACCGCCCCCGATCGCCGTCCTTTAGCGCCCGAAAAGTGTCAGAGGGTGACGTAGGGCCTGGGGCGCATGTCAATTCCTTATTGGATCGGGCGGCTTCCGACACAAACTGGGCCCATACCAAAAGCGGTCCGATAAAACCACTTACAGCCAGTCCCTTTCCGCCGATGGGTCGGACCCAAAATAAAATAAAGAGGGCCTGTATAACTTATCGGGTCCGATGGATTTTGGCGTTTCTATGTGGCAACCCCATGACCCCGCCGATAGCGAATTGCCGCGTTAATCTCAGCCGCCCATTCAGACCCAGAGATCAAACGCCCATATTTAATCACATCACTCCTATATGGCTCCGACCAGTGGAGCCGAAAAGTAATAAAGCACAGCATATAGTATATCGGGTCCGCTTACCCATTTTTACCAAATCCGCCGATATGAAAGCTCCGATGGGCCGGACCCGATCTCCATAAAGAAAGTGACTATAAGCATTTCGGGTCCGCCAGGTTCATCGCTACTCGGAGGTTTTATGTGTTGGGACCAATGGTTCGCCCCAATGCGATTTAGTGCCAACCGTTGGATCTGCCTTCGCGCGATCCAACGGCCAGGATTTAACCTCCGCTACAGTGCCGCTCCCACCTATGTTTTTCACAAATTTTACATAGAAATTGGTCTTTTTCTGCGTGAAAGAAAAGGCGGCACTTGTTCATATTTTCACATATATGCCCATGCCTGGCTCCCGATAAGGGAATTCATGCATCCCTAAGCTTTCTGAGATCACTCCAAAGCCCAGTTTTGCTTCAGATAGCCAGTTTCGGCCTCGGTGCAGTCAGCAGCATACAAATCCTCCTTTTTGCGGCATTTTTTGCAAGGTTTGATGCTATTTTTGATCGGCCAAGCGCCGATAGCATTCCAATGGCCATGGAAGCATTTGCAGCAGTTATTGTGCATTAAAAGGCAGAAGGGGGTGATGGGACAGTTTAAAGAGTATCAGCGGTGAGAAAAGGCCCAGATTTAGTGCCAAAGTGTATCAGAAGCGGCAAAGAGTATCAGTCCAGTTTCCAAAGCAGATGAAAGCAAAGCAAGCCCAGCAAAGTCAACAAAGCATCATTCAGCCATTAAGGCTCACCAACACTTCTTTTGTTGCTTTAAAGCCACCTAAAGGCATAGATGAAGGCTTTCAAGGCAGAGTTATTGCAGAGACAATGAACCCAGTCATATTTTGGAGCAGCGCTGCTTCCTTAAATGCGCAGTTATCACACAGAGGACAGCGCGTGGCTCAAGGAACTCTTTTAGTCCATTTTTGAAGCTGCAGGACCATGCACATCCCTAAAGAGCCATTTTGATGAGGCTGCTCCCTCATGAACACCTGTTTTAGATATTTTATTGCATTTATTTCCAGCACAACTTAGCATTAGAAGCAATTATTGCACAGATCTCTTTTGAATCTGTTTTCATAGATATTTTGAGATATTTTCTCCCTTGACACCTGTTCAAGGGATGTTTGTAAATATTTTCTATTTAAACCACCCTCTGCACTGTTTTAAGGGTTGGTTGGTTGATAACTTCCTCTAGACTTGCATTGTTTTTTCTGAGAGTCTTTATAATCAAATATCACTGGAATGTTTGGGAGATGAACTGGCTATTGTGTTTTAATGACTGAAGAGTGACTATGGAACCCTAACGCTTCTACATAGCCCAATAAGTGTTTCTTATCTCTGTTTACAGTTTATATGTTTTATGCCATCATTGTTTCACTATCTAAATAGCAGAAAGAAAGAATAGTTCAGAGCTCACTTAGTTGTATTCTGTTCTCAATTTCTGTGATTTATCTATGTTTTCCTCTAAATTAGTCCTGAATATGAATATTGATTGGCTCATATTTACACTAGTTCCTTCATATATGAATGTTGTTTAGGAATCCTTGATTGCTCCTATATAAATGTTCATTCACCTTCCCTCTGTTAGCACAATGAGAGCTACTTAGTTGCCTTTCATTCACTGACCTTCATTCCATCCTTATTCCAGCTTGATATTGTCTTATGTGTAGCTATCCTGCTCTGTATTCCTCTTGTGACCAATAAAACGCAATAGCAAGCCTAATCCATGACTCCATGCCTAATGGTTTGAACTTCTCACACTATGCATCCCAACTCTGTTTGAAAGAATCCTCCATCCCACAAAAATCAAAACAAAACCCAAGAAAATCATAACTAGCCTAAAATCAACCCAAAACAAAGCTAAATTATAAAGAGAGAGCCCTCTCTGATTGCAGGTAGGCTAGGACCTGCAGTCCAAAGATTGGTTTATGGTTACCTCGGCCGTATCCTTTAAGGAGCTTTAAGGACAACCTGAGTGATAAAAAGGAGATTGGTTGAGAGGCAAAGAGGTAATAGATTTCCATCATGAGAAAGACATGACGAAGGTGGAATCACCCTCATGAATCACGGTCTCATGAATTGTCCTCCCTTTAATAATGACTTGGATTAAAAAGGTAAGTTGATGTGGAAGATGATTTTCCAGGTCAAAAGTAATCAGACTCGAATGAGTAGGGTCAATTCCCTCTATAGTGGATAGTAATTCTTTGCGTTGTGATGGGAAACTCTAGATAACTTCCAAGGTAGACATCGACGAAGACACTTGACCTAAATCTTCGACAATATTATAATGCTAGGCAACTCGTGCATTCATATTGTAAGATGATTTTTGAAGGACACCCTTGGGAGGTGGTAAGATAATAGAGTCATTACTAGGTCTCTCAATATGAAAAGGACCAAAACTAGATGGAGTAGAAGTGGAAGGTGTATCAGCAACTTCTTTATCCATAAACTATTTGGGAGGAGTTGGATAGTATTTTGATCGAGTGGCAACAAAAATTGGTACCGTTCCACTCATATAAACCTGAGAACCCAAAGACGTAGAATATTGTGGTTCTTATACCGATTGGTTTGTTGTGATGCAAAAGGTTCTTTTAGTACAACCGGTGTCCCTTGAGTGCCTTTTAATAAGCAACTAAGTTCAACACGATGGGTTCAATCCTTGGTATAGTGATCTTCCTCGCAAATGAGGAAAGGATATTTGGGCTTATTTTTAGATGCATCATCAGCAAAAGAATTTAGAGGATGTTGTTTTGGGGTATCTTATTTGTATTTTCCTTTACCTTCCTTTTACCTTTTGAGGCTTTGTCTGCCGTGGTAGATTGAACTACATTAACCTCAGATGTTTTACCAGGATTTGGAGAGGGATTCGAAGGAGGATTGGATGCAATAGTTGAAACAAATTTATGCATCAAATAAGCTTTACTCTAAGTTTGAGTCACTGACCTAACAATACCATAGACAAGTGGTATGTCTGGAGGTTTAGAAGATGTTGGATCCATATATGGTCTCCGAGCATTAAGCAACAGATCATATAACATGCCAGATTGGTAATTTACCAAATCCACATATTGGGCATGAGAAATGGATTGATCCTCGGTCACACAAATACCCATAGCTACATCTTTGGAAATTTTATTAAGGAATAATTTATTAAACCATTTAGTTAACAACTCTTCAGGTATATCAAACTTGATAAGGCGACGCCAATGTCTCCACTCATGGATATGATCAGAGATGTGGGTAGCAATATTTTGTTTCAAAGACGTAATCAAATGAGTACCATTTTCATATTGAACTTGATGTACCATTTCGCGGAAACACCTATCAGGGTTCGCTGGAAAAGACGTAGACGAACAGACTCCTCAACTGAGGAATTGGACAGACACCATAAATGGTAAGTCATAACGTGGGCCTGGGGGTCTTCTCCATATTTTCCTTCGAATCTTGGACAATTTCCAGGAATCTTAGTAGGAATCAAAGGCCAATCTGACAATTGGAGTATTGGTCATTTGTGAGCCTTGACACATTCGATAGTTCCAACGTTGCTAGAAATGGAAATTGTGGATTCGAAGGCATGGGAGGCCTTTGGTATGGCCTAGATTATGGATTCCAACCTTGTTGGTATAGGTTCTGTCCCCAAAGTGGTGGATATTAACCATAAGGAGCTTGATATTTCCCCCATTGAGAGGTGTTTTGACCATACAATGGTGGATGTTTCCCCCACAAAGGTGGGTTTTGACCAGCCTAAGGTTGATACTAACCCGTCATGATCCAATGAGAATCATAAGGTGAAAAAAAATCTTACGAATCATATGGATTATAAGGTTGTTGTTGCAATTGACCCTGATGTAAAATTGCTGACTGTGTTGTTGCAGGGGTTGACATTATTGCTGTAAGGGTTGGCCTTGTTGATACAACTGTTGGCTTTCCTGCTGCAGGGGTTGTCTTTGCTACTGCAATGGATGTTGATAAAGCCCTTGTTGCACATAAGGTCCTTTTTGTACATAAGGCTACTGTTGATGGAAATTTCATTCCGAAATTTGCTGAGTTCCAAGTTGGTATTGATATATTCTAGCTTCAAATTGACGAGATGCCCCAAATGAGGGATTTGAAAAAAATGAATTTTTTTATTCAAAAGCTCCTAATGCAAATGATGCATCAATCAAAGTAACAGCAAATAAAATCCAAAACCACTCATTGAAAATGTCTTTCACTTTCTCTTTTGAATACAAAAACAAACACACACTTTTAAGTTTGTAAACCAAAAAATATAATCTATGCTTGATAAATAACATAGATGAATTTAAAATGCAAGCTTACCTAATACAAATGAAAGGAAACTTTGCAAAAGACAAACTGAAACTAATGCAAATCAATGTTTCAAATTATTTTACCAGATAATCAGACCTAAACAATCAACAAACCACAAACTCAATGACACTCACAAGCGACAAGTGATAATCAAATGACGTATAAACCCTAAAATCAATCCAATTTCACTCAAACACTTGAAAGTTCAAAAATGTAAGAATTTTGCTAATGAAATCAGGTAATCAACCAAAACATCAATAAATCAATCATACAGGACAAGACAAGACCTCAGGGGCTCAGACACACTAGAGTTTGATAGAGAAACGCTAGGGTTTTTCCAATCTCTAAGATCAGTGTAACTGTTATGGAAAAATTGGTGTTGAACAGGGGATCAACGTGATTGTTTTAAGAGAAAGTGCATTGGTAGTGTGACTATTAGAGAAAAAAGTGTGCTGGGCAAGAAATAAGGCAAAAAATAAAAGTATTTCCACAAAAACTTCTAGACTTAGCACTCTAAGGTAGAAATCAATGATTGTGTATACCTATACAGACTCAAACTAATTGAGAACACGATGGTCGGTCAAACTGATCAAGAGATCAGTTGAGAAAAGAGGATGAAAAGGCTATAGCTTCCCCAGTGGAGTCAACATTTTTTTGTGAAGGTAATTCCCTGTATAGAAAAGGGTGATATCTCTAGCCCAATGAGTGGGTGTGGCAACAAACTAGAAAAACTAACATACACTTTCCTAGTGTATGTTTAACAAATGTAGAGAGAAGGAGAAACCTACCTCACTCTGATGCTATTCTCTCAATCCTTTGGAGATGACTTTGATTCTTTCTCTCCAGGCCTCATTCCTTACTTGTTATTCATGTCCAAGTACCTGCAAGGAAGATCCAAGAACTTTTCAATCTACGAGAGCATATATGGCATACATCAAACATAAATTGCTTAATAGATCAAGGAGTATCAAGATAAAAGCATAAACATTTACACAATTATGGAAAGTGAACATCAAATGTATATATTAATGAGTTAAAAAGGGAAGCACTATGCCTTGATGTTGGAGACATCCTTTTGGTGGATGTCCAAGTCAAAGAAAATACTCTGCAAGCACTCCTTCTCCAAGCTAAAATGCGTAGCATTAATCATAATCTCATCATAGGGATGCAGTAATGAATGACCAACTATTTGGGGCCAGAAGGGAGTGAATTTATAGGAAGGTAGATGGAGTTGGCGATCCATAAATGAGGGAGGAAGGTCCAGATCTCAAGGGGAAATCCCATGATGATAAGATCAAAAGGTCCAGATGTGAGAGCTCGACCATATCAACAATAACCAATATCCAACTCACTATTCTCAAAGGTTCTAGTGCTCGAAACTTCTCCTCCAGTTTGGGAAAACCTATGAGAAGAGGTTGAGTGCAGGTTTTCTTATAAAGACCCGTGGTGGTAGTGATAGGATAGAACTATGAAACCTACTGTCATGTTGATGATAAAATTTATGTTTTTAGTTAACCTTGTTCAGAATGGATTCAAGGTACTTTTCCTTTGATTCTTCAGGGAGGTTTTGGTCTATATATCATGATGGATAAGCTGGATTGTTGTCAAATTTTTGGCATTTTGGGATATGAAGTAGGAAGTGAACAAGAGGTTTGACAAAATATTGTGTAACAAATTCTTACATGAAGTGGCATACAAGTATCCTCAAACATAGTAGCAAACAATCATCTCAATATCAAAGAATAATGTCAGGAAATAAAAAATAAATACATGTCATCACTACATCATATACCTCCCTTTTAGAGGATGGCTAGAAAATGCACCTCTGCTAAAGGAATTGACTGCACCATTGAATTCGTGGTGTGAAATCATGTCGAATGACTATAAACTCAACCCCTTTTTGACATTGTCAAAATATGAACCCTTGGGAAACTAGAAGATTTCCCAAAGATTTATTCTCCCTAGTTGACTGAAGTTCTCCTGCTCGAATGACAATTCTAAGTTCATAACTATGCTCCTTGCAAAAACCTGAGTAATTTAAGTATAGAGTCAACCTGGTTCTTAAATTGTCAAAAATCGCCCTGTAGGGAATCTTTTAGATTCCTCATGATTCTACAAAGATTACTCTCTATGATTTGAATGGAATTCCTCTGCTTAGATTAGAAAACTGATCATGCCATCAGACTCTTGGTGAAATTCTAGTTTGTCTAAGTATAAAGTTGGCATGATTCTGTCACTGTGGAAATTTGGGTCTCAAGGGAATCTTTACGATTCCACAAATATTCCTCTTTGCAACTTGATTGAAGATCTACTAGTAAAATGAGAAATTTGATCTCACCATCACACTCCTGACGAAATTATGAGAAAAATGACTATAAAGTTAGCATCATTCCACCTATCTAAAAAATCAGCCTCTACTAGAATCTTCTATATTCCTCAAGATTCCCTTCATCAGGGTTCAATGACTCGTTTTGCATGCTTGCATCAGGGTTCATGACCTCCTTTTGTGTTTCCACCTCCACTATCCCCATTGTGTGACAAAGTTTGTTTTTTATACAAATTCTTGGGTGGATGTCAAAACCAGCATCGGGGTAGTCGGGGGTTCCAACCGCACAGATGCATATATGGTAGGTAGTTATTTTGGCATTTGAATGTCTTCTGGAAGGATTTTTTTTTTTTAGGGGGCTGGCTATTGGCGGGTTGGCCTATGCATCTGGGCGAGTCTGAACCCTGTCAACTCAAATGTATTTTCGGTGTCGTGTGGCCGTGATATGCAAACAACATTTGGCCATATTAATATATATGGTAACGAATGGGATGGGTGGCGGAGGTGGTGGCCCACCACCCCACTTGTTTTCTTTTATATTTTTTTAAATTTTAAAATAAACTATTCAAAACCGATGAGTATATTTTTAGGATCATTACAAAAATTATGTAGGCAACAAATTTGCCTTTTCCGGTTGCTGAAAACTGTTGCCACCAGGTGCTAAATTTTTGCCTCGTTAGTGGATGTTAATGGGCCTAGTTTGACAAAAACTGCGACTGGACATAACTTTCATATACGAACTCTGATTGAGTTGTTGTTTGAGATGTTGGAAAGCTTAAGACGAGATCCTAGATTTGACCTTGGGTTCACTTCAATCCATCAACTTTGATTTTTTATCTTTTCTAAAGGCACTTTTGGATTCTAGACGTTTCTAAAGCCACTTGGTTCAATGTGGTGATGATGTTAGACAATGATAGTGCTTTATTAGATGTGATCATGATGATGATACCTTGTTAGATTATCATATTTGTGTGTTAGCTAATAACGTTTATATTTGCTAGCGGTGTATATAATTAGATGATGTTAGTGAATTTGAATGTGCATTTTAGATGATGTTTATGTTTGTTTGATGGCTATCATCATTATGTCTAAATGAAATGGTATTTATTATATATTATGTATTGGTTAACTTATATCAAAAATTTGTATATGAAATTACATGCAAAACGAATAATTAAATAAAAAAATGCAAAGATATTTTTATAAATGACAAAGTTTAATATGGTTGAAACTATAATTGTAAAATTACCATAAATATTGTGTATTGCTTATATAATTCATACATATTCATTATAACTAAATTATTATTCAAACAAAGGCTACGAGTAGCATATTCCATGCCTACAGAAAATATAGAAATAAAAAAAAGGTTTATAAATCATGTCCAAAAGGTACTTCGTACAAAACAAAATCAATTTTACACGCAATTAAATTATTCAACCATCTAAAAAAAATTACATCTCTAGTGATAGTCAAGCATAGAAATCAAAGAGTTTTGACCTATACTTATAATACAAGAGTTAGACAATATCTAATTAATCTTTGCAATTAATTTCCAAAATATATATTGCAACATGTAATCATTAAATTGATTTTTAAATTAATATCTTTTTTTAAATTTTAATTGTAATTATATTTTAATTTATAATGTTTAAATTAGTAAATAAGAAAATACAATCACTAAAATATTATCAATAATACTTATTTAGAAAACATAAAAATAATTTTAAGTTTATTTACAAAATTCAATCTATTGTTAAATTTAAAAAGTCTATTTTATAAAAAAATTAATTTATCATTAAAGTTATGAGAGTTTCAAGAAATTTAAATTTAATATTTATAACAACTCTTACCAAGTTAAATTTAAATTAATATCTTACCAATTATATAAAATGGCAACAGGAAGAATAAAAAATAATATAATTACCATGAGTTCCATTAGCACGGGATATTGTTAGATGTCATCACAATGATGAAAAAATAATATAATTAGAATGAGTTCCATTAGCACGGGATATTGTTAGATGTGATCATGATGATGAGTCCCTGTTAAATTATTAGATTTATGTACTAGCTAACGATGTTTATATGTGTTAGACGTGTATATAATTAGACGATGATAGTGAATTTGAATGTGTATTTAGATGATGTTTATGTTTGTTTGATGGTTGTCATAATGTTGTTTATTTTTATGAAATGATATATATTTATTATAGGTTATACATTGGTGAGATTATATCAAAATTTTATATATGAAATTACATGCAAAAAGACTTGATTTAAATAAAAAATGCAAAGATATTTTTATCAATTACAAAGTTTAATATAGTTGAATCTATAATTGTAAAATTACAATAAATATTTTTCTATTTAATAGATAATCATACATATTCATTCTAACTAAATTATTTTTCAAAAAACAATTACATATTTTTTATTATACTATTTACACTTTTTGAATAAATTATTCTACTCTAAAAATTGTTATTTTCAAAAACTTATGATCTCCAATCATAAGCATTTTATTGGCCCTAACATTTTATGGATGTAAATCTTCCTATATTTTTTGCTTTTGTCATTAATTCGTTAGTTGATTACTATCAAAAATTTAAATTTCTTCATTAAATGTAGTTTTAGTCAACATTACATAAATAATTTAAATATTTCCAAAAGAAATGATAAAAGTATGTAAACTAACAAAAAACTAATTTGAAAACCAAATTATCACAAAATCCAATTTAAACTTATCACAAACTTAGGATTAAACATATATGTCAAAATTTATCTTTTAATTATAAATTACACATTTAGAAATACTTAGTTTCAAGTGTAAAAAGATTTCCACTAGAAAAAGAAATGTTTAAAAACATTTGTGAATCTAACCAATTATATAAAATGGAAATAAGACGAATAATGTTTTTTATAATTAGTGAAATAAAAAAGAAAAAAACATAAAACAATAGTATAAATGATAAAATAACGAAAATACATATCACTTTCCATTGTCATCGCCCTTATTGTCTTCCTCACTTTACATGATAAAACTGTTGTGCTCCAAAATATGTTTTTGATCTAGTGTCGTGTCTTAATACGAACCACAAATATGTATTCAACACATATGGGTAAAAAGACATTGGGTTATAGTGTTTGGAGAAAAAATATGGCTCCCTAGCTTGATGGCACATATTTCTAGAGTTGATACATATCAACCCACTATCACGACCTTACTTTACATTATTTTGATCAAAGGTGTCCCACTATTTTCACCTTAAACTAACACATTAGAATGACAAGATGTCCATTTCAATGATATCTTGTATCTTTATGACATAACCTAACACACTCTATATTAGCTTTTGATCATGGTGGCTACCATGACTAGATTGGTCAAACTTGACTTCCACTCCACAGTCTTGTGTCATGCGTCTGTCATCGACATCCTCCTATGCAAATGATGTCGATATGCCCACATGCATGGGAACAAATGCACCTATAAAAAATTGAAAAAATCATTGTGTCATGTGTCTAATAAACTGAACATAATTAAAATATGAAATATAAATGTTACAATTTAAAGCTGTGTTATGAAGATAAAAATGTAAGAAAATATATTATTACCAATTTGTTGCACCCAATCCCTATGTTAGGCGCATCCTCTTCAACACGTGGGTAATGACCAAATGTACTGTATTTCTCTCTGACTTTGTCAAGAACCCAACTATTGGGGCATATCGTTGGTATATTTTCTTTTTAATGATCACGATAAGGCACACTTCTACCATTCAACCATTTGAATTATTTCATGTCATTGTCTCATTTTCTTGTCTTTTGTTCATAAAATGTGACCCGCGAGTGTGTCTCTTCCAAATTGTAAAGAATGAATTTGTTGATGTTTTTAATTTCTAAATTCTCTAGTGAAATAAAAATAACATATGTAATACATATGATATCAAAAAATACATTATGAAGTTTAGTAGGAATAGTTGTTGTGTAGAAATTTGAAAAATGATAAGTGAGTTACTCTTTATCTCATTCCTTTTTCTATTTTTTAGGAGAATCTCCCCTTCTCTTTTGTCTTCATCCCTTTTGTCATCTAAAACCACGACACATGGTGTTTTGTCGATCTTCTTGATGTACTCACTAGGATAATAGAAAAACTCATATGATATGTACCCCTTTGACATAGAACCCTTGGATTTTACCCTTTGTCAAACAAAACATTTCAATTTCTTTATGTACCTCTCTAAAAAGAACATATAATTGAAAGAAACCATCCCAACTAATTAAACCTCATCTACTAGGTGAATTAGAGGGTGAACCTACAAGTCCATAAAACTCATCGGAAATTCCTTCTCAGACATAGAAAAAATCTCAACTATATGTTGATGCCACCACAGAATCCTAGCCATATGAATCTCCTTTGATGTGATCCAATGTAGAAATGAAAATAATTTAGATATTGCACATCATAGGTCTTGGGGGAAGTCATGGTTCACACACCCACACAGGAGCAGAGGATAATGATAATGCAAAGTAAACACATAAAAAAATAAATTATATTTTATCTAATGGCATAAAAATAATAACAAATAATAAAATCATTTTTTTGACATACAAAATCTTAGAAGGTTAAAATGTTCATATGATTTTAACCTTCGAAAATTGGCTTCCACATTGAAGTAGCATCATAGTGAAGATCCATATAAAGAAGACACCCTTAAACCCATTATAACTTCCTTTTCCAAATAAGGATCATATTTCCTTAAAATCCATGGGACATCATTTTCTTTGAAAGACCAAGAGGGACCAAACTCTCCTCTACTTTCTTTTCCTGGCCAATGTTTATTTTTAGTTTATGAAGAAATAATATCTCTCCTAACAACCATATGACATTTTATTTCAATTTTATGTTCCTCCATAAGGAAGATTAAACTTTTTTAAATATATGCGTGGGATCTAGCAAGTGGGAAATCTTAAGATGCTCACAATATGTGTGTTCATAAAATACATACTTTCGTTTCATCCCAATGGGAAATTTATCAAAATAGGTGCTGAAGAATTTTGGGTCATCGAACATAGGATCCCCATTTGAATTGAATATTTCAATAAATCTCCTTCTCCATCTCTCTATCATATGCTCTAAGACATTCAGTTGGTGGAATTATTGCAGGACTTTGGGTTCTCTCTGGTTTACAATTGAAAGTGGTTGTTTCTCTTCTATAATGGTGTTATTCTAGGAGGAATACACTAGAGAACTCATACATTGTCTTTCGTTGGTGGTTGGAGAACCTAGCCTTCAGATAATGTCCACAACATTTACATCTATAATACCATTTTATTACAAGACCTATGATATTATTGTATTAAGGGAATGCTATCGATAATGAAGATCAGAACAATTGCCACGAATTAAATTAGCATGTGAAACAATATTGTTATATATATAAACAAATCAATAAACATGTAATTTAGCATAACAAAAGCCTAACCCTAGATAATCATGTGTGGTGTAAGAACATATGTTGTATAATGTAAAAATCCTATCTATTGTGATGGGTCTTGATACATCATATAGATGTATCCCTTCCCACAATTCTTTCAATTAATATTCCAATGGTTGTAAGTAGACATCCACATTCTTGACTTGTCTTGTACTAGGGAAAATGAGACCCAACTAAACATGTTCATTCTTCAAAGAAAACCATGGGGGGATATTGTTATTAATCACTACTATAGGTCAAACATAATAGTTGGTGTTTTGGTGGGAACACGGGTTGACGCCATCCACAAATATGTTAAGTTGTAGACTTTGTACTTCATCCTTGAATTTTTCAGGCCATCTATCCTCTATATGCTTGATGGTTATTAAATCTGTTGGGATTCACATAACTCCTAACTCACTTCTATGTGAGGCATTCCGTCCTTGCAACATAGATAATTATTTGCAATGAAAGAACTTTTATTCCTTGGTATTGTAAGCATGTTCCTCAATATGTTAGAAGGAGGACCATGTGATTTATCCTTTTATTTATTTATGGTGCCTTCCATGCCCACATTTCAAACATATCGCTTTGTTTGCATGTTATCCTTTATATAGAATACAATCATTTAAACATTCATGAAATGATATATACTCAACACCCCACATTTTCAAAAACCATTTTTCCTCTTCACAACTATTTGGAAAGACAATATCACTCAAAATAACCTTATATTTGAGAAACCTGTAGTCGGTGGACAATATAAATGTATAATGTCAATATTTAACATTGATAAAATTAACCAGTTTTAATGTTGATTGTGTGACAAGATTAATCAAAATATAAGGGGATTGATCATGGTAAATTACCTCAATATTGCCAAGAAACATGCATTCGAGATGCCAAAAGTTTCTTTCAAGTTGTATAGTAACATCATTGCCCCCAGCTGGGTTGGATTTGACTAGAAGCTAGGTCCAAAGAAAGGGTTGGTGGAAGCTTATTTCAGTCTTTTGAAAAAGGTATTAGTGTTATGAAAATCATTCCCTAGCTGATCGTTCTAGAATGCATATAACAACAATGTCTCCATGAGAGTCATATCTCATACATAATCATCCATACTAACCACTATTTGATTGTCTCCATTGCCAACTTATGTTGAACAACTATTATTGTTGTAGTCATTCCTAATTGGTGAATCTAGACGTAGTGAGAATGGAATAGGTGGTTGCTTCAACCATTCTTGGTATGCTTCCTCTCAGAGTTTTTCTCTTAATGAGACCTTCTCTTGATTTGACATTGTATTGTGTTGCACTAGAATATGGTTTGTGGGTCGCTGATCATCACTAGAATAATAATTTCAAAAATTATTGAACATTAGTACATCAATTATTTAGTAAGCACAAAACAAGTTGTTTGTTGAAATTACGTTATACCAAACAATTATTACCATCATTGACCCATGATTTCAGCTAGAAAATGGCATGTGACAATTTGAAGGGTAAAGTGGCTGTCCATTTTCATTCACCAACTACTTGTAGTATGCTACTCCTGATAAGAGCTTCTAACATTTTTGAACCAATGGAATATTTTTTGCATTTGAATTTGATTCTAAATTATGATATTACAAATTTGGATACATGTTTATTCAAATTTACATGGATAAAAAAATCCAATTATATAATCGAAATATAAATAAAATATGAACTTACTGGAGATGGAAAGGGAGAACTCCATGAATGATTTTGAGCAATATGGAATTAGATGGAATTTGAAGAAATGTCCATTTGATATTATGATATCTTCTCTCAGCATTTGAGAAAAATAAACAATATTTTTTTTGTATATTCCTGCTAACAGTGTTAGGCCTGTGAACATTCAATGGGTCTCCCCGATATGTGGTTCCAATTAGACCTAACACCATTTGGGATAGGAGTCCCATATGGAATATGGCCCAGTTGTTGGTTATCATAAATATATGCCTTCACTCTAACTGTTAGCAAGAGAGAGGAGTACAAATGCACTTTCCAAAAGTAAGTGTGTGTTCCTGCTGGTTGTTAAATTGTATGTGTGTTAAAGTTATTTCGTTATGGAGGGGAGGAGAAGTGAGCCTCTAAGAGAGAAGTAGTAGCACCACCCTAGTAGAGACACATGTAAACAATAACGATCTATACAACATCAAGTGGAATAGTCCACAAAGATGCAACGGTTGGTTAAACCAATGTAATGAGGAGGATTTGTCTAATAATCGATGGAGTAGTCCACATGGATGTGAAAATGACAACAGAAATTACAACACCTTCTCAATATGATAAGTACCAAAATAACCGAAATAGTTCAACTAATTTATCACAAATGGAAGGAAACATGAATTACAAATATCCATAATCCATGCATGAATAATGTGATGGCCCATAGAGATTTTGTTATTAAGTTAAAGTTCCAAGGCACATGTATAGAATGAACAACACTAGCTCCAATACTCGATCATTGGAGCCACTCCTGTCTCCTCAAAAGAAATGATTCGTCTCTCTAATGCCTTGCAGGAGGAGCCAAGGTGAAAAGTCCTTTGATCATATGATGAGGGTGTATATATAACAATGAGGAAGTGATGGTTCACCTTCCTTATAACTCTTTATCTACCCTCATGACTATTTGACTTCCCATGAATTTTCAAATCTACATGACTCTTGATATTCCATACATGTCCTTTGGACTTCCACTTTACAATACTTTTGTGAAACATAATTTACATCACTAGCCACAATGGTATGGCATGTGACAACTCATGAAATCACATGACATGACACTACTCACATAGACTACTTGAGGATATGGAAATGTCAAGCCACTATTGCTAGTGTGTATTGTAGGTCTACTTCAGAATTCTCTTCTTTTCACCTCCACATGGCTTGCTGATAAGGGATCTGTGGTAGCAACTACAACCACCCTCCACAATTTTTCCTATGCTTTGATTTTGGAACATTCCTTCTAAACCCCAATAGCTCATCTTGCACTGATTCAGGTACCCAAGCTTTGACTGGGACTATTCGTTTTTATCTTGGCTTGTGTTTGCTCACATAGCCCATTTTGTGACCCACAAGCTGATCTCCTGACCTGGTCCCACGACAGTTCTGGGCTTGCCTCATAAAAATGCACAATTCTTGAGGGCACCTAGCCTTGTTGCTAAGAATTGTGCAGCCCTGACTACCAATGAGCCTTGAGCTCTGGAAATTTGCAGTCATGGAGGGGAAACCCAACACTAAGCCCAAAAATTATGTAGACCTCACTGTGCTCAGAAATTGCATAGTGCAAGAGTCGGAGAGTTTCATAGTCGTTCCCAGAACTGCGCAATATTTCAGGGCAATGCATGGAAGTTTTCTCGAAAAAGTAAAAAGAATCCCTAAAAATAGGAATCTATTTTTAGTAACCTGAAGGAACCATTTCCATTATTTTTAGAAACTTCTGCCAAGTGTCACCTTTTCCTTGACTTTAGGCATGTGCATCATGAACCCTAACATAGAAAATTATATTTAATTGATGTTTCTAGAGCTCATTTTCACAGTCGATCTTGGAGCTCTAACATTCCTAAGGACATCAAGGAGCCTTTAGTGAGATTGTTGTCACTTTTCTGAGTGAGTTTTTATTTTCTCGTCTTTTGCTCCTTTTTTGGTTGCTTTTTTATTTTATCTTCTGTGAGTGTTGCTTCCCTTGTTTCTTTGCATGACTACTGGCATTTTAACTTGTTTTAGCTTGTAGAACTATTGTTTCAAGTTATAAATTTTCTTTCCCAAGTGTTGCATGAGTTTTCTGTTTCTACACCAACGGTCACTGTTGCGGTGACTCTCTTCACATGCTTTGTTTTTATTTAGTTTAATCAATTACCACACTTATTTCACATGCATGCATACACACTTAGTTAGATATGCACTTAGAATCACACCATGTTTCATATCTACTTATTTTTCACACTTCCCTTGGGTAGGTCTGGGTACCCTTCTCTAGATCTCATTGTGCCAAGCTAGCTCTGCGCAATTTCGGGACTCAAGCCTCTAGATTGGCTTTTGGAATTTTGCAGAGCCTAGCTAGAGATGGCTCCAAATCTATGCTTGGTAGTTCCAGGAGCTAGTGTCTCAACTTGGCCAGTGAGACTGCGCAATGCACAATCTCTCTTAGGCCTTTCTTGAGACTAAACTGCGTATTGTAGAGTTTCAGTCATCAAGATCCCACAATGACTACTGGGACTGTGTAGTGCATAGTTCCTACTATAATTGAGTCACCCCTTTCAGTTAAAACTATGTAATCCTTCCCCTCATGAGCCTAGCTTGCTGCTTGATCTTGTCTTGAAGTTGTTTTCCTTTTAGCTGACATTTTCTTAGCATGAGTGTTCTCTCTATCTGGTAGGTAAATCAGTTGTTGAGCATCTGTCTAGTAGTTACAATTAACATGGTGTCCAAGAGAGTTGCATCAAAGGAAACAACCGAGAGTAGTACCAGGGAAGCAGTTGAGTAAATATCAGTTGATCTACTAGTATATGTAGATACTCGGTTGTTCATTTGCTAGAAACAATGTTAATACTGACAAGTGGGGTGAATGAGTATTCATGCTAATTTTAACTTCTTTATTCCAATTTACTTCTCTTATTTAACTTGGCATTCATCCATATAACCAACAACAATATATAATGTGGTAGCAACATTAACTCAACACACAAGCATACAAACCATAAGAATCATACACATTAGACACAAGGCTTTTCACGTGGAAACCCTTTCCGGAAAAACCCACAAAGCTTGTTGTTGTTATTGTTGTAAACAAGAGAACCTACTCTATTACATCAATCTATCTTGTGGGCGCCTACTCACAAGAAGTGCCAAATCCCTCAGTTTGTAGACACTTGTCCATCTTACCAGAAGCACCATGTGAGGCACCGACCTCATGGATTTATTGCAAGCACCAACTTGTAGTGCCTTCGATCTAAGAAAGCACCAATTTGCAAGAAGAACCGACACCCAAGCCTTCTCAAGCTCTACTAGAGATGGAAGAACCAACTTTCTATATTGCAGGTACCAATCCACATTCAAATAAGAACTAGTTGTTCTTTGCAGTTTGGAAGGAACTATGCCTGATAATACCTTTTGAACTAAACTCACTCTGCTGCACTTTCAAGCTCTCTGTAGCATTCTTCAGGATCCCTCTAATCTGCTTTACAACAGCAGTCACTCAACTCTTGGCCTCTCTGCTCTCCACAATGCACAAAATGCTCTCGACCTTGCTACACACTACACATGCTCAACTCTTAGACTTATGCTCTCAAAGGCACACACCCAGCCTTACTCACAAATCGTACCTTTGCCTTTCACACAACACATAGGCACTTCACGCCTTACATACACAACATAGACAACTCTTTCCTTCCACGCAGAGCTTTCTATTCTTGAGGTCTCTTTTCTTCTACTTAGGCACTGTCGTCCTTTACACAAAAACCTGGCTCTTACACAACCTACCACACAACAGTGAACTCACACATATCCATTTTCTTTAAGGCTCGCTAGAAGGTATGCTACATTCCACACTTTTCTTGTGTAAGGTCATGGGTTTTGTTCCTCTGTTTTTCACACAATTGATGCTACCACCCTATTGATGTTGTGACATTGTCGATGCTGCCACACTGTCCTCATTCATCACTATGCACTATACCTACACATGGCCTCTCCATGCCACTATTTCATCTACCATTGGTTAGTCCACTTGCATACTTAAACTAGGCACAATCCTGTCTCTCTATAGATCAACCATCATTGAGACTCTCCATTCACTTCAAGGCTCATAGATCTTGACTGCATTCTAACATGGCTTCTATGTACTTTAGGAATGGACATTCTGTGGACCATTGTCCTTGTTTCATTGTATGAGATATCTTTGATATTTGACCTTCATTCCTAACACCAAACATTTGTTCAAAATTTTCTCACACAAATCTAGGCCCATATGCCCTTTAATACTATGTACCATGCTTTATCAGAGGAAATAATTTATAGTCCTATATCATGGTGCAACACCAAGAAACTATCGATTGTCAACATCCGATTATGTCAAGCCCCCTTTTTTTAGCCCTCATCTAATAGCCACTAATAGGACCAGGTTATTTGACCGAAATCTTATCCTAAAGGTGTTAAACCCTTTAATCTTGTGTTGGGGACCTTTCCACCATTGTATTGTTGTTTATCGAATATTTTCCTCTATCAGAACTTTATTCACAAACAAACATATGAACAATGAATTATGATCATCCTTAAACCTTTTTGTTCTAGCCCCTTTTCACGTTTATCTTCATATGACCAAGGAAGTGACCAATTTCCATGACCTAAGGTGCTAAGTCTTTCAATGTTGTGTCAGGAGACTTTTTTCCTTTGTTAAGCATTGCACCTTTGGTTTTGTGTTTGTTCCACAACCAAGTGCTTAACACTATCACAATCCCTTTTATTGGGGATTTTCACATATTTCCTATATTCCTACAACAAAAAATCATCGATCACTGATCACTGATTGCTAATAGGCCCCTCTACTCATACTTTGTCCTTGGTTCCTTAACACTTCACGACCGTGTGCTAGTCCTCATTTCGGATCCCTCTAATTAGTGATTCCCCAAGGTGGCCAATGTGTTAACCATCGCAAACCTCTGATTACTGATGTGATTTCATCACCGCAACGTGGTGTCTCCTAAGTGGTGACATGTGTAACCTGTATATGGCCCATTAGGCCACCTCAAAAGACAAACTTTCCTACCACGTGTCCCTTTGTACTACGATGTCAAGCTCATGCCAACAATTACGTGTCCCTTATTTGAACCAATCTGACCCTACCACTTGTCCACATCAGAGCTCATATGAGACTTCCATCTATCCTTATCAAATCCAACCAAATGCCTCCACATGTCCTTCCTGGTGGAGAGAGAAAGAGGCCTTTCCCACCCTATCTTTTCAACAAATTCCTTTGTAAATTCCTTTTTGGCCTTCCTGGCGAGTTAAAAAAGAATGTATTGTCCCGACTTATTTGACTCAATTGACATTTATTGATCGATTGTTTACAAACGCTTGTCACTTATGAAAATGATGAATGTCAATTGCCGATATGGACTTGTCCTCTTACATGTGGGATCGCTAGTCACTAATCGACAAATTGCCTTAGTTGTTTTGCCACACCTTGGATCCTTCAAATGTTGATATGTGATCTGTCAAGATCTCTGATTGCTGATATTGTTAGTCGTTAATCAATGAATTACATTGACTATCTAATGCACCTTAGAACCTCTGAACTCTGACTTACGAGTCCTCCGATGCTTTGATCTTCGATTTGTGGGGGTTCAGATATGCGAGACCTCCGATCTTCGATCTTCCTCGCTACTTAAGGATTTTAACACCATTAAATTTAACAAGCCATAACGTCTGAACCACAAGTACATTTATGGACTTTATCATACCATTGGAAATATCTTCTAGAGAAATTTCCAATGGAAAGTGTTTGATTAGCCACTGACCCATATGCTACCTAAAAGTAGGGCTCCAATCATAGTGCCAATATTCTTCTCCTAAACTCTTAAGATAACTAGGAATCACACTCACCATGTGTGCTTAGCATGAGGCTTGCAACTCCTATGGAATTCCATCATGGGATATCACTATAATAATCATTTGATAGTGTAGGTTTTAACCCCGTACATAAATTACCTGTATACAAATTCTAACAATAGAAAACAAACAATGCGAGAGCATAACAAATAAAACACATATACACAGTGATTTTACCTTGGATTCCAAAATCGAGACTACCAACTTGATTTTTCATTATGTTCCTTTCAATGTTAAAATAAATATTTATACATGTCGAAGCATCCAATACCATGGACCGAAAACCATCACATCCAAAACCATGTGTAAAAACCATGCAAAAAACCATAGGTAGGTCCACCCAACTTAATATAGGTTCCAAAAAGAAATATTTCCCAGGGCGCTACCCTGGACCCCGTAGAGGGGGTCTAACTACCCCCCTCAAACCCCCTGTGACCCCCCGACTATGTAATCGGCACAATGAAGAAGGGGCTCTTCCCCCCCTCTAACCCCCCGATTAACTACGTGGGCTAGTCATGGAAAGAATATAACACAACCCAACATTCTCCCACTTGTTGTTTTATTTCCACAAGGGGCCACAAGAGAGCTTAGTCATTTATCCAACCCTGAAATGCCCATTGTTTCTCTACACCAAGAGCACTTCTTAGAGCTCAAAGATTTTTTAAATACATCTCCAGTATTCTTCAAAGTGTCCACCTTTATTAACAACACCTTTTTGTCTTCTACCATATCCCTCACAAAGTGATACTGAACATCAATGTGCTTTGTCTTTGAATGCTATGTAGGGTTCTTCACCAAGAAAATTGCACTTTCGCAACGATTACACTAGAAATCCATTTGAGTGAATCCCATAAATAAAGGGAAAGAAGATATTTATAGGCCTTTGACTTTAATATTTAGCTCCTCAAACCCCTTTTATGAGATTACACTAGAAATCCATTTGCATACTTCTGAGGAAGCATCCTTGAACTTTCCTTCATTCTGCAAAAAGGCATTTGATTTCATTATCATCCCAAAACACTTGCCAATACCTTAAATTATCTGGAATAGTAGGCCGGTGTTTGACATGAATTTCGAACTTATTTCCGGAGTTCATTGGAATCTTCAAATTGCTTGCAGCAGTGGCAAGTGAATCTGCAATAATGTTTTGAGTCCAGGGTACCACCGTCAAGATCTATTCAGGAAACATTCTCAAAATATCTTGAACTAAATTTCTATAGGTTCTCATCCATGGATTCTTTTCTTGATACTCTCCTTTTTCATGTTTGATCACCAGCTCTGAATCACCATAGACAGAAATCCTTCTTTCATTCAATTTCTTCAAAATTTGAAGACCTGTAATCAAAGCCTCATACTCTACTTCATTGTTAGAGCAATCAGAAGCCAACTTGTACGAAGATACTCTAACATTACTTGGGACTTTGGTGGGCTGAAAAGAAGGGCTATGAATCCAAATTCCTATACTGGCACTATCCTTACCCACGGCACCATCAAAATCCATGCTCCAAAAGCCTGCTTCATCTTCTCAATGTTGAAATTTTGTTTCCTTCTCTACCTTACCTTGACTATTCACTTCATTTTTCTTCTTTCCACTGACCTTTTACTGTTGGTATGTGGATGATCAGAAGAACTTGCCATTTTTTCTTTTACCTGATTAAGGACTTCCTTAAAATTCTCTGAAATTTCTAGCACACTATCTACTTATACAATCTAAATATTTACATCATTTAATCCGCTATCAGAGTACAAAACAAATGATTCTAAATCAGTATGTACAGCGTTTATTGGATGATTGAGTGGCTTCTCTTTGCTGGTGATCATGTATTTCATTTTCTTCTCCCGATATAACTTTCTCAACTGACCAAAAATGGGAATGGTAGCATAAGAGAGGTCAAGTTGTAAAGTTCCCTTGAGTCTAGAACACCACGATCTAGACAAGAGCGTACCGAATCATGGTGGAATATCAGCAACAACTACATCCATCAAAACATTTTTGGTTGGGATCTGATCTAAAGACACTACTAGATGTTTGATAAGACCAATGCAACAAACTCTACCATAGTCAAAGAAGTACAGATTATGGTATTTTCAGGTAGTATCCGGGCCCAACTTCTCCATAATGGCTTTGGGCATCAAATTATGAGAAGCTCTGGAATCAAACACGACATTATGGAGAATATACTCATGCAATCTAAGAGAGAGATAAAAGGGAGGAACTTCACTATCTTTAGATTGACTTTCTATGGCTAGACCAAAAATGAGTTTAGGATGATCATCTTCGACATTTACCATATTTGACAAAGGGTCTATTTGCAAAATTTTGGACACCTCGTGTTTATAATTGCTATTCTTTACCAGCTCAATCAAGGGAATGGACACTTTTAATTTAGCAACTTCATTTTCTAAATTAAAGGATGAAACTTTTTCTACCTCTTTGATGGGAAGGTCCTTCTTTTCTACTTGCTCTTTCATTGTACTTTGCTAATTATTCTTCTCATTTGCGATATTATTTGTTGATGGTACTTTGCTAGAACCCGGATCAGCGGGCTCTTTTCCTTTCTTTTGAATGTTTGAGGAGTCATTCTTTGATTGCAGCTCTTTTCTTTTCTGAATGGGATTGATTGGCACATCTCTGTTTCTCAAAGAATACTTCTTCTGCTATACTATCAGAGCATTCATATAACTTCGCTGATAATCATCGGACTCAGTCTCGAAAACTGCATCATTTGCTAATATGTAATCTTCATCCCTTTGGGTGTCTGTAACTTCTGCATATTCTTCATTTTCCGTAAAAAAAATGGGCATACAATCGGCAGTGAAAAAATGGTTTGCTTTAACTATCCAATCATCATCATCATCTGTTTCCATTCCCTAAAAATAATTTTGCTACAAAGGAATTATGATCTGTTGTTGTTGTGCTGGTTGGTCTAGTGCCTTTTGTTCTCTCTGCTTGATCTTGGATTGGGGTTGTTGCTGTCCTCTAAAATTTGGATTCCTCATTGGTGTTTTAGGTCTATTTGTAATGGTCAACCGGTCAACCATCTTCTCCATAGTTCGGATCAAGGTATCCATCTTAGCATCTGAAGAAGATGCTTCCTCTTTTATGATGACTCTATTTTCATATCTCATCCTTGCTCTTTTGGCCAGCAGATTTGCTTCTACAATTACAATGTTCTTTTGCATGTCTTCTATAGTGGTGGGATCACGTTCCCATAACTGATATGCCATATCAGCATCGAAACCATCTGGAAACTTGAGCAAGGCTAACCCCATTGGTGGTTTAATGTTAGCCAGAATAGCATTATATACTACATTAAACCTCACACAATAATCTTGCACACTTTCACCAGCATCCCTTTTGATATTTTCATACTCAGATGAAATTTGGAGTGGATTCTTCTTTACCTCCCACCAATCCAGGTATTTTCTATGCAGAACCAACAAAGTGTTGATAGAGGCTGCTGGTAAAGCTCTAAACCATTTTTGAACTTCACCTCCAAAGCTTTGCACAAACAATCTCATAGTCACCTTTTCTTCCTCTACCTCATGAAGGTCAAAGAAGTCATTCATTCTATCAACATGTTGTTGCGCTGTAATGCCTTGAGTGGCATTCAAAAGAGATATTTTACTTTGGTAATCAGCAGGCATATCATCAAGATTTTGAGGTAAAATAAGGGGTGCATACCGGGCAGCCATGACTCGAGGCAGATTTGAAACAACGGTTGGACCACTAGGGTTTAATGGAGTGGTTGATGGAGAAGTAGGGGTGATAGGTGTTTGATAGGATATGATAGGTTGAAGGGGAAGGGTAGGTATAAATTGAAGTTGAGAATGGACTTCAGAGATTGATGGGAATAATGATGAACTGAGGGTAGTGGATGTTGATTCTGAAAGCTCAAGGATATTAGCAGCAGTGATGGATGATTGAGGGGAATTTAAGATATACTCATCAATTGATCTATTTGCCTTTTGAATTTCGAGATCTGCAACAAATTATGGGTCTAGAACTATATCATCAAGTGCAATTTTAGATTTGGTCCTAAACAGAGAAAGGTCAAACAACAAATCAAAAGAGAGATCTTCTAAGAACAACCATTCATTCAGGAAAGAATCTACTTTTATCGAAGGAGTCAAGCTAACTGAACTTTATTTTCTTTTAATTTTTTTTGAAATCAAGTTATGGTTATCCACTACTAGGGTGGGATTGGGATCAGGATTGGCCCTAGTGTACTTTTTTGAAGCCAATGTGCTCAAATTTCAAAGTTTTTATATTGCTTTACAACTTTCTATTTCAGCCTAGAAAATTCTAAAACTCATCATCCAAAGTTCAAGAATTTATATGAAAGACATTACCAGGGTGATTAGTCTTTTGTTCCCCAGTATGGTTGCCACTATGTTATCACCTAGATTGACCTCAGACTGAAGGGAGGCAATGCCAGGGTAACCAAAAACTAAGCTTAGCCAAGTAGCTAGCCCTACAAGGCCGGGAGAGGGCTCTATCCGGAAGGATCTCAGTCAAGATGACTGGATCAAGTAAAATATTTTAGGCTAGGTATAGTAGCTCAAAAGGTTTTGATTGAATTTGTTGGTTTTTTGCTAGATCAAATGGAGTTCAGTAGTTTAGGTCTAGGAAATTAGGTCAGAAATGCAGGGTCTTCTATGGGGCAAGGCAGGCATAGGCTTTGGCACTTTAGGCTTAATGGTGTGAGGGGTTTAATACTAATGAGGAGCTGAGGAGGGCATATGACAATCATGGATCATTCTTAAACAACAGAAAACATGAAATATTGAATGATTTCCCAAGACAAAGCACAGTTACAATGGATTCTACCTATCAAACTTGATAACATTCAATAAGAAGCAATGAAATGAATGATGGCATACATGAAAAATGTAAACAAATGATTACAAAAGAAGAAACTATGCTAAAACTCCATACCACAAGGATCCCATAAAAATAGCTGCAAATCTTATTAATCTCCTTACTAAACGGGTTACAAAGATGTACAATCAAGCTTTGAGCATCCAAGTGAGTCCAACCCACACAATGACTCAGAAAATACATAATATAGGCATCAAAACAACCCAACCTAGCCTTAGGGGTCGAATCCATGAGAGGAGGAACAGTGTCACAACAAACTAAACTGAAAGCTAAAGACTAGGGAGGTCAAACTGACTCATCCCTAAGATGATGCAAACTGATTCATTACATGCCACCTAGGCCATTTGTCTGATATATCTACCCTAGGTAACCGAAATATACATTAATTGCATCATGATTTTACATTTCATCAGTGAAAATATCAAAATCCCATAGGTGAAAAGTAAATTCTATGAGAAACAGTGAAAAAGTAGGCAATCTGTCAAGTGCGCAGCGCCAGTGTCAAATGCACAGCGCCTGAATGGAGTGCGTAGTGCCAACTTCCAGTTGATGTTTGACTACCTTTTTGACCTCCAAATCTGGCTCATGATAGCTCATTGGAAAGATTGTCCTATCTAGTTTCCAAAACTGCCCTTGGTTTCCAATTTGAGCTTGATCTAATCCTCCAAAATTGCAATCTCCAAAGACTGCTCAAACACGCAGCACCAGGCTCAAAAAACGGGCAGAAACATGAAATTTTGGTGGTTTTTTGGCCTTTTCACCTAGAAAATCTGACTTTTGGACCTGGAAACATGGTTTTCCTGCATGTACATGGCCTCCTGAATCTAATGGTGGTGGCCATTTCTCCAAAAAGTTCCCAAAAAAAGTGCGCATCATCCTAGGCACTACGCGTTTGACCAGTGGACTAATAAATTAAATGCTTGAAAATCACAGAACGGCTAAGAAATCAAAAACTAAGCCAAGGCTGATCAAAAATGGTTGTGATGGCTAATGTTGAAGGTCACTAGGCTTGTACTGAAGCCTCCACCAATAGGTCAAGCTTGTCCCTCTCTTCTTGGTGAGTTAGGGCTTCAATTTTTTCTTGAGCCCTTTTGAGCTTGGCTCTAGCAATCTTGTCCCTCATGGAATAATGTTTGGCCATTCTCCTTTTCACTTCCAAATCTCTAGTGGATTTAGCCATCAAGTCCTCAAGCTGAATGTTAACCCTCTCAAGCCAATACTCCCTGTTCTCATTCACCATTTGGCCCATTTTTTCATTCAAGGTAAGCTGATTTGCATGTTGGGCTTGTTTTTCCTTCTCATGCTCCAAAGCTCTCTTTAGTCCTCTAGTCCTAGGCCTTCTCCTAGGCATTTCTTCCTACATAGGCTCACCATATTCACCATCAGCTTCCTCAAGCTACACCTTAGCCTTTACTGCCTCTCTTTTGGCCTTGATGAGCTAAACTGCCATAAGCTCATGCTTAGTCTCCAACTGCTTGTTTTCCTATTTTGTAATAAGAGATGATCCATTTGGCTTTTTGTATGTTCACCTACAACTCACCTATCCATGGCTCTTGCTCTTTGATGAGAATTCTAGTATTTTTTTGTTCACCCTCCTCATCCAAGTCCACTAGGTTAAAATCTTGTTCAGTTTCATGGAGGTGTTCTTTCTGATGTTGCATCTCTGTTTCAACCATCTTTTCCTTCCCTTTGTGTACCTGATTTGCTGATGATGAAGGTAAGGCCCCTCCCACAATATGTGGGGCAAACACTTGCCTGTGTCCTCTCTCATAAGTATGCACCATGGTACCTGAACCAGTCCTTCCAGACTTGCTTCTTTGCCCCAAATTGCCCCGATCCTCTTTGCCACTATCTCGTTTCCTGTCAAGTGAAGGTGATAATGGAGGTGAGGGTGAATGTGATGATGATGGCATGTTTTGAACATTCTGAGTGGAAGCATGATTGAAAATGGGGTTGGCAATGAATGTACTCCATGCAATGTTAATTTCTTTAAGGTGATAAAGAACTATGATCTTTACGAGAGCATGATCAAATAGGATTTTCATTTGATCTTTGGGTTCTCTCTTTTGGGAAATGTAAGACATTTTCTCTGCACTCTTGAAAAGATAATAGGGTATGTTAAGCATTTTGACTGTAGTGAAATGCATGAGCAATCTGATGTGATAGGAATAGACCCTAGAAAATTTTCCCTCACATGAAAAATATTTCATTATGATTTTCAACATCAGTGCATATCTGTCAAGAAGGTAGGAGAAAGGAAAATAGCCATTTCTTTCATGTCTGTATCTTGGTTTGAGGTATGGCTCATAGAAATGTGCTTCTATTTCACCCTGCTTGAACTATTTTTCCCAATCTTCTGTGTTGAGATTGCAACAAGATGATGGAGCTTAGTGAAAAGAGTCGCCTTCACTATGTGGGCCTGTAGGCAAATTATGGCGCAAGTTCTATTTTTGATCCGAGCAAGGATGATCACAGTATGGGTGATCACAGTATGAGTCATCACAGTGCGGGTGACCACAGTATGAGTGATCACACTGTGGGTGACCACAGTGTGAGTGATCACAGTGTGGGTGATCAAAGTCTATTTTTAGACTGGCTATCAAAAATAGAAAAGTCAAATATTATTGTCTCATAATAATATTTGGACTATAAACTTGATCTTATTCTCTTGGAGCACTTCAGGATGAGCTACGGATGTGGTACATGCAGATCCCAGAGGGAAATACGTGGTTACCTATGGGATGACTAATATTTGCATGCAGGACTTCAGTTAGAACTCAAGTGAGTTGAGTTTAGTGGACCGGAGGTGCAGTTGATGGAGTTGTGTTCAGTTTAGCTTTGTTAAACTCGTTGTATTTAGTCTAACTGGAAAATAGACTAGAGATGAGTTGGGTGAATTAGTGATTAATTAATTCACAATTTATTAACTCATAATGCAACTATAGAATACATCAGTTAACTCAGTTGCATGTTAGTGCATGTTCAGTTCAGCAGGGACAAGTGTTACAGGATTAGATTGCTATCAGTTGTGACTATAGCTGTGCATGATGATTTGCACAATCAGAGGGATTGAGTATGCCAATGAATTGGCCAATATCAAGAATTGTAGCCTGTGCTCACGTCCAACACAGTGTGAGTGATTCTTTGCAGGTGAAATACGAGTTTGGTAAACCATTCTCATCAATTCTTGAGCAGGTATTGAGCTGGAGAGGCAGGCAAGCAGTGGAATAGATTTGGAGATCAGATCTGAGCTATATTGTGTGTAACAGGTGGAGTTGGTACTAGATTTCTTGTGATAACCATTGTACTTTGTAATGTTACATGTTCTCAATCATTAATATACAAATAGTGTGGGGTTTTTAGCGAGATGCTTTCCCCGGGTTACATACTATGTAAATGTGTGAATGCTCTTGATGTTTTATTGTTATTGATGCTGCTATATTGATGATCAACGTAGAGGAGCTTATGTATTATGTATGTATTCTACAATAGTACATGATCAGGATAATCTCTGTTGAATATGTGTTAAATTATTGAAAATTTCTACATGGTATCAGAGCTGCTTGATTTGTAGAAGAGATTTTTATAGGATATCAAGCGAGGATTGATCATCAGATCTACTATTCAGGAAGTGTTCACATTCTATTTCTTCAGGCAGAGTCTATAATCGGGCCAGGTAGCCTCTGGATTCATCCTTCCTTTGGAAGGTGAGATATCCGGTGAATGCCCATACAATCAATCTCTGTACAAGAAATATTGTGTTCTCACGAATTTTAGATCGGAAGCGGTTGAGTTTGAGCTGGTGGAAATCGAATTTGTAGCAGTGTTGTTGAAAATGTCTTTCAATGGATTGCAAACGTTATTCCAAAGCAAGATCGACTTGGCACTCAAGGATAAACTCAGAAACAATAAAGGTGAGAATGGATCTTCATCAAAGGTATCTGATGAAGAGAATTGCGCTTTGGTTGCCAAAGAAAAGAAGGGGAAGAACAAGAAAGCTTCTCATTCCGATGCGAAAGGAAAGAAGCAGGATATGTCCAAGGTGAAGTGTTTTCACTGTCACCAGCATGGACACTATGCCACTAATTTTCCGCAGAAGAAGAAGAACAAGCAGGCTGCTGGATCTTTAGTAGGAGAGGCTTTAGCCTCATAGTTTGAGCTTGATTTTTCATTGATCGCATGCTTGGTTTCAACTGTGATGGGATTAGTGTGGTTCTTGGACAGTGGTGCTTCTTTTCACATGATGGGAGATAGAGATTTGTTCTCTGATCTAGAGGACAAAGATCTTGGAGTGCACATTGATATGGGCGATGATGGTAGATACAGTGCGACCAGTATCGGTACCATTTCCTTTGAGAGGGAGTCTGGTAAACCCTTCGTATTGAAGGAAGTCATGCATGTTCAAGGATTGAAGAAGAATCTTATCTCATTGGTGATGTTAGAAGACAAGGGGTATGATGTTGTTTTCAGTGAGGGAAAGGCTTTCCTGCGTAGCAAGACAACTGGTGAGACCCGGAAGATAGGGGTTCAAGTTATGAACCTTTATCAGTTGCATGTAGATGGATGCGAAGCAATGGCGGGCAAGGCAGAAGGATTGGTGAGCTGGGATGATGGCAAGTTGTGGCACAAGAGACTGGGTCACCTTCACCATGGAGCCTTGAAGATACTGCAGCAGATCACTACAGGGCTTCCTAAAGGCACACTTGCGTAGTCAGATCAGTGCAAGGGGTGTACTTTGGGGAAGTTTGTGAAAGCCACCTTTCACAAGAAGGATAGTCGTGCCACGACAGTCCTTGAGAGAATTCACACAGACGTGTGTGGACCTTTCTCAGTTGCTTCGACAGCAAAACACAGGTATTATGTGATTTTTGTTGATGATTTCTCTCGTAAGTGCTAGATCTTCTTCATGCAGAAGAAGAGCGAGACATATTCAAAGTTCTGTGAATTCAAAGAACTGGTCGAGAAGGAGTCGGGGAAGAAGGTGAAGGCTCTTAGGAGCGATAATGGTGGTGAATACATCTCAGATGAGTTCAAGGATTTCTGCAAGGTAGAAGGGATTCGAAGAGAGCTCATAGCTCCCCATAACCCACAGCAGAATGGGGTAGCTGAGCCGAAGAACAGAATGATTGTGGGTGCTACACGGGCAATGTTGCATGATCAGGGCCTACCCCTTCACTTGTGGGCGGAAGCATGCAATACAATAGTTTATGTGTAGAACCATTGTCCTCATAGGATACTTCGCATGAGTACACCCGAGGAGACTTATTTTGGTAAGAAGCCTGATATTTCTCATCTGAGGATTTTTGGTGCTAACTTTTACATCCATGTGATGAAGGATGCCAGGAAGAAGCTGGAACCGACCGCAAAGGTTGGGATATTTGTGGGGTACACTGATACGCCCCACAACTATTGTGTGTATTTGCCAGACAGTGGTAAAACTGTCGTATGACGGGATATAAAAATTTCAGGAGGAGAAAGCCATGAAGTGTTTGCTTCAGAGGGAGCTACACTTGCATGCAGATGAGGAGATATTAGTTCCTAAGGATGAGCTTCATGGAGTGGAAGAGACCACTCATTCAGCGCCAACCATCAGAGGGTGAAAGCACTTGACATAAGCTGAGCGACTGGCTCAAGATGCAGAGAAAGTTGTAGCACCACCTACAACCCAATGCAGGCAGAGACAGTCACCTGATCGGTACACTAAGTACATGGCTCTTATGAGCAAGTGTGTTGTGACTGAGCCATCCTCTTTCGAGGAAGCTGTGGAGGATCCCGCATGGGTAGACACCATGGTGGAAGAGTATGATTCTATTGTCAGAAACAATGCATGCGAGACTGTTCCTAGACCGGAAGGGAAATCAGTGGTGGGTTCGAGATGGATCTACAAGGTCAAGCAGGCAGTTGGCGGGAGTGTGGAGAAGTACAAGGCAAGATTTGTTGCCCAAGGCTTTTCACAGATACAGGGGATCGATTATGAGGAGACCTTTGCACCTGTCGCAAGGTATTCTTCCATACGGACGATTCTTGCTCTCTCAGCGCAGATGGGATGGCACATTCATCAGATGGATGTGAAGACTGTGTTCCTCAATGGAGTCATTGAGAAGGAGGTGTACATTGAGCAACCCAAAGGCTTTGAGGTCTTCAGCAGCGAGTCACATGTGTGCAGGCTCAAGAGAGCGCTGTATGGGTTGAAGCAAGCACCACATGCTTGGTACATGCGGATAGACAGCTATTTCACAGGACTTGGATTCTCCAAGAGCGAGGCGGATCCTAACCTATACCAGATTGTGGTGGAGGGTAAGTTGCTTATCATTGTACTGTATGTTGATGATTTGATTCTAATGGGTGATGAGCTATTGATACTGTCATGCAAGAAGGATCTTGCTACAGAGTTTGAGATGAATGATTTGGGCCTCCTTCACTATTTCCTAGGATTGGAAATATGGTAGCGTAGTGGTGGACTGTTTGTTTCTCAGGGCAAGTATGCTCGGGACATACTGGAGAAGTTCAACATGCATGGCTGCAAGCCTGTTGATACTCCTCTTCCTGGAGGTTGGAGGAAGGAGGATGCCACTTCGGGAGAAGAAGTGGATGCCACTGTTTATCGACAGTTGGTGGGGTCGCTGATGTATTTGGTCAATACATGACCTGAAATATGCTATGCAGTTAACCAGCTTTCACAAGCTATGGTTAAGCCTACCAAGCTCTTCTGGAAGGCGGGCAAGCATGTATTGCGCTACTTGAGAGGCACATCGGGATATGGTTTATGGTACAGACAGGAGGAAGCAGATTGGGCAGGGAGCTCAAGAGGCCGAGTATAGGGCAGCAAAGACATCAGGTACCATCATATCAGAGATTGTGTGCAGCGGAGGATCATGTTGCTTTCATACATTCCAACAGAGGATCAGGATGATGATATTCTGATGAAGGCTCTCACCAGGAGCAAATTCGAGTACCACCGAGGCAGGATAGGGGTTGCTGATAATTCATATCTTGTCGAGAGGGAGTGTTGAGATTGCAACAAGATTATGGAGCTTAGTGAAAAGAGTTGCCTTCACTAAGTGGGCCTGCAAGAAAATTATGGCGCAAGTTCTCCTTTTGATCCCAACAGGGTTGATCACAGTATGGGTGATCACAATATGAGTGATCACAGTGTGGGTGACCATAGTATGAGTGATCACAGTGTGGGTGGCCACATTGTGAGTGATCACAGTGTGGGTGACCAAAGTCTATTTTTAGACTGGCTGTCAAAAATAGAAAAGTCAAATATTATTGTCTCATAATAATATTTGGACTATAAACTTGATCTTATTCTCTTGGAGCACTTCAGGATGAGCTACGGATGTGGTACATGCAGATCCTAGAGGGAAATACGTGGTTACCTATGGGATGACTAATATTTACATGCAGGACTTCAGTTATAACTCAAGTGACTTGAGTTTAGTGGACCGGAGGTGCAGTTGATGGAGTTGTGTTCAGTTTAGCTTTGTTAAATTGGTTGTATATAGTCTAACTGGCAAATAGACTAGAGATGAGTTGGGTGAATTAGTTATTAATTAATTCACAAGTTATTAACTCATAATGCAACTATAGAATACATCAGTTAACTCAGTTGCATGTCAGTGCATGTTCAGTTCAGCAGGGATAGGTGTTAGAGGATCAGATTGCTATCAGTTGTGACTATAGCTGTGCATGATGATTTGCACAATCAGAGGGATTGAGTATGCCAATGAATTGGCCAATATCAAGAATTGTAGCCTGTGCTCACATCCAACACAGTTTGAGTGATTCTTTGCAGGTGAAATACGAGTTTGGTAAACCATTCTCATCAATTCTTGAGCAGGTATTGAGCTGGAGAGGCAGGCAAGCAGTGGAATAGATTTGGAGATCAGATCTGAGCTGTATTGTGTGTAACAGGTGGAGCTGGTACTGGATTGCTTGTGATAAGCATTGTACTTTGTAATGTTACATGTTCTCAATCATTAATATACAGATAGTGTGGGGTTTTCAGCGAGATGCTTTCCCCAGGTTACATACTGTGTTAACGTGTGAATGCTCTTGATGTTTTATTGTTATTGATGCTGCTATATTGATGATCAACATAGATGAGCTTATGTATTGTGTATGTATTCCACAATAGTACATGATCAGGATAATATCTGTTGAATATATGTTAAATTATTCAAAATTTCTACATTCTGGAATCCTGGTGGTAGCTGATATGGTGGCAACAAACAATGTGAAGGTTATGCCTACAAGAGTGATCTGATTGTCTTGAAGCCCAATGATGAAAAGTCTGGTCAACTCAGGGTGGTAGTGGACTGCATGGACCTGTTCACAAAACTCAAAACACCCTAACCATTTGAAGGATGTCACTGACATGGGAGAGGCTAGAAGCTCTTTGAGATCTGTGGGCTCAAATCTATGAATATTCCCTACTTTATGAGGTCCTCTTTGCTCTATGTTTCCCTCTCTGTCTGATCCCTCTTCCTCACTCTGTGGTCTATACTCCTCATCAGCCATGATTTTTTTTGTGATGAAACCCTAAGTGGTAAGTAGGGGAATACAAGGATGTAGGGAGTAAGAAGAAAGGAAAGGGTAGATGGGAGGAAATAAGGATCTGATAGGGTAGGGATAGAAACTTCTGAGGGGGAATATGGAGTGTAGATTTGGTGTTTTTGGGAGAAATGAGGAATTTGCTTGTGAAAACTAGGGTTTAGGATAAAGGCTAGGGTTTGAAGTGATAAACTAATACCATATGATTTTCATTCCTTAAACATGAGGGAAATAAGCTTAATGAGAGGGGAATGACAATACTTACTTGATTTAGGGCTTAGGAGATCTTTTGAAAGCTTGAAGACTGAAGGAGTGTAAAAGTGGTCAAGTACGCAATGCATGAAGGGAGTGTGCAGCACCTTAAGGGAACATGTAGCGCCTGTCAAACGCACAGTGCCTAAAGAGAATGCACAGTGCCTGCTCTATTTTCACAACTTTGCCTTGAAATTGCCTAAAATGAAACGCCGGTTTACTCAATGCGTGGTAAGAGGTAAATAAAGGGAAATAAGATATTTATAGGCCTTTGACTTTAATCTTTAGCTCCTTAAAGCCATTTTTCTAATGTCTTTTTCCCTTTTATCACTTTCACCTTTTAAACTTTGTTTTGATGCTTTTTATTCTTTGTGCTTTTGCAGGTGGACAAATGCTCAACTTAACTTGATTTTTGCAGTGTTGGTGTGTCTTGTAGGAATGGAGAAATATTATGATGTAGATGAGATCCATTATTACATATAGGAACTTAAAATTACATGAGAAATTCAAATGAACTAAAAGTACTCTGTTTTCACCTCAAAAACATATTTTTCATGTGAAAATTACAATAGGTTACAAAAATAAAAATTTCAGTAGCTGTGACTTTCAAGCCATCATGCTTGATTTATTTATCATCCTCATACCCTTTCTGACCTTTATTTACATTTGAAAATCAGATTCTTGACCTTGGTAATGAAACCCTAGACCTAATGAAATCAAACCCTGGGACCTAATGAAATGGACTGCAGATTGTTTACGAACCATAACTGAAAACAATATGAAGGAGGATCAACAAGTATAGTCTATGAGGGAGGATCTGAGGAGAAAACAACCATCAGTGGATCCATATATCATGACCTAATGGAGTGATGAAAAATTTACAGTATGGGACTCCTACTATGAAAATGCAAAAGAGCGAATTTTGATCCTTGATGGAAGTATGAAAAGACGGACACTAACACCTTCATCAAGGGAAAAGTTATTTCTTGGCCTGTTGGATCACCTATGAGAAATGAATTCACATTGGGATCGAGATATGAAGGACTCTACAGGGTCATTGGGAGACCACTACTAGCATTGGTTCATAATACTAATCATCTAAGTGAATTATGGCACCAAAGGTTGGCTCATCTACATTATGATTCTCTTCCAAAATTGGAGAAATTGGTCTCAGGGATTCCAAAGGTTCAAGCTCAACATGATGGAGTATGTCCAGGATGTGCTAGTGGAAATATGACAAGGGGACCATTCCCCTCTAGTGAGAACAAGACCACTGACATCCTCCATCTCATTCATTCTGACATATGTGGTCTGATGCCCATGCATTCTATTAGTGGTTATCTCTACTACATCACATTCATTGATGACTTTTCAAGGAAGACATGGATATACTGTTTGAAACATAAGGGTGAAGAACATTCAAGGAGTTCAAAGCATTGGTTGAAAATCAAATAGGGAAGAATATCAAAAAATTCAGGTATGATAATGTTGGAGAATACATGTCAAATGAGTTCATTGACTTTTTCAAGAAGGAAGGTATCAAGAAGGAAACAATTTTTTCATACACTCCCAAAGAAAATGGTTTAGTTCAAGGGAAGAACATGTCCATACTATAAGCTACCCGAGAAACGCTCCATGATCAAAATTTTCCTAAGTTCCTTTGAGCCGAAGCTTCACATGTTGTCGTATATGTTCAAAATAGGGTTCCTCATAGGGCTTTGGAAAACAAGATGTCCAAAGAAGTATTTACAAGTGTCAAGCCCAACATTAGTCATCTCTGCATAGTTGGATGTCTCGCACATTTCCATATCCAAAAGGGAAAAAAGGAAAAAATTGGAAGCTACAGGAAGAAAATGAATGTTTTTTGGATATTTTGAAAACTCCAAAGCATTTAGAATATATATTCTTGGTGAAAGGAAGGTTGATATTAGTAGGCATTTTACATTCTATGAATATGTCACCCTTGGAAAATTGAGGGACCTTCCTCCTCCTCCTCCTAGGAAGAAGGATGATATGCATATTATGCATGGTCGTTCCATGCCCGAATATGAGACATATATTGTGTATGATCCCATGGAGCCCATGGATCCCTTATATCCTCCTTAAAGTGATCCTCCTTCTAGGAAGACACCACTTTGGTTATGTGACATTCTACAAGTTGATGAGAAACATGTTCTTGTTCGAAGATCATTTAGAGAAAGGAAGCAGCCGTGCACGTACTAGGGATATGTTACAGGCACTATGATTCAAGCCAAACCATCCACATTCAAAGAAGCCATACAAGAACAAGTTTGGAAAGATACTATGGCTGAATAATATGAATCAATTATGAATATTAATGTATGGGATGGTGTGCCAAGACCAAAGAGGAAATCTGTGGTAACTTTGAAATGGCTTTTCAAGATCAAGCATGGATTTGATGGTAGCATTGAAAAATATGAGGAAAGGTTCATGGATCGAGGTTTCTCCCACAAAGAGGGAGAAGATTATGATGATATATTTTTACCTCTAGCCCAATATACAACCATCTGTTCAATAGTTTCCCTTGTCGCAAGTCAAGGATGGACCTGTCATCGGATGGACGTAAATATTTCATTCCTCTATGGCATGTTACAAGAATAAGTGTATGTTGAGCAACCATAGGGATTTGAAGTAGAGGAGTGAAAGACACATGTTTGTAGGTTGAAGAAAGCATTTTATGGCTTGAAGCAGGACCAAACAGCATGGTATGCCTGCATAGATAGTTATATGATGAACCTGGGATTCAAAAAAAGAAATGTTGATCCCAATCTCTACTTCAAGATAGTCCAAGGTATGGTTCTAATTTTCGTTTTATATTGTGACTATCTATTATTGACAGGTATTTACCCTCTGATGATTGAGAGTAAGAGGGCAATAGCCATTGAATTTGAGATGAAGGACCTTGGACTCATTCACTACTTTCTAGGCCATGAGGTGTGGCAAAGGCCATGAGATATTTTCCTTTCACAAGGAAAATATGATGTGAAGCTATTAGAGATATTTGGAATGAAAAAATGCAAGTCCATGACCACATTGATGGAAATGAAATTCAAGAAGTTTTGTGGATAATTTGTAGGACATGAATTGGAAAATCCATCAGAGTATATATAGTTGATTGGGGCTCTTATTTTCCTTGTGAACTCCCATCCAAGCATATGCTATGCAGTGAATGGGTTGATTTAATTGGTGACCAAGCCTCTCAATGCACATTGGACCGCTACTAAACACATTTTGAGATATTTGCATGGGACAATCACACTTGGTCTGACATATTCTACTAGAGATGTTCAAGTTCATGGATACACCGATGCTAAATGGGAGACAAATGTTATCGACAGGAAGAGTACTCCTGGATGTTATTTTATTCTTAGTTCTACCATGATATATTGGATGGGAAGGAAGAATAAGCCCATAGTATTAAGTAGCACTAAGGTCGATCTTTAGAGAGATATTTGAGGAGGTCCTAGACACTATAGTGATATGTTGCAACAATAAGAGTGGGATCCATTTGGTAAAGAATCTCATATTCCATGATAAGTTGAAGTACATAGAGATTCGATTTCACTTCATATGTTTGATACATGGTGTAAAGAGGAGTTGTTTCATTGCATCACATATCAACTATCAAGCGGATTGCAGATATTCTCACGAACGCTTTACTGAAAGGGAAGTTATTGGTCTTTAGAGAGTATCTTGGATTGATGGATGGCCCCTTCTTAATAAGGGGCATCGCTAATTGAGAACATTGATCCAAATATTACCCCCGGTTTGAGCTCCCATGGTGAGGAATTGAGATAGAGAGATCATGGGGTTGAGGGAACTCTAGACAACAGGGTTTCACCCCTATCTATTACACATAGGGTTGGAGTAGTATCCCACCCTATCTTTGTCTTTGTAGAATATACCCTAGCTGGAATCATACCCACAAGTTAGGCTTGTTGGAAATTTCCCCCCTCGTTTGGGCAATGAGTTGTGGAGGCTTGGGGGCATGTGATCCTTACCTCTTGGTAAGTTGGGTATCTCATCCAATCTAGGATTATGATGTAAGTGTTCTACCACATGACTCTTAAGGGTAATTATTGGGAATATCGGTAGGAAACAACTCCCCTATATCACCTATTTCTCGATATGCGGTCATTGTAGTAGTAGTTGCCCTATATCACCTATTTCTCGATATGTGGCCATAGTAGTAGCTCTGCCATGATATTTTGGGTAGTAGCCCACTGATAGATTTGTTGGGTAGTATCCCACTGACAAATATTCTGGGTAGTAGACTAATGGATAGAGGGTGGTAGCATTTTCTCCCCAATGATTCTTCTTCTTTATATTTGATAACATTTCAGTAGCTATAGTTGAGCACAGATGGAACATATCATGACAAGATGAGATGTTGATATATACACAGATTGTGACAACTCAAATCCTCCCTAGTTGAGAGGGAATGTTAAATTATCCAACTACGGTCAAATTTCACCTTGGACATATCATATGATGGAGATGATGATGGAATTGAATTCTTCTTTTTGAAAGGACCAAAATAAACCTAAATATCACCTCCTTTCGACAAGAAGAAGTTGGATTTTGAATTTATGTACCCACACATGGACATTTGGATACTTCAGCCTCAACATCAAATGGACTTTGTTGGACACCCATCGAAGCCTATAAATACAAGATACCTAGAGCTAATTTGGACATCATCACCAAGCAGCTTCTTCTGTTCTCACTTTTTGTTTTGCATAGGTCTCAGGCAAGGTCGACAAATGAAGTTTGCAAAGGTGTGAGATTTCAGGTTCCTAGTGTTACACTAAAAAATGTCACCATGACTATTTGCAGTTAGTATGGCTCCATCCACTATCATACTATCCTCCTTGGCAAGTCTCATGCCTCTGCTCTCCATGTCAAACTCCAAAAATGAGAGAAAAGTCATTTAAAAGTCAATTATCTCTGGTACGCAGTTTCTCTTAGCCTTACCTGCGGGTACGCGACTCATATTCACAATACCTGCGTATTTGTACGCTCTGTATGTAAAGGGGTGGGTGCGTACCCCTGTAAAAGGCAAAAGGCGCGAGTTTCATCTTAAAAAAGTTACTTGTGGTAATTTCTAGAGCATTCTAGAAGATGGTTTGACGTGTATGAAGCGCCTCCAGATGGTTCATGCACCCAAAGAAAGAGGAACTTATCCCATGAAGAGGGGAGCTATCCCATTGAAAGAGGGGCTTATCCCATTCATGGTGGAGCTAATTAACTTCCTCTAGAGCACTATAAATACAGGCATTGGGCCAGAGGGAGGGGAGGTTGAAAGCTGAACATTCCTAAGGGTAGATGCTGCTGGAGTTAGGTCTTCCTTGTATAAGCTTGTGAGGAGAGATTACCATCTTTACTTGTTGTATTTGGAAGTGGGTGAGCTGATCAGAGTAGAGGAGGACTCTTGTGGACCTTGGGAGGAACTTGCACAACACCAAGGCTTAGGTTGTAATGGTTTCTTTTGTTACCTTTTAATGCAAATAAGTCCATTCTTCTCAATAACTTGTTATTTATGAGTTGTTTCATATACGCCTTGGTCTATATGTTAAATATGTTTTATTTTATGTGATATTCAGGTGCTATTTAATCGTTTGAGTGTTAGTGAATGTTCGAAGAGAAGGAGGAGCTCATCCGGATCAACGAAGCTGGACTACTACAACAGCGTTGGGTTACAGGTAAGATCTAAAACACTTGATTTCTCATAGTATAAATGCATATTTAGAGAAGGATTGCTCCTATTTGTCTTGTTTGTCACTAGGAAGTCTTAGGCTTCTAGGGAGGTGGACTTTGTCCGCAAAGTGCACTCATTCCGTGTGACAAAATGGTGACTCCAATGGGGAATCCATGAATGTGTTTGAGTTCTTTTTGATTTCATATTTTGATCTGAGAAAAATCGCTTGTTTTCTGGTTTTTGGCTGTCTGACTGTGTGTTTGGGTGGGTTAGCTTAGGGTTAATTTAGTTTTCCATTTTTCTTACTTCTGCTAGAAGTATGCAGGCTCTGAGTTTAGCACAGTGCGTACTTGTACGCACTGCTACTGTGTGCACAGAGCGTACCCGCACCTGTGTAAACAGGTTGCCTGCGTACCCTGTGTAAAATTGAGAAAATTTCAATTTTTGCTTTTTGCTCTTTAGATTTTGCTTTTAATTTGATTTTTCCTGCCCAGATCCATTAGTTTACTGTCAGAGATCTTCACCTGAACTTGTTCCGTTAGTATCGAGGGTTTTGGTGGAATTCATAGAGTTTTTGCCTTCGGGTTTGATTTTTAACTGGTCCTGTAGTGACTTTGGCGTTAGAGGTTGTCAAACTTTGGATCTCCCTGGTTTTGTTCAACCCTCTTAGGAGTTGGGCCTGTCATAGAATTCACCCTTGTGAGAGACCTACCTGTTGTGTCTTCTCTTTGCAAATCTCGAAAAAGTTTGTTGCTTGAAGCTTTGAATTTCATTCTTGAGAAAAAAGAACAAAAAGATTTCGATTTTGTTTTTTGATCAATTTATGATTCTGCATAGGCTGATCCTTAGTTACATTTTGACTGAGTAAAACATCCGGGAATTATCTTTGTAGGCTTTTGTCCTCATTAGTTTTACTTTTAGGTAAATTTCCCTTTGATTTGCTTTTGAGTGAATTTGATTTGATTGTCTTAGATTTGTTAAATTTGATTTTTGATAAATAGTTTTATATGCTTTATTAATATAGGAAAAATATAAAAATTCTTTTGGAAAAAGTTTGCTTTGGTAGCATTTGTAGTCTTTTGAAGAGAAAGGAAATTTCGTGAAGTAACTAGTGGTCATGAGTTGTGTGTTTTGAAAAGATAAAGAGAATTGTTTCTTTGATTGTCTTTGCCAAGAAAGTTGTTTTCTATAAAATTTGCATTCTCTCAACTCTCTTAGCTAGGAGTTTCATTGAAAAAGAAAAGTAGTGTAAATCATCTTAGGTGCATCTTTGTAGTGGTTGCGAGTCGAGACTACACACCACCAGTTTCATCTCCGCTACCTTTTGTCTTAAAGAAAGCCATAAAATTAACGCTTAAAGTAAAATCAATTTAGTAACTTTTATTTACTAGGGCTCTGAAACACCAATTTAGATCAGGCTAGTGTCTTGGAGTAGGAGAGTAATAAACTCTCCAAGACAACAAAACCAAACAAGTAGCTTATCTTGTGATAGATTAAATCCAGCTATTTCATTTATACTCTGGGAAAGCTCCTCTTAAAGGAGAAGCACGAGCTCGTGTCCGAACCAGTGAGGGGATCAATCCTCCCTCGTTGGGAACAACGCCAGACACGCACGTATTACAAACGGTAAACCTCGGATTAACCATTGTCGAGGAGCCAGGGGTCACTTGTCGGTAAACCTTGGATTATTGTCAAGGAGCCGGCAAGGGGATTGAGCTTGATACTCTGCCCTTGCGTGCTATCGGAGTTTAGACTGTTCCCCCAGGTGTATTTGTTGTTGTTGGTAACCTTAGTGACCATAATCTTTAGGATTCTACCGAGGTGACGGTGGAGGGAAGATCCCACTGTACCTGGAGCAGACGTTGGCTAGACTCACTTGGATTTTCCGGGGGGTTCACTTCACTCGAGACGGTTAAAGTGGAGGAACTTGTGCCGGTCTATTCATTAAGCAGGTTGCCGGGGTAACTGTTCCACCCGCCACTTCTGTACTGAATCCAGCAATGTTGGGTTTCATCTCCAACTAGCATTTTTGGTCCGAAAGGCTACTATTTGTGCTTGGTTTGATGCCCTAGATTCTTTAGGCGTGTGCTTCAAATTTGTTTGGTTCTTTAGAGACTTTAGGCAGTTTTCTTTGAGATTTTACTTTTTTTGCGTGTGTGGTAATTAAAAATTTTTAATTGTGGCGGAATTACCGAGACAATCCCGTAGACTTTAGGGCCAGTCTCCTGAGATTGTTTCTGTGGCAGAATTGTTGAGGACATCCCGTAGAATTCGGGGTGAACCTCCTCAAGACGTCCCGAGTCATTACGAAGGTTTGAAAGTCCTTGTAACTCCTCCTAGTGGCAGTAGAGTAGGTTCACTGGAAGAAGGAGAGTCTTCGTTGGTAGTCAATCAAGATTACCAAAGTCTAGAGACAGGTTATAATCCTGAAGCTGTTGCAGTTTCCGAGCTTACTGGTAGTTTTTCATCTACCAGTGATATAAGCGAAGAACCTGAAATATCTGAACCTGTTACTCCAACTTCTAGTGTTCCTGATTCACCTAGGGTAGAAAGAGTCATAACCGAAAATCTTCCTTCTGGTTTGATAGCTATTGAAGAACTTGCTCCAGAAGAAGAAGTAGGCCCTTTTCTTGAAGATCAACCTACTATTGATCTAAGAGAGCGTGAATCTATCTTTTACAGTCCTCCTAGAAGTACTACTTGGTATCTTTCATTAACTAATTATTTAGACAACTCAGGTACAGGTTTTTCTCCACCTCGTACTCCTTTTCCACTTGGAGGTATTTATACTCCTGTAAATATGTCTGGTCAGTCGTCCATGTTCACTCAATCACCTGAATCATTCTTGTATGGCAGTCCTTCTGTTCCTATAGGATATCAGTCACTTGCTGGTACTTTTGCAAGAGCATCTCGTCAACCCATTGAGCATGGGTTATTAGCTGGAAACAATGGTAATAAACCGTTGGGTGTAGGAGATATCTATATGATGTCAGGTTCAACTCCTAGTTCTCAACCTCAAGGTGGGCAGTTACCGCCTGGGGGGCAACCTCAAGTAACGCCTGGGGGGCAACCTCAAGGTACACAAATTGCGTCTAGGGGGCAACCTCAAGGACAGTATATACCTGTGGTACAATACATTCCTCAAGGTCAACCCCAGCCTCAATATGTACCCCAAGGTCAACCACAGTATCAGTACGTGCCTCAAGGGTATCAACCCCAAGGTCAGTACTCGAGTCAAGGTCAACCCCAATATGGTCAAGGTCGACCCCAGTATCAGTACATGCCTTAAGGGTATCAACCCCAAGGTCAGTACTCAACTCAAGGTTATCTACCACCTCAAGGTCAAACTTATGTTCAAAGTATAGGAAATGTACCTGTCAATTATCAATCCTACCCTCAACCTGGTTACGGATCTCAGTATCCTCAACCTGTTACGAGTCAATACCCCAGAATGATAGTGTGGGATCCATCACAAGGTCAACAGGTGTTGCAGCCAAGTATACAGTTGTTACCTCAAACTGGACAACCCGTAGTTTCTGGTTCACCCCAGCAACCACAACATGTCCTGTCAGCTATTCAAACTTCTGTAACTTCGGTAGTTACTCAGTCGCCAATTGCACCTAGTACTCCATCTCAAACGACTGCTGCAACTACCGCACCATCTGTCCAGTCTACCACACTTACTTCTGGAGTATCGACAGCTCCTGTTTCTACTGTCTCTGCAACCACCCCTCAGACATCTTTACCATTGTCCAGATCTACGATTCAAACCACGGTTCAGATGCCTGTAGGGCAGCTTGGTTCAAGTACTGTTGTAACAAGTCAACCTCAATTTACGTATCAACAGTACCAGGGGCAGTACCAATACGGTCCTGCTATCCAACAACCGGTTTACCAGTATCAACCGTATCCTGGGTACACTTATCAACAACCTCAACAACCCCAGTACAGTCCGGTTAATCCTGGTTTTTCAGGAGGATATAATATCCCAAATGCGATTCCTATTCCTAGTTATCCCGGATATCCTCCTCCTGGAACTGGTATTGTGACCCAGAGTTTTAGAGATCCTAACCAGCAATTACCGTTTATCGCAACTTTGTATTTACCCGACTTGACGCGCCTAATAAACGATCCAATCAATTATCTTTCGTTCTGGCCGCCAATGCCAAATAAGTTGCCCAGTGATATACCAAAGTTTGAAGGTAAGTCTGGAGAGGATTCGTCAAATCATGTGATGACTTACCACCTCTGGTGTGCTTCAAATTCTATCTCGGATGATTCGATCCGCTTACATCTTTTCCAGCGTACGCTCATTGGTCTCGCGGCCAAGTGGTACATTGAGTTACCACGGTCCTCTTTTTACAATTTCACCCAGTTAGCTACCTCCTTCCTAACTCATTTTCAGTTGCCGGTCAGATACGATAATGGTACTGAGTTATTAACTTCGCTAAAACAATCGACGTCCACTTATATTTCGGATCATATTCATGAATGGAGACGTCGAAGACGTTTAGTGAAAGTTTTTATCCCAGACCAAATCTTAGCTGAATGGTTTGTAAAATCATTGTTACCAAAGATTACTGAAGATGTAGCTAAGGCCGTAGTAGTTACTCAGGAGCAAGTCATTGCTCAAGCCCAGTACCTTGACTTAGTTTACACTCAGTCGGGTACGTTGCACGAGAAGATCCCAGATCTTCCTAAATCGAATCAAATCGTTGCTGCTCCTTCGGGGTCTCATGCTGCTGATGGCATGATTGGTACGGTGAATACTAAAAGTAAGAAGAAATCCTCAAAGAATTCTTCTCCAATAATAAATTTACCAGACTCCCCGACAGGAGAGTCTTCTCCTGAAATTACCGCCGACGTTCACGCTGTAGAGTCATCTACGGCTAAATCAAAAAACGGTGGTAAGAAGAAAGGTAAGAAGAAAGAAAAAGCAGACAAGGCTCCAAGGAGAAAAAAGAGAAGTCGGAATCTAACGACGAGAAGCGCAAACCTCGCTATCCTTGTTTAATTTGTGAAGAAGATCATTTCACAAGAGATTGCCCTCATCGGGCTGAGGTTGTGAAAATCGTTAAAGGTTCCCCAACTCCTGCTGTTTTGAAAGATCCATTTCCAAAGCAGGAGAGTAAAATGATAGGTTCTTCCTCGAGTGCCAGTGAAGAACCCATATTGATGATGTCTCATGTACAGATTGCGACTTGATCGCAAGATTACGGTAGTAAGAGTCCTGTTTATGGCAAAGAAGCAGAATCTTCTCATTCTAATCCATCAACCTCAGCTCCCGGTTCTGATCCACTACAGATTGAGAAACCTAACCCGGACTTAGTAATCAAACCGCCTGCCAAGGGTATACTTCGAAAGTCTGCTTTCAATCCACATGCGAGAGCATCTCAGAATTATAACATTGTTGAGGACTTAGTTGTTTCACCCTCCGCAATGTCGGCTTTGGAAGTGCTGCAATCATGCCCAGCACAGCGCAAGTTACTTTTGTCGGCTATAGGAGCTGTTGATATTCAGGATCCGAACCTGATAATCTTTGATCTAGAAAATAGTAAACCACGTCTCCCTCATCAAATGGCTTTCCAGATTCCAGTGATAGTAAAAAACAGGCCTATTCATTGGACTCTAATTGATGAAGGAGCTTCTACGTGTATTATGTCGATTCAATGTTGGAGATCGCTTGGTTCTCCTTCATTGAACCAATCCCCGACGATTCTTAAGGCCTTTGATGGCCGTGGGTTCCATCCGTTTGGCATTCTACAGGATTTGCCTATAGGGGTTGAAGGAAAAACCGTTAGTCTGGATGTGGAAGTGGTTGATGCCCCTCTAGACTACAACCTTCTTTTGGGTCGAAGTTGGTCTTATGCTATGACAGCAGTCGTGTCATCGGTCTTTAGAGTTATAAAGTTTCCACACAATGGCAAGATCGTGACGATAGACCAGCTGGCTTATTTTTCATCCGACCCAGCCTCTTCAGAGAGTATCCAGCATGTCGGTAAAATGACTATCCCTTACAAGGATGTTGGTGTAGGATTAGTTAAAGATTCTGGTTTACTGGGAACTTTTCCCTTTCCTCCACTCAACGCAGACCCTTCATTGGCTTTCATTCATATGATTACTTCAGACACTATTATTTATGATGATCCTTGGATTGTCCCATTTGAATCTGAGATAGACTCATTCGGTGATGCTATGCCTTTGAGTCCATATGAAATTGCTTATGAAGCCGTGCAGTCTTTTTCTGACCCGCGTTCAACCCAAATTGACCAAATGAATGTGGCTGGTGAAGAGTCATTTTTCACATCAACCTCAGAACGGATAGCGTTTCCTGAAGTTGTGTCATCTGACGAACAACTTCGCGAAATCCTAAGTGTAGACGATCTACCATGGGAAGATCTCCATCATAGATCTTCGTTTTTACCTGAGGATGATGAATTTGAAAATGATTTTTCATCAATCTTTACAACTGAATATGTCAAGGACGCTCAGAATCCCATGAAACATCCTGATTCATAGTTGAATTTGGGAAACATTTCCCAAACTATTGCCATTGACATTTCAGTCAAAACCGGAACTATTAAGAACATTCATATAGGTGCCTCGTGTACAGATGATGAAATTCAAACATACAAGGCCCTATTTCAAAAGTTCCGCGACGTGTTTGCCTGGTCCTATGAGGAAATGCCAGGAATTGATCCCTCCATTGTTGTTCATGAAATCAAGACTTACCCGGACGCTAAACCCGTTCGGCAACGTCTGCGTCAGATACACCCTAGAAAAGCGGCTGCGATTAAAGCAGAAATCGAGAAGCTGTTGAAAGCAGGTTTCATTTATCCGATCCCGTTAACGGATTGGGTATCGAATATTGTTCCGGTTAACAAGAAACAAGGAACAATAAGAATATGCATCGACTATAGGGATATAAATCGAGCTTGTCCAAAAGACAACTATCCTACGCCCTATATCGATCAAATAATTGATGATTGTGCCGGCAGTGAAATATTTTCCTTTATGGACAGTTTTTCCGGTTACAATCAAATCAATATTCTACCTGCCGATCAACCAAAAATGACCTTCATTTGTCCTTGGGGGACATTTGCTTACTGCAAATTACCTTTTGGACTTAAGAATGCCGGAGCCACTTTCCAACGGCCAATGTCTTACGCGTTTCACGACATCAAACACATTGTGCAACCGTATCTTGATGATTTGCCTGCTCATTCTTTACGTCGAGCTGACCACCTTGTCCATTAACGAGCTATTTTTATGAGGTGTCGGCATTATCGAATACGGTTGAATCCACACAAATGTGTCTTCTGCATAGAAGTGGGACGATTGCTAGGATTTGTCATTTCAAAAGCCGGTATCCGCGTCGATCCCTCGAAGGTAGAAGCTATCATCAAATTGCCTCCTCCTTTGAGTTTGCGCCAACTCCAAAGTTTGCAGGGGAAAGAAAACTTTTTACGTCGATTCATTCCTAACTACGCCGAGGTTACAAAGGGTTTCACCCGGTTGTTGAAACAAAATGCTCAATTCTCTTGGGATGAGATAGCTCAGAAATCTTTTGATGCGCTTAAGCACGCGTTGACCCATGCACCATTGCTGCATCCTCCCAACTACAACCAGGATTACTTTTTGTATCTCGCCGCCTCCCACTCCACCATTGGAATGGTCTTAGTTCAGGAAGACGAATTCGGAACGGAACATGTGATCTATTATCTTAGTCGGACGTTAAATCCATTCGAGCTAAAGTATTCACATGTGGAAAAGTTGGCACTGGCAGCCGTTCAAGCTGTCCAGCGATTTCGTCATTACATTCTTCTCCGTAAAACTACAGTGATTTCGGATTGCAACCCTATGATCTATATTCTAACTAAACAATTGCTAGGGGGCAAGTACTCCAAATGGATCGTTATCCTGCAGGAGTTCGATTTGGAGTTCGAGAAGTCCAAATCTAAGAAATCCTTAGTCTTTGCCGAGTTAATGTGTGATTTCCCGCATGCTGACACGGAAACAGTGGCAGAGGAGCCCATTGCGGACGAATCTTTGTTTCTTATCAGCACTTTAGATCCGTGGTATGGGGATATAATTGTCTATCTCCAGACCCAACCCTTTCGGCCCGAAATCTCAAAGTCGGAACGTCGAAAGATTTGATTCCAGTCCCAACAATACAAAATCATTGGGGATACTCTTTATCGTCGTGGGGTGGATCTAATTTTTCAGCGTTGCTTAACTCATGAGGAAGCTGAGAGGGTTTTGAATGACTGTCACTCTGGAGCATGTGGCGGTCATATGTCTGGGTATGCCACAGCCCAAAAGATATTGCGCGCTGGCTATTTCTGGCCGTCTTTATTTAAAGATTGTATTATTGTGGTCCGAAAATGCCACAACTGTCAGGTGTTTGATCGAAAGATGCACGCGCCACCTGCTCCTCTCCACCCTATAATCGCCGTTGGTCCTTTCGCCAAATGGGGTATCGACTTTATTACTTGTAACCCTCACTTGACTGGGGGGCACAGGTATCATCCTTGCGGTTGATTATTTTACTAAGTGGGCCGAGGCGATGCCTACATTCGAGGCAGACGGCAAAACAACAACAATTTTCGTATTCAATCACATTATTGCTAGGTTTGGTGTCCCGCAAGCGATAATCACTGACCATGGGCGCCATTTTTGAAACATTATGATGACAGAACTTACAGGCCAGCTTGGTTTACGTCATGATAGTTATACTCCTTATTATCCCCAAGCAAATGGTCTGGTTGAGTCTATCAACAAAGTTCTAGTTATCATGATCCGACGGATCATCGGTATTCATCGGTCGAATTGGCACAACATGTTATTTTCAGCACTTTGGGCATACCGAACCTCCGTGAAAACATCAACAGGGTTCACTCCTTTCCAACTAGTTTATGGTTTGGAAGCCGTGCTGCCCATTGAATGCGCAATCCCGTCACTGCAAATGGCCATCGAATTTCTCCCAGCTACTTCCGAAGAGGAGAAGCGTCTGTTATACTTAGCTAAATTAGATGAGACTCGACGTGAAGCTGCCTTAGCAATCGAGACTCACGCAAAACGGATGAAAGCTCAGTATGACCGGAATGTGACCCCTCGAAATTTTTCGGAAGGAGACCTAGTGTTGTTATATGATCAAGCTAATGATAAGTTAGGTGCTGGAAAATTTGTTCCTATGTGGCATGGGCCCTACATTGTTAAGCGAAAGCTAGCAAAAGGGGCCTATGAGCTGGTAGACTTTGACGGGGACTCTTTGGGTAAACCTAGAAATGGACTTTACCTAAAGAGGTATTATGCTTAAATGATGGGTATGGAGATTTTAGTTAGGATAGGTTTTGCTTTCTAGCTGGTATGTGTGCTTAGTTTAGACTGTGTGCTTAGTTTAGAGAATGTGTTTTTTCGTCGTTATTCTAGCTTATCTTGGTTTTACTCTTGATATTGCAGATGTCGACGCCTCTCCAAACGTACATTGGATTTGCTGATGGTGCTTGTCGTAGTACACGGAATATCTCTTCCGCAGCCTGGGTTATCTATTCGCCCTCTGACGAGTTAGTTTCTATGCATGGGGTGAGCCTCGGTCAAACAACAAACAACATTGCAGAATACAGTGCAGTGATTGAGTTATTATCTGAATCTATTTCATTTGGGATTCGGAGTTTGATAGTGAGGTTAGATTCTGAACTCGTTGTATTACAGCTTAATAGAGTCTATGCCATTAGAAATCCAGTGTTATTAAGATTGTTTTTGAGGGTGCGTCTCTTGGAACGTGAATTTGATTACATTGAATATCAACATATTCCAAGGTCTTTAAACACATTAGCAGATGCAATTGCGTCTCGAGTGTTAAATAGATATTTGCAATAATTGTAAATTTATAAACATTCCATCACACATGTTTAACAAAATAAGTCGGTAATAATGATATATATAGATAGAAGTGTGTCAAAAAATATACATCATCTTCGATCATAGGTTTAAAACACCTTATGATCGGCAAAAATGATAAGTACAAAAAATCAAAATGTCACATGTGTCCACAAAGTGACCATCCAATCACTGGTGATGCTCCCTATAAGACACCACTGCATGGGCCACTCTACATAAAAACCTCCTAAAAGGTCCCGGGACTGCAACCACATAGCGCTGAAGTCTGATAGGAATATAATCTATAGTGGTCTCTGGTATACCCGCCGTCAGACGCTCTAGATCCTGCTCCAACTCAGCTAGTGTCTCTGCAGCCGCGTCCTGAGGGGCCGGTGCCGGTGCAACTGGATGTCTCCTCTCAAAAGCCCGGAGATTGGCTGGACGCTGTGGGCCTACATCTGCATTTTGAACATTTTTACTGTCAGTTTGAGACGATATATATAGAAAACAAAAAAAAAATAGATAATTTAAAAACTTGTGAAAAATGAAGTACCTCTGTCATCCCATTGTTCTCCCTGTGGAAGAACCATGTCCGGATCATTCTGAAAATCCATTCCGGCATAAGGAAAGTCCTGAATAGCAAAGACCTGGTTCTCCAACTGGTGAAAGTAACCGTCAGGAAATCGGACAACTGTCGCGCCCTCATCAGGATGCCGGGCCATTACTGCAACCCATCTCGTCAACTTAGGCTCCCGAGGAGCCCCAACTGGAACAGTAAGCTGCTGGGGGATCAACATAGGAACTCTCTCTAGGGCAAAGCTCACAACCAAAGGCCCATATCCAAAGGTCTTCAATTGTCCATTCTTTGCCCTAGTCAGTTGGCCAACACAACATCGCACCAGTTGAAAATGGTGCCTCGGAAGCAATCTACAGCCATCCGCATTTGGGACCCGGTGGCATTGTGCAAAGCGGCAGCACCGCAGAGTCTGGTAACCGTAAAGGCAATTACCATAAGTTCAGGCCGGGATATGTATTTGATTTCTATCCCCTTCTCCTGGTTTTGATTGTTGCACCACTCTAGCCGGAGACTAGCAAGGGATTGGCCACCCGGCCTAGTCCCGAATAGAGACAGTTGCTCGCCCCTGTTAGGCAAGCCAGTGAGAAAATATATGTCGGAGGGCTCTATCTCGAGCTGGTGCTCTCCGATGTAGAAGCATTGGTCCTGAACGTTCCACCTTTGGACCAGCCACTCTAGGAATGGCACCTGAGCCCTCATGCCAGGTATGGCCCAGTACTTGTAGAGACCGCATGCCTTTAAAGCATCAATGGAAGGTTGATGACCTATTGCGGCCAAATCAATGTCCTCGTGTTCTCTTTCACGCCAATCTAGCATGGTGAGTGATCTACACACCAAAAAATAATAATTAGAATTCATTAAAATAAATTTGGTTGGTTAAATTTAGGGTTTGGGGTTTGAAAATCCGCGTTTCACGGGGTACGCACCCCGCGTTCAGAAAATAGAGCAGGGGTACGCAGCTGTTCTGCAGGTGGGCTGCGTACTCCGACCATTTTCCTATGTAGGAAAATGTCGGGGTACGCAGGTCACCCATGGGGCACCTGCGTACCCCGAAAAGCGGACCCTAAAACCTAAAACCCTCTAAAAAATCAAACTAAAACTTAAAATGAAATTCTAAATAGATGAAATTGAAGAGGAGGATGTTGTGAAATACCTGAAAGAGACGGCGCTCGATTCTGACGGTCGGATTCTCCACAATGTCCATGGGAAGTTTCTTGTCAAAAGCCCTTTTCTCTCCCTCAACAGTAAAATGGTAAAAATGACATGGTAAAAAGTCTTTTTATAGGTTTTTTGGATAAATGAATGTTAAGTTTGTTTGTTTTTCACCATGAAAGGATATTTTTCAATGTATTTTTTCCCATCTTAAACAGGTATGAGTAATGTGTTGTTTTTGTGCAGGACAAAGGGACTTTAGGGTAAATTATCATTTTTCACATCAGAGTCATCTTTTAAGCCCTTTTCTGACCCCTAAAACATGAAAAGATTGCCGAGCGTTTCTTTTACACTCGTTAAAATGGAATTAAAAGACGGTCTTCTTGTAGCCCTTTTTCGACCGTAAAAACGCGAAAAGATTGCCGGGTTTTTGTCGTTTCAAACTCGATATTGGAAATAAAACGACGTGTCTTTGATCACTTTTTACTTTTCAGGTCAATGACACTAAACATGAAAGTACTCCTTGGTCGCAAGATCAAGCGGTTCTCTCAGGTATGATTTTATACTTTTTCGGGCTTGAGAGACACAAATTTACGAAAAAGTTCACCTTGGAGTCTTCTTTAGTTTTTTCAGACTCTCTAAAACTGAAAAACGCCGAGTTTCTCCTATACTGGACTCGTTAAAATTTCACAATAAAGGACCTGTTCGATTACAAACAGGAACGGACAACTCCTTCTTAGGGTCCGAATCTAAACTAAGTTGGACTCATCCGAAGGATGAGCTTATAATCAAGCATATGTTATCCTCCTCAAGCTTGTAAAAAATAAAGAGGTACTTGCTAGAAATGGTGGGGGAAAAGAGAGAAGAATGAACCTATTTGTTATCCTTTGTTACAGAAGAACCTTATCACCGCTCTTGAACATGACACTTTTCATTCACCTGGGTTGGGAAATCCTTTGCCTTAAAGTTGATCAAACCACTCTGAAAGTCTTCAACCGTTTCTGGGTATTAACTTTGGGTCAATCGTCACCAAGCCATCTGTCGTGTCGTTATGTGTTCAAGAGGTCTCTGCAAATAAACCATTCATATGCAAAATACTTGTCATCCATTTTGACCATCCCTGAGTCAGTCCTTACAGCAACATTTCATCAACTTGAACAATGATTTCGTGTTGTGGGCTTGCCTGCAACGGGTCGCTTTCTATCGACATCAGCACATTATCTAGAAAGATGACTTAGAGATCGTCAGTACCTTGAGGTCTGCATGCATCAATGGCAGGTTTCTCGCCTTTGACGACAGTTTACATCATTGACTTTCGATCAAAGGATTCCGTGACGTGTTCGACATCAACCCATTCATTCACATTTCATGGATTGTACTGGGTACTTTGAGAACCATTAACATCACTGGTGGTCTCTCTCACACTTGTTAACAGTTTACATCATCGACTGGTAATCAAGTGGTTTCTACCATGTTCGACATCAACTCATTTATTCGCATGGATAGAATCGTACCAATTCGGGAAGTAGAAATGAAGACCCTGGATCTAGTTTCCACCATCCAGGCTGCGAGGAGTTTTGTATTCCATTATCTAGTAGACTAACCATAAACAGATGTACTACAAAATCTATGATTGTAATGTACTACAAAATGTACTACAAGAGTCTATGATTGTAATGTACTACAAAATCATTCCTGTATCAGAGCAGTAGTTAGATTGTTAGTTAAAGTTTTCAATCTGAGTATGGGAATGCCTACCTCAGCGATGATATCATCTTATATATGTATTTTGTGTTGAATATTTGCAGGTTCTGACCAGGCTCTCTGCAAGATACTCCTTGAAATGATAAAGTGCTTCACCCTTCCTAGATCATATAAAACCCTAATCTACTACAGGCTTCGCACTTTAGGGGGCAATCTGTTACACTAAAAAATGTCACCATGACTATTTACAATTAGTATGGCTCCATCCACTGTCATACTATCCTCCTTGGCAAGTCTCATGCCTCTGCTCTCCATGTCAAACTCCAAAAATGAGAGAAAAGTCATTTAAAAGTCAATTATCTCTGGTACGCAGTTTCTCTTAGCCTTACCTGCGGGTACGCGACTCATATTCACAATACCTGCGTATTTGTACGCTCTGTATGTAAAGGGGTGGGTGTGTGTTATAGACATTTTTGTGCCTTACAGCATGAAGCATGAAATGTCCATAATCTAAGGGATCCAAAGTCCCTAAACATGTTGTTCCTACCCCTAGAGGAACAAGGTCAGCAAACCACAACACTAAATATCAGTTCTCCACCTGAAAACACTCAAAAACAAGCAAATTCTGGATCATGTCAACTGCTCCACTGAGCATTTGCGCTGAATGTCAAGTGCTCCACTCTGTACCTACGTTGAATGTCAACTCCAACAAAGGCTACCTGCGCTGAGCGAGATTTGACATGTGGAAGTCTCATTCCTCAATGTGTCAGTGCCCAGGAAGCTTCCAAAGTGACACTTGGATCAAGGAATTCGCCTAGTGATGAGTAAGAGGTTCTTAATCTCCAAGTGGAAGCAAGGATCTCCAAGTGGACTCAAGGACTAAAGAATAACTGAAGTGGGAGAGGACACTAGTCAGCTCTCAAGCTGACTCATCCTTTCTCCAAAACTCCTATATATAGAGCTCTCTCATGAGGTCTAAGGAGGCTGGAATCTTGTGAATGTAAGGAAGTGCTGTTGGTTTGAGTTTAGAGCTATTGGGTGATTACTTTGAAGGAGGTGAAGAGGAGATTTCTTTCTGCTGGGAGGTGTTACTGGATTGGGCCTCTTATGGTTGTAACACTTCCTGAACTTTACTTCTTCCATTAATAAAGCATTTGAGGTTCTTCTATATGCATGTGTCTCAATGGTGTATTGTTATACTTGTGTATTTGATTTATTCTAATCCTTGAATCAATTATGAATGTATGATTCTTGTAGTTTCCCTCTCTTGCCTTTTTGCAGGATCTTTGTGTAGCTGGGTCAGTGAAAGAGCAAGGAGCTGGGAGCAAGCAGCAAGGAGAGAAGATTGGATCAATCATTAGCGAAAGACATCGGTTAGTGGATCCCTTTCTCCCCTATTTTACTTTCATAAAGAAGAAATCTTAGATAGCTTTGCTTCGGTTGTTGCTGAGGTACTATCACCCTTAGAGTGGGATAGGGTCATTCTGTATTGGATACTTTTCCCAACAACAAATTGGCGACTCTGCTGGGGATCGTATCTTGTTGGTTGTTTGTGTTTTTGCTATTCATTTCATAAACACAGGGAGTACCGAATCGAACTGCATTTGGATCTTTCAAATGCAAAGTAGACGGCAGCTACTCTAGCTCAATTTCTGGGCATGTTTATGATTTGAAGAGCTGATCCACAAGGACTCTGAACAGCTCTTAGTGATAGCTTTTCATCCTCCTAATTACCCTTTAGTGTGTACTTGATTGATAGCTTCTGATTTGGCCAAAAACTGTGAATTTTTGAGCAATCTGTGACCCGGAAACCAAGAGAAACGCAAGTTTCTCTCTTCAGTGCAGGCACTGTGAAGGCAGTCTGCATTTTAGCACAGTTCCCGAAGGGGCTACCTGCATTGAATGTCAAACTGACAGTGTACTACCTGCGCTGAACCAGTCTTGCCTTGTGCTACTGGGGTTCCCTGCTGTTTCTTGCCCTGTTTTCATCCTTGTTTTTGCAGCCTGTTATCAGTCAATGTACCTATCTGAAACCAACTTTCCTTGCCACTATTCCGCCTCAGTTGTATAAAGAAACTGTGATTGTTCTTTGTGTATTTCTTACATCATTTGCAGTTTCCCATAACGAAAAGTGAAACTAGTCTTGCTGTGGCCTCTTAGATCTAGACCTGTGATAAGTGTCGTATTGATCTTAAGAGTTAGTTTGTTTGTTGTTCATAGCTGATTGAGCTTTTGCTTTCGTCATATGGTTTGAATTTATGTATTTCTAGTGTTGAAACAAGTAAATCTTAAGGTGTCTTTTGATTTTGGACAAGCTTGTTTGTTTTCACTTGAAATTGAATTCAAAATTATACAACAGCTTTCTTTTTGTAATACATCAACATTAAGAAAGAGAAAAGAAATACCTGCATTGTGCATGTGCATTTTGACAGTTTGCATGTTGATTTAGGAGAAAGTGCATTAATGTGTGCTCTATGATCTGTGTGAAAAGATGATGTCTTTCTTTTCCCTCAGTATTTAAGATTTTCAAAGTTGAAAGATTAAAAGCTTGCTTATCATCTTAGACTGCATTTAGGAAGTTGTATTATACATCTCGTGGTGATCCGTAAAGGCAAACTGCTAAACAAGATCAACTTAAAATGAATTGAATTTACATAACAACGCTTTGAAACATAACGCAAACACATAGAGGTCTAAGCTAGAGACGTGTTTCGGCGTCGTTAAACGTGATATCTTAGCGTTGAGTGGTTGGGTGATTCCTCCACGGTGAAGCGATAAGTATCAATACGGACTTGTGCTCCCACGTACTGATCCCTATAGGAACAAAGCCTTTATCCATAGGAAACTGTGTCGGCCGCCCTACTGATCGCAATGCAGTGAACACAGCATTCACGAAGATTGACCACCCGTACCGTAAAACGTATTCTGTGGTTTTGCGAAAGGTTTGGCACACCCTCTGCCTAGATCTCCAGAGCAGTTTCTTTTGGCCTTTTTCAAACTCTATAACTGAAAAAGTCCATCCGAGCATTTGTCACTTCGGGCTCGTTAAAACATCGAAGGAGACTAGAGTCATCTTTAGCTTTTTCTCGACTCTTAAAAAGTGAAAAAGCAAGTTGTGTCTAAAGCGTCGTTATAAAATTTATTTTAAATGGAACATAATCACCTCCTATTCCTGCGTTGCTCTGTAAGTTGAGAACATGGAACGCCCCAACCAAGGAATTCCCCATGATGGAAATCCTAGTCCTTTCTCCTCTTGGGGAGAAGTTGGTGCGCCCCATATGACCACATTGTCGCTTCCAGGACTGACAATTGGCCTGCCAATTTGGCTATTCTCAACCAATGTAGTTCAGAACACCATGGTTCCTGAATAGTCGAGTCAACAGTTAGATCAGTCTAGAGCTGCCCACCAGCCTTCTGCTTCCTATAACTCTTCCTCCAATCCCTCGTCTTTGCAAGGTAGAGCCGGCGAAAGCCAAGCTCCCATGGAGAAGAAGGAGAAGAAGAAGAGAGAGAAGAAGAAGAAGGAGCCTAAGGCGACTGGGGGCAAGCAAAAGACATCTGACAAAAATCCACACACAGCACAGACCGGGCCTAAATCGCCATGTGTCATATGTAGAGGAGACCACTTCCATAGAGATTGTCCCTGTATTCCCCGGATACTAAGGGACTGGTCCCCTCGTTTGCACAATTCGGGAGCATCAACCTTTGATAGCCATGTTGAATGCTTACCATCAACCAGCGAAAGTGAAAGTTCAAGACAAAGAGGGGGAGTAAGATCCCCCTGCAGACTGTGTGAAGGCGATCACGCCATCCACCGTTGTCCCTTCTTAGACGAAGCGAAGAGAGTTTTGGAAGATCATCCAGTTTCACCGTTAAGACTTCCTCCTGGATACAAAAAACTCGTGCCAAGTCCTTCGTTGGTTGAAAATACAGCTGGCCCACTCAAGTGGTCGGCTAAAGTGTCAGTCACTGAAAATGAACCTACTGAATCCAGACGGGACGAAAGTCCAAAGGTCGAAACGGCAGTTGACCCGGTTCTCCCTTCAGAAGTTTCATCTTCAAATGACACCATCACTGAAGACTCATCTTCAAATGACACCCTCACTGAAGAGAATAAGGATGACACCATCCAGATTCTTTTCATCAACATGGACTCTGATGAGCGTCAGGGCAATGCGCCCATTCTTTTATCGCAGGAAGGAACATCGTCAGGGTCATATCCGGCCGTATATTCGGTCCCACCACCAAGCAACCTGGTTGTATCCTTTGATTGGAACCAACTAGGCAGACCCCGGTTACCAGCCAGTGTACCATTCAGAATTATAGTGCAAATATACAGAATGATAATGGCTGGAACTATCATTGATGAAGGGGCATCTGTGAGTATCCTTTCCTCTATTGCTTGGAAAGCACTGGGTTCCCCGGCGCTTTTGCCTGAGATAAGAAATCTCTCAGGTTTCGACAAAGGAACCAGTCGACCATTAGGGATCCTCCCCAATGTGCCTGTTGCATTGAAAGGGAAGACCGTTCAAATGAACGTGATGGTTGTTCAAGGACCCTTGGATTATAACCTACTCCTTGGACGAGACTATATATATTGCATGGGAGCAATAGTCTCCTCACTCTTTAGAGTAATGTGTTTTCCACACGAAGGAAGAATGGTCAAGCTCGTAGACCAACTTTCATTTCCGGGATCACGCATCGAAAATAGTCAAATACCAACCCTGAATGGTCTATTCAATCAAGAAATGTCTCCACCCCCAATCCTTCTTCCCGATGAGTGCGAGTGATTCGGAAAAATAGGACTGGAACCCAGGGGGCATGCATCCTGGTCTGCTTTAGGCAGAGAAAACCTCAGGTATAAGGTAGAATTTCCACGGGAGAATATGACTAGTCCGTACCCCGTCTGAAAAGGAGAGAGGGTTGTTCTAGATTCTTCTGTCAAGGTTATGTGAGTGGAATAATCTGCTTTTCATTCACCGTTGTCTATTTAGGTAGACAGTGCCGAGGAAATGTTTTCGTTTGAAGAAGTTAACAAAACAATCCTTGGGTAACCAGAAAGAGGCAAGCCTCCCTCAATAACGCAAATGTTTTGTCTTTGAGTAGTGTTTTTATCTTGATGTAAGTAGATATTATCTTGTCGCAAGTAGCTGTTCTCTTGCGATCTTGCAAAAGATCTGTTAAAAGTTGGGCCGACGGGAAGACAAGTACCGCGTAAGACCCCTAAAAATAACAAGAAGACAAGTATTGTTAACATTAGACTGGCAAGACGACAAGTAGCTGTGAACACCCAAAGAAAAGCAGAGGTGGGGGAGAGGAGGGGCAACCTTGAAATTGTATTTTATACCTGGGGGCATGCAAACCTTTTGGAGTGCAAACAAAGAGCGGTTATTTATCTGTTTTTGGGATTAGCCGTTTCCGAACTTGCATAAAGAAAGGATATGGAGTAGAGCTCAGTGAGATGAAACTCCTTAAAAAATAGAGATCTCACAGGGGACATTTCTTATCTTATGACTGGTATATCGAGCAGTTTTAGCACATAGTTCATGCTCGTTAAAAAATAAACGCAAGATCCGAGCAGTTTTAGCACATAGTTCATGGTTGTTAAAAAATAAGCATAAGATTGTGAGCAGGCTTTCCCTTAGAGTTCAAGCTCATCCAGAAAAAATGAACCGGTAAATAACCATTGTGATCGTAAATTCATCAGCCATAAAAAGCCCTGGTCGTGTTTGCACCTGTCACCTCCACCGTCATTTGGCCGATCGTTCGCCTCCATATGATTGTTTACCCATTTTAAGGAACAGCTGCGAAGAGTGATTTCACCTAGCCATCCTTGTGACACTGCCGTGATTGGAAAATTCCAACCTGTACCTGGAATCAGTTACTATCCCTGTTCATCACTCGTTCCTCAAAAGACGAGTCTTCTTTGAGCTCTTTTCATCTGACTCGTAAAATATGAAAAGTTCACCGAGTTTTGGCCTTCCAGCTCGTTAAACGACCGGAAGAGCTATCCCTCCTCTAGATTTTAATCTTTTTGGACCTGAGGGATTATTGCACAAAAAGATCGAGCGCTTGTTTTGTTCGGCTCGTTAAAAGTACCGAAAACTCATCCCTTCTGTATTGTTTTATACTTTTTCAGACTTAAGGGATTAGATGACGAAAAAGGAATTTTGGAGTTAACTTTCTGTACCTTTTCAGACTCTCTAAAAGTGAAAAGGACCGAGTTTTCCTTGTCGTTAGACTTGTTAAAATGATTAAATAGTGACAAAACTTGTCTTTAGACGAGAACGAGTTTCCCTATCGCTAGGCTCGTTAAAACATAGCGATGGGCTTGCCCGAAGGGCAGGTTATAGAACAAGCATATGTTATCCTCCTCAATCTTGACAAAAATAAAGAGGTACTGGTCAGAAATGACTGGGGAAAAATTGGGAGAACCTCAAAGCTTTAATGGTAGCAAGTCGCTCTTGAACATGACACTTTTCCTTCGTACCACATCGGGTTGGGTTGTTTCATTCACCGGTCTCATCACCATGGTCTTCGCCAAACCATCCACATTTGGGGTAATGCTACCGATCCATCGCATCAGTGTCGTTATATGTTCAAGAGATGTCGTTCAGAAAGAGTCAACCGTGTCCCATCCACTACCATACATTATCCTTCATCCATTTCATGACCGCCACCTTGAATCATATGTCACAGATTGTTTTCACCTCTACTAAAATCATTAGCTCCGTTCCGTGTCACTGATGTGGGATTCATTAAGGCCCTCCTTTGACGGATCGCTTCTTGTCGACTTCAGCTCATTATCCAAGAAGTTGATCTAGGAACAACCCCTTCAGTACTTTGAAGCTTGCATGCCTCAATGGCAAGTTTCTCACTTCCGACGACAGGTATACATCAATGACCTTCGACCAGAAGATTTTGCGTGGTGTTCGACGCTAAGTCCTTTATTCACATCATGCGAATTGTACTGCAGTACCTTGAGGGTCATTATCATTATCGGTGATTCCTCTCGCGCTTGTTAACGGTTTACATCATTGACCGGTAATCAAGCGATGTCTTTCCATGTTCGACTTCAGCGCAGTTCTCACATGGATCGACTTGTACTTAGAGTGAAGATCGAACGAGTTTGAAGACCCCGGATCTAGTTTCATCCATCCGGGCTGCGATGTATATTCAGGAGATATAAAGACATTTGTCGTGTACATCATTGCAGCAGATGATCATCCTACTCAAAGGATGATAATTTCAGCAGAGAATTATCAGTCTACCATCAGACGATCGTCTGTTCTATGTACCAAAATGAATTTATAAAGCTGAGCATGGGAATGCCCGCCTCAGCTAGATCATGAAAGCTGAATGAAAAATAATGTGTTGTATTGTATTTTATTGCAGGTCACCTCTCAGCGATTGAATGAACTTCCGATCCTCCGGATAAAGCATTTCACCCGATAAATGACCTCATACTTTAGGGGGCAACTGTTATAGACATTTTTGTGCCTTACAGCATGAAGCATGAAATGTCCATAATCTAAGGGATCCAAAGTCCCTAAACATGTTGTTCCTACCCCTAGAGGAACAAGGTCAGCAAACCACAACACTAAATATCAGTTCTCCACCTGAAAACACTCAAAAACAAGCAAATTCTGGATCATGTCAAGTGCTCCACTGAGCATCTGCGCTAAATGTCAAGTGCTCCACTCTGTACCTGCGTTGAATGTCAACTCCAACAAAGGCTACCTGCACTGAGCGAGATTTGACATGTGGAAGTCTCATTCCTCAATGTGTCAGTGCCCAGGAAGCTTCCAAAGTGACACTTGGATCAAGGAATTCGCCTAGTGATGAGTAAGAGGTTCTTAATCTCCAAGTGGAAGCAAGGATCTCCAAGTGGACTCAAGGACTGAAGAATAACTGAAGTGGGAGAGGACACTAGTCAGCTCTCAAGCTGACTCATCCTTTCTCCAAAACTCCTATATATAGAGCTCTCTCATGAGGTCTAAGGAGGCTGGAATCTTGTGAATGTAAGGAAGTGCTGTTGGTTTGAGTTTAGAGCTATTGGGTGATTGCTTTGAAGGAGGTGAAGAGGAGATTTCTTTCTGCTGGGAGGTGTTGCTGGATTGGGCCTCTTATGGTTGTAACACTTCCTGAACTTTACTTCTTCCATTAATAAAGCATTTGAGGTTCTTCTATATGCATGTGTCTCAATGGTGTATTGTTATACTTGTGTATTTGATTTATTCTAATCCTTGAATCAATTATGAATGTATGGTTCTTGTAGTTTCCCTCTCTTGCCTTTTTGCAGGATCTTTGTGTAGCTGGGTCAGTGAAAGAGCAAGGAGCTGGGAGCAAGCAGCAAGGAGAGAAGATTGGATCAATCATTAGCGAAAGACATCGGTTAGTGGATCCCTTTCTCCCCTATTTTACTTTCATAAAGAAGAAATCTTAGATAGCTTTGCTTCGGTTGTTGCTGAGGTACTATCACCCTTAGAGTGGGATAGGGTCATTCCGTATTGGATACTTTTCCCAACAACAGTGTGTACCCCTGTAAAAGGAAAAAGGCGCGAGTTTCATCTTAAAAAAGTTACTTGTGGTCATTTCTAGAGCATTCTAGAAGATGGTTTGACGTGTATGAAGTGCCTCCAGATGGTTCATGCACCCAAAGAAAGAGGAACTTATCCCATGAAGAGGGGAGCTATCCCATTGAAAGAGGGGCTTATCCCATTCATGGTGGAGCTAATTAACTTCCTCTAGAGCACTATAAATACAGGCATTGGGCCAGAGGGAGGGGAGGTTGAAAGCTGAACATTCCTAAGGGTAGATGCTGCTGGAATTAGGACTTCCTTGTATAAGCTTGTGAGGAGATATTACCATCTTTACTTGTTGTATTTGGAAGTGGGTGAGCTGATCAGAGTAGAGGAGGACTCTTGTGGACCCTGGGAGGAACTTGCACAACACCAAGGCTCAGGTTGTAATGGTTTCTTTTGTTACCTTTTAATGCAAATAAGTCCATTCTTCTCAATAACTTGTTATTTATGAGTTGTTTCATATACTCCTTGGTCTATATGTTAAATATGTTTTATTTTATGTGATATTCAGGTGCTATTTAATCGTTTGATTGTTAGTGAATGCAGGTTTCGAAGAGAAGGAGGAGCTCATCCGGATCAACGAAGCTGGACTACTACAACAGCGTTGGGTTACAGGTAAGATCTAAAACACTTGATTTCTCATAGTATAAATGCATATTTAGAGAAGGATTGCTCTTATTTGTCTTGTTTGTCACTAGAAAGTCTTAGGCTTCTAGGGAGGTGGACTTTGTCTGCAAAGTGCACTCATTCCGCGTGACACCTAGGTTCGTAGCTGATATAGGGTTTCTAAGCTATAGTCGTAGGCTTGTCATAGAGAAATTTTGGCTATATTGAGTGGTACATAGATATGAAGGGAGAGACTGAGATCCTATATTCACTCTCATAGCCCCTCATGCATGTGACTGGGGTTTTGACTGTATTTCACCATTGACAAATGTTATGTACAGTTGACCCAAGGCTGAAGAAGTTGTCACTGATATAACATGACATTAGAAACTTGTTTCTGAATTTTATTGGGTTGTATTATTGATGATATTGTATTGGGCTCATTGTAATCTCTACTGAACATTTTACAACAATCTAATAAAATAATAATTTCAAAGGGTTTTCCGCTGGTGGGGTTTTTCCCTAGTATTTGACCAATTACGGTGTCTCTTTTCTATATGTTGATTGTCTCCTTTTCCATTTGATTTATTGTTCTATATTTAGCTACTATTGATGAATGTAAATGTGAATTGTAATTGGAAACATTGCTAAATGAAGTTTGGAATTTAGTTAAAGTAATTGGTACAATGTAGAACAATCTGAAAATTAACAGAATACTCCACAGATATGTGATGATCATTACAACACATTATCAAGAAAATAAGTACTAAAATAACTGCAATACTTCAACTACTTTAGCACTGGTGAAAAAAATTTGAATCATAAACATTCATAGAATAGTCTTACAAACATTCATAACCCATGTATGAAAACATGTCAGCCATCGGTCTTCAAATATAAAGTAAAAGTCCCAAGATGCAAGAATATAGTGAACATCACTTGCTCCAGTAGTGGACCATTGGAGCCACTACTTTCTCCCAGAAAGTACTAACTTACCTCTCTTTTGCCTTATGGGAGAGGCCAACGTTAAAATTCCTTTACATGAGAAATGAGGATCTGTTTATAACTTAATAAGTTACCTTTCATATCTTCATGACAATCTAACTGCTATTTACCATTGGACTTATGTGAAATTTAGAGTTCCAAATGACATTTTGAATTACGTATGACTTTTGATATTATATGTCGTTTGCAGTTCCATGGCTCTTGAGCTCACACATGACTCTTGGACTTCTACTGATTCATCTTTTACAATAATTACAATAACACATATTTTCTTTCTACATCATCATAAGATGAAACTAGAGATGTCACTATCTTGGATGCTTGGGACTAATAGTGACTGATGACATGGACTCGATTCCGACTATATGTGTTCTTTGATCATCAAGATTTAAGTGTGTTCTTGGTTCTTTTCTTTCTTCCTTTATTTATCAGATTTCCCCGATCTTCCATGTGTGTGCTTTCCATGAGGTCTCTAGAATACATGATTTTGAAATCACTGATGACAAGAAACTATCAGTGTAAAAATATTCTACTCTAACATGTTTTATGAAAATTTTCCACTTCATGCCTTTTAAGTGTTATTAAAATGGTCAAATAAGCTTAAGGGCTCAAGGACACACTCTGAAAGACTAAAGGACTCAGGAGGAGGAGATTTGAGGCTTCGACATGCAGTCATGCACCCTAGCAAGGAAACAAGTCAAGAGAGGGTGCATGTCACAAGTCTAAAAAATGAAGGGAAAGTCTTTAGGCTTATCAAGTGCTATATGCACTCAAGGGAGAGAGGGATGGTGGAGGGTGCACTCTAAAAGACTAAAGGTTGACGCTTCACCCCTTCAAGGTGCACTCATGCACCTAATATGCCTAAGGAAGGGTGAAATCAACACTTTTGAAGGCTAAAAGTTGGGTCTTTATGCCTTCACAGAGCGCTAGTGTGCTCAAGAAGCATAATAGGGTGCGTGGAGTATATGAGAAGGTTGAAGGATTGAGATTTGGGTCTTTAGGATGCGCCAGTGCAATCAAGGAGGTCACACTTCTTCAAGTTGAAGGGGTTTGCTTAATGAATACTTAGTCCTTTTTAGAGGATGTAGTTCACAATAGGGAAGGGGCTTCATACTTTTCTAGTGCGCTTAAATTTCGAGGAGGGAACATGTTGCACTTTTGAACAACAAAGAGCCTCTTGTGAAGGATTTGGAGTGCACACATGCACTCTTGGCCTTAATGGGGTCGTTTTGCAACCGAAATTTGTCTAATTATGGATGATTAGTCAAGGGGCCAGCAAGATGAGTTCGAGATATTAAACAATATGCAACACATACTAACTCATTGATAAAACTTAGAAAAGATTGACTAACAATGAATATACATCAAAATTCCATTTTATGCACATTCACTAAGTATAAATAGTGAAGAGTGTGCGACTTCGACCCAAAAGTGTCATTTTACAACAACAAAGGTGTTACGACTATGAAATGAATATAGATATGTCATGACCAATGTGATGAAAGTTGAGAAGCCTCAAGAACACTTAATACATATAAAACAACATAAAGCAACATCTGATGACCAAGGCCACACTCAATATGATAGTGAAGTAGTCTCCAAAATTTGAATGTAGTGAAATTTTGTAGGGTTTTATAACAACAAGACCACTTGGTGACACAATGGGAAAATTTTAGCTTTTGCTTCTAGGAATAGCTTTTAATTAAGGGTCATACCTTGAGGAAGCATTGATTGCCGCAAGTTCCCATTTTAGACCAAGTTTTATACATAGCATACTTTATTTTCTATACTTGGTCGAACTCACACAAAGATACACCATATCTCAATCAGTTTGATCTAGGGAAGGGTAATGCGTGTGGCGAGTTTATAATTTTCAAAGCATATAATTTTCATTTGTAGTTCTACTCCGCTACCAATAAGCATGGAAAATACCTCAGTGAAGTCATTTTGGGAATGTAAAAATTGGTCCACTACCAATGAGCCTAGATAGTACCCGAGTGAAGTCACTTTCTTCACCTCCCTATGTAGGAATCCTTTATCTTCTTGGACCCTTCATTTATTTATCAGATATAATTGTGCATTGACACCTATTATTTTCAATAGGTTAAATATGGATCTCTAGTTATTGAGAGCATAGGAGGTTTACCCTTCGAAGAAGTATTTTAAGACCTCTGATTTAGGTTTGCTCACTTTAGATTTTCCCCTTATCCCTTATCTACTAAATTGGATAAGAGTTAACACATAAGTAGGCATATTATAAGTTGAGAAGTTCAGGTGCTAGTATAAGCATAGGCCTAATAGGTTTCCTCAAGGTTCTCCTATTGGATGAATTGTTTTTTCCAACTAGACTTAGCTCAACTTATGGTGTTTTCCCAAATAGAGAAGGAGAGTAACATAAAGCTAAGAATTGTGGTTGTCACTATTCTCTTTGATTACACTACAAAGTCTTTGGGCCATGCACTTTACACACAGGTCTTATTTATCACAATGACCAAAAACAATACACGATGTAGCATAACTACATAATGGACACTTGATGAGGAAGGAAAAATCATATTGGAACCTGAAGCATTGAAAGAAAGAAGAACTTGATGGCTACAAAATCATCAATTTCAGAGTATCTCATCAAGTGGAAGAAATTACTCATTGAAGATTTCAATGGGAGGATGAGGATTTTATATAGAAGCATCCAGAACTAGTCAAGCGTTGAGGAAAACGCTTTTTTGAAGGAGAGGGGCATGTTAGGTCCCTATAATACTAGTAATTCCCCCATTACTATTGTCACTAAATCCTTTATTGTTATTGTTGTGCCCCTATTGTCCCCATATTGTTATTATTGTGCCCCATAGAATTCCTCTATTGTTATTTTTGTGCCTTTATATTATTATTGTTAGGTCAACTTGGTTATGTTGTGACCCCTTAGACTCTTATATATAGAAAGGAGGTTTTGTCATTTGAATCATCCAAGAATTTTTCATTTGTATAATGTAAAGGAGGTTGCCTCCTCGAAGAGGCGTAATTCTAAGGCATTGATCTATCTTTTCTATCTTTTTTTGAGTTGGTTTCATAACAAGTTACCTTGACACATCCTTCTTGTATTTAATCAATAGAGTTACCCAAAAATAGTTAACCTCTCATCAATATACAATAAAAGATACATATGTTAAGGTGACATGAAAGGATAACAAACATTAGTTGAAAAGGTAATTAATTGAGTAAAATGAAGTGATTGTAAGGGTAAAAGTGGTCGAAAAGATAAGGAAATGATGGTGAAAAATATTCCTATTCCAAGACCCAACATATCCACCCAGCTAAATAGACTGCATGTCCTCGTGAAAACTCCTAAATCACCTTCAATGCATGATGGAATGCAGCTTGATAAAATTATAGAATTTTGTTTTATCCTTTGTAAAATCCCCATATCCTTCAAAACCAATCAAGTCCAACCACTAAGTATTTACTTTTTTTGGTTTCAATTGAATGTTATGTTGATACTTCAATGTTCAAATCCAAAACGAAGGAAACCGAAATTTTAATCCAAGCCAATTGGGCCCACATCATCTGACATAATTAACATACATATGAATCCTTGAAGGAGTATGTACAAAGCAACAGGGATCTTCATCCTTTTAATTCCTGCCACACGCTTCCCATCTTATCTTACTTCCATCTAATGCACTCTATCTAAATTTCTCAATACTCCAAGAGACAAGGCATAAAAGGCTTCTACAGACCTCAATGACCTTATCCTTTCTATCTGGAGATCGTAAAAAGTTGTACTATGTCCTCACTCTAGCTCCAATAGAGCCATGTTCTTCTTGGATCCATAACATTCTAGACACTTGGTTTTTTGTTACAACATCATGGGCTAATTTCTAACTTATCTAACTCTGCATAAATAAGGTAAACACTGTTCGTTGGATATCTCCCACATAAGGTGAGATATTGAAGCTCTTTTCCCCATAACAGGAAAATATATGTATATACAACTCACACAACAAATGTTGTTCTCAAGAGATACTATGATTGAGTACTTCAGGAAAGGGTGTAGTGGTATTTACCTCGTATGGCCTCCCTTCTTTAATAGTTATCAATTGGAAAAGAAAAAGTGTTTCCTAAAGAAATAAGCGGTAAGATGTAGTATGCCTAAGGGGGATAGTATGGGGTATGGAGGGAGGTTCCGAAGGGAATAATGTAATAATGGGATGGGCCATAGTTATAAATAATGTGATTAACCCGCATCATGTAAGGGACCACAAGTAGTTAGCAATAATGTGATAAGCCCATGGTATTAGATGTATGGTATTGAGAGAACCACGATAATGAACCATGGTATTGTATGTATGAATCCTATATAGAGGCTAGACACTCTCCATTGAGAGATGTCAAGTATTATTATATTCGCAAGCATATGGCTTGTGGAGTGTTCTCCTTCCTTAAGGAGTGATTGTATGGTGTTGCCCTACCTCAAGGGTTTGATAAATAAATAAGCATTTTCTATATTTAGATAGTGTTATTTTTGGGTATATTTCTATTCTCATATATTTTTAGGTCAGACCCATAACAAGTGGTATCAAAGCACTTTATTGGGCAAGCAGAGAGATATTTTTTTTATTTTTTGTAGAAATGTTTTGTGGTGGCAAGTTTTCAGATCATATATGTATGTTTAGGTGGAAAATATGTAGAGTCTAATTGAATATCTGGGTTGTCTGCAAAAAAATACCCAATTTAAAAAAAAATATCAACCGAATTACAGTCTAGATGAGGGAGATATTGATGATATAAAAATCAGTTGTGTTGCAAAAATATTTAGGGGCGGAGAGTTTGCAGATCAGATATGTATGTTCTCATACAAAATTTACAGACTATAATTATATGTTTGGGTTCTTTGTGAAAAGAACCCAATTTCAAAAAAAAAATCGATTGAATCAGAGTTCGGATGAGGGAGATATCGTTGATTTAAAATCAATAATCTTTTTAGAAATTTTTGTGATGGTAGGACAGTTGCAGCGCGAATTTGAAATTCTAGTGCCTAAATCAAGATTTCCACTACATGAGAAGATGCAAAATGGTCATTCTATTTCCGAAAATAGGTCATAATAAATATTCTGAGCAATATTGACCGAATTATGGCCACTTTAACTTTTCGGCAAGTCACTGATTTGCTTTTCAAAACCCTCTTCGTGGCTTCTAGCAACATGTTGTTTTGAGGCAAAAATTATGGGCTGACTATTGAAAAATTTATACAATGCCAGAAGGTTGAATTCCCAAGGTATTGGGTGGATAAAATAGGGGTATTATTTGATAGATGAGGCTTCTATAGGGTGGAAATCACTTGACAATGACATTCTAAAGTTATCTCGTGCTAACAAAATTGAAGAACTATTTTTGGACAAATGGTCTCATATTAGAAAGAAGGAAACCAAAAAACCTAGCAAAAATTTTATTTTTACAGGGAAGAAGGAAACCAAGAAACCTAAAGGGTTATTTTCCACTGGTATATCCTTATTAAAGGTTCATGGATTGATTCAAAAGGAGAAGATAATTGTGTCTATAAATCCTAGCTACAAGCATAATTTTATCAATGTTAATTTGGCAAAAAAGTTGCAAGTTCTAGCAAAACACTTTGAAGCTTTCTATGGATAAGTATGTGTTACATTGTGATTTTTATACTTCAGATATGGGAAACATGAATGTTGTTTTGGGATATCCTTGGATGGAATCTGTAGGTACTATCAATATTAATGTGCAAAAGAAATTCAAGAAGCTCTGGTATAAAATGAAGAAAATTACATTGCAGTATATTTCCATTAAGATCAATGTAAACTTTGAAACGAGAACTGATACTGTTACCCGTTTCGTAGAGATAGCAAAAAAGTGACCTGATTTTGAAAAGGGGTGATGCAGAACACACATGTTTTTTTTAGAGCATAGTTTTTGACACTTTAATTTTTTTTATGTACATTACATTTTAGAATGGTAGTGATTTTCATGCTGATTTGAAAAAGTGGGTATTCTGCATCATACCCTTTTTTTAAAAGACCTGTTTTTTGGCTTTATATTTTCTAATGTATAAAATGAAAATAATTATTTTGTAAATTTGATAATTCTTGAAGTGGTCGTTTTTTTCATATTTTCCTGCTTTTTATTTTAATTATTTTTTTGTAGTGAGGTTTTTATTGTTTTGTATTTTTAAATTAGAAGGTCGATATTTTGAAATTTCAATATTATACATATTTATACATTCTTAATTAATTTTTCAATACACATGAAATAATTGTTTCTAAAAAACAATATTTTTTCACAATGGACATAAAAATAACCATTTTTAAGATAAATATAAGAAAAAAACTACTCATTTTGATAATTTTTTGCTAGAATTGACATGTCAAAATCACAATTTTTATTGGAAAATTTTAACTAAAAATGGTTAAATAATAGTTTTTTTTATAAATTTCATGTCAAAAAATAATAATAATCACTTTTCTTTTCAAAAAATAATGATTAACTTAAAAATCAATGTGAAAATCACATATTACAAATATTGAATGCATAACAACCCTAATTGAGTGTTTATTCTTCCCATAAAATGTCAAAGTCAAAACATTGCAAAGTTTGATTTCCAAGCATAGCTTAAATTTAATCAACAATGTCACGTAATCCAAACTCTTTGTCCTCTAGAGTTTCATCATTGTCTTCTTCCACAATATTTTCTGCTTCCTTTTGCTCATCTTCCTCTTCTAATGGATCTTTGATGTCTGCGAATCTCCCAATGTATGTCTTTCCAAACATTCCATGTAATGGTGGTTGGTGTTCCTTTGCCTTTTTTGCCACACGTGATTCACTAAAGTCCCCTTTCTTCAACCCAATTTCTTACATTGCATCTGGAAGAAATTGAAGAGCATTAATGCTTTACTGAATGAAATTGCACTGTACTGGATCTTTTTCAATTGCAATGCAATTTCTTCCTTTTTGAAGGCAACATGCTAGTGTTGTACCTAATTATCAAGCACAAAAGAAATAATGAACTAAATTAGTACAATGACATATTAATTGAAAAATAACATATTGAAATTCAATTCCATATAATAAAACTTACCTGAGCCAGAAAATAAATCCAGAACCCAATCTCCTTCATTTGAACATATGTCTATAAGATAGTTAATCAATAATTGTGGTTCTTGATAAATTTTAACTATCTCTCAGTTTGCTTCTTTGTATTCATATGTTAGTTTTCTCACAACAACAACATAAGTTAGTATTTGGCTATGACTCTTTCCATCTACCTGATTAAAAATAATAGACATATGGCTATCATCTTTTGCCCAACTATCAATATGAACGAACTCACAATCATTTATGAATTGTTGATCTTCATTGTTAAGAAGATTTGACTTTTTCCTGTAACATGAAACAGTAAAAGTTCAATTAACTTGTACATAAATGAATTTTTCAACATTATTCAAATATACATTTTAAACATCTTACCATGTAAGTTGTATCCTTGAATTTGTTTTCCCCTTGAAGCTTGAAAATATCATTGCCAATTGTGTGTCTGAATGAAATGTCACAAATCTCCATAATGGTGATGATGTGACTTGTACAAATCCCGCAACCGCTTTACTAAGAGCTTGATAAATATAAGGGTCACTATCATAGTCAATGTTTGGAATATTGAAACCATGGGGAATATCTGCAATGACTAAGGCATAATCCCTTTTAGGTATGAGTTTAGCAATGTTTTCACAGTTGCCTTGTATTACTTGATATTGAATGGTGTCCAGCCCATTCCAAATGAAATGATTAAGTGTTGGATCAAGTTCAACATTCTTAATACATTTCTTCCTCAGTCTTTCGATCTTTATTTTTTCAATAAAGGTTTTGAAACTATCTGGGGCTCCATTATCATCCTTCCTCATCTTTTATAAAATAAACAAATATATGTGTAAGTTATAAATTAAAAATAGTACACAGATGAATAAAAATGAGTGTATAAATCAAGATACCCTTTTAAATGCAAGATAAAAATCTTTTAGTGTTGATGTAGAACTTGAATCTGGATAGTTGCGTACAACGTCCCAACTATCTTCATTCAACAATCTAACCATTTGTTGTTGAATTTTCATGTAAACTTTGTGACTGCATAGATAAAGTAACAAAAAGTTAATATAATGATTTGTATAACAAATACTACTAAGAACAACATGTTTTATTTAAAAGATAAATATAATCTAGAAATAAATAAAAATAATTCAACAAACTCACTCTTGAAATTCTTCAGACATTTCCTCCAATGATAATTCCCCTAACTTCACATGAGATAATATTGTTTTGACAATTTTTTCATCTTTCACTCCTTGCATTTCCGTCCAAGGTATGATAGTCATATCATCTAGAAGATGCTTCATTTCAGGAGTTGATTTATTGTTGCTACATATCAATGGTTTAGACTTTTTGACCCTTCGGTTTTTAATGGCAATGTCTTCCCACATGCTAAAAATCTCATCAATCAACTTCCAAACATCTCCCGCTCTAAATGGCAATTGGAAAATGTTATCAACACCTCTGAATAAATCATTATTTTTGTTGCCTTTTCCACCTTTTGAATTGGTTTTCTCTTCAATTTGATAGCCTATTTCCATACAACATTCCTTTCGGAAATTTGCAGTAACATTTATCCTATCCCCACCACATTTTTCCTGAAATTCACTATGAATAAATCTAACCCTTTGGATGAAAGTCATAGACATCCTATATTCATTATCTGAATTATGATCCCATGCCACTAACTTTGCTTCTGTATCTGATAAACCAGCATAAATGATACATTTCATTGTTTCAAAATGTGGGTTATTAGGATATTCCTCCATCAATTGTCTTTGAGCTTCTACAGAATGGTTCCCCCCAAGAAAATAATATTTGTATTCAAAAAATTTTGACTTATCAAATGCTTCCTTGTTGGGAACTTGAAGTGGATCAACAAGAAGCACATAACTAATCACATGAGCATATGGATTGTACCTCATCAATGTCTTCAAGTTGTTAACATGCAGATGATGTGGCTTTCTGACTTCATATTGACATTGTCCTTCACCTGCCTTATAGGTTTGTCTGACATTAAGCTGAAATGTATGACCACCATCAATTAAATTTCTCTTTGTCAAATTCTATCGAATGCAATTTTGTTTTGTTTTGATAATTCCATCATCTAAATCAGCTCCTGGTGTAATGATTTCTCTTCTTTCTTTTGAAGTTTCACTAGGTTCTTGACTGCTGGTAATGACTACATCAAAATCTTCAACTTTACTTTTCTTCGTCATAACATTCTCAACAGATTTATTCTTGGGCATTTTTACTTTTTGTCCTTTACGACTCTTCTCGGTTCCAATGTCATCTTTAGTAATGGAAACATATGCTTCACTGTCAGCTTCAACTTCATCGTCCCCAAAAGTAACTTGTTTACCCTTGCTAGATTTATCCACCAGAGGCCTTTTTTCTGATTCTTTGGATGTAGTTTTCTAGCATCATCAATTACTACATTTTGCTTGTTTTCCATATCTTCTTCTGACACTGAGTAAAAATTGCTGACAACTTTCATGATATCATGCTCTATGAAATGAATGCCTCCCAACCTAATTGAACAACTTTCAACAAAATTCTGCTAAACAAAATATCATATGCCAATAAAAACAAAGTTAAAAAAATATAGCGAGACACTTTCAAGAACGCAAAATACAAATATAAATAACAATACTTACGATGTTTTGTGTCATCTCATTTACGATTTGTTTACACAACTTTGTAGATACCTCTGTCGTGTCATACAATGAATATGATATTCGGTATTTAATCCTTTCATGTGACTTGGGAGCTTTTATAAGTATGTAAACAACTTCAGTGTCTGGTACCAAACACATATCTATGACTCTACCCATCACCTCAAAAATTCCATTATCATTCAGTATATCAATATATAGATATATATTCACATTTGTGCTTTCATTTTCTTTCACATACCACATTCTTGATGGAAATTTCACCTCTTTTGAATTCTTCTAGTCTGAAATCATCTTCTTATCACTTCAGGCACTTGAAAGACTTGTAGTTATGAGCTCAGGTGGAGTTCGTTCACCAATGTTTCTTGAAGATGCACCTTTAAGAGTCTTTGGTCTAGAAAGATTCACAGAAATTTTCTTTGATGCCATTTTCTTGAAAAATAGAAACACATAAATTAGTAAATAACAAAAACATATTAACTTAAATTAACAACAAAAATATATCATAAATTTCTTATTTGTATAATCAAAATCGCCTAGCCACCACTGACGGGAGGGTGGGAAGATCATTGGGCGGATGGGAGGTCGGGTGAGGGACGGTGGAGAGGGGTGGGCAGCTGGGCGGGTGAGGGTGGGTAGGGTCGGCAAGCGGGCAGGGTGGGTGTGGGTGAGAAGGGTGCGCATGTGTGGGCGGGCAGGCAGTGGGTGGAGGTGAGCATGCGGGGGGGCCCAGCCCCCAACCTCCCCATCCTCACCCGCACCGGGCTCTCTTCCACCCCCATGCCGATCGTCTTCATTCACACCCTCACTCCCTCCTAACCAGCCCTCCCCCTCACTTGCCCTCCCCACGCCCTTCTCCACCTTCCTCAACCCCTCCGCCTCCTGCTCCCCCTAACCCACACTCCCCTCCCTCACCTACCCCTCTCCCACACCCTCTTCTCTCATCCCTATCCCACCCACACCCCCTTCCTCTCGCTACTTGTCCTACCTTTCCCTCACCCACACCCCCTTCGTACCCCCCTCCCTCTCCCCCATGCCCCCTAACCCTATCCCCTTCCCCTCCCTACTCACCTACACCCCCTAACCACCCCGTCGCCCCCTTCCTCTCCCTACTCGACCTAACTTCCCGTCACCCACACCCCCTTCCTACCTCCCTCCCCCATGCCCCCTAACCCCGTCCCCTTCCCCTCTGCCCTTCCCACCGCCCTAACCCCCCCACCTGCCCCCTACCCTCCCCACTACCCTAACCCACCACTCCCCCCTCCCTAACCCCGCCTACCCTAACTCTCCCCTCGCCCTATCCTAACTCCCCCCTCCCCTCTACCCTCACCATACCCTAACCCCAGCCTCCCCCTAACACCCCTAACCCTCCCATCCCCTTAACCCCCCTAACCCTCTACCCTCTCCCTACCCTAACCCGCCCCTTCCCCTAACCCCCCCCCCCTCGCCCTCCCCTAACCTCCCTAACCCTCTACCCTCACCCTACCCTTACCCCCATAACCCTCCCCTAACCGCCCCCCCCCACCCCTCGCCCCCCCGACCTCCCTTAACTGCCCTAGCCCTCCCCTCCCCTTAACACCCCTAACCCTCTACCCTCGCCCTACCCTACCCCCGCCCCTCCCCTAACCCTCCCCTCCCCTTACCCCCATAACCCTACCCTAACACCCCACTACCATCCCCCTAACCCCCCCTCATGCCTTCCCCTAACCCCCCCTCACGCCTCCCCTCTACCATCCCCCTCACCCCTACCCGCCCTACCCCAACACCCCCCTCCCCTCTACCCTACCCATGCCCTACCCAAACCCCCCGCTCATCCCCCACCTGCCCCCACCCATGCCCGCCGACGGGCGTCCCCCACTTGGAACCCATGCACACCCACCGGCCTCCCCCACCTGGTGCCCGCCCACAGGCCTCCGCCACCCAGGGCTCAGGCCCGCCCATGGGCCTCCCCACCTAGCACCTGCGCCCGCGCCCCACCCAGTGCCCACTCCCGACCCGGCGCCCGCGCCCGCACCCGTGTTCGCTCCTCACCTGGTGCCCACGCCCGTGCTGGCTCCCCTCCCAACGCCCGCGCTCTCCCCCCACCCGGTGCCCGCGCCCACTCCCCACCCAATGCCCTCCCCTCCGCTCCCCGCCCGCGCCCGCCCCCCACCAGGCGCCCGCGCCCACCCCCGAACAGGCGCCTGCGCCCACGCCTGCCCCCCACTCGGTGCCCACACCCGCGCCTACTCCCCACCCGGCACCCTCCCCTCCGCTCCCCACCCAGCTCCCGCCCACGGGCCTCCCCCACTGTCCCTGCCCACAGCCTTCACCACCACCCCTGTCCATGGCCCGCCTCCCTCCCTGATTGGTGGCTGGGCGATTCCCACCAGTTGGGTAGAGGGGCGGGCCATCAAGGTTGCACCGGATCGAGGCCGCACCACCTCGACGGCCCGCCCCCCCACCCGACTAGTGGCCAGGCAATTCCCATAATTTCCCGCCACTAGTTGGGCGGGGAGACGGGCCATGGACGGGGGCGGAGGTAGAGGCCATGGGCGGGGGTGGTGTGGGAGGCCCGTGGGTGGGGGCCGTGTGGGGAGCAGAGGGGAGGGCGTCGGGTGAGAAGCGAGCGTAGGCGCGGGCACCGGGTGGGGGGCAGGTGTGGGCGCCGGGTGGGGAGAGGGAGCGGGTGCGAGCGTCAGGTGGGGGGCGAGCACGGGCACCGGGTGGGGAGCAGAGGGGAGGGCACCAGGTGGGGAGCGGGCGTGGGTGCGGGTGCCGGGTGGGGAGTGGGCACTGGGCGCTCGGTGGGGGGCAGGCGTGGGCACCGGGTGGGGAGGATGCTGGGTGGGGAGCGGGCGCGGGCAAGGGCGCCGGGTGGGGGGCGGGCGTGGGTGCGAGCGCTGGGCGTCGGGTGGGGGCCGAGTGCGAGTGCTGGGTCGGGGGGGCCCGTGGGTGGGGGCGCCATGTGGAGGGCGGGTTCATGGGCGGGGGCAGTTGGAGGGGGCAGCGGGGAGGGGGAGTGTGTGAGGGGGCGAGTAAGGGGAAAGGTGAGGGTGGAGCAGGCAAAGGAGGGTGGTGTTGGGGGGGGGGGTGGGCAAGTAGGTGGCCGCGGATAGGGTGGTGATGAGGGGGAGTGAGGTGAGGGGGGAGGAGGAGGGGAGTGAGGTGAGGGGCGAGGGGGAGGGAGGTGAGGTGAGGGGGGAGGGGGAGGGAGGTGAGGTGAGGGGGGAGGGGGAGGGTGGTGAGGTTGGTGGGGAGGGGGGGATAGGGGGGAGAGGTGAGGGGGTGTGGGTAGGGTGTTGAGGGGGTGGGGTGAGGGGAGGTGAGGTCGAGGGGGGCATTGGTAGGGGGAGAGGTGAGGGGGGTCAGGTAGGGGGGACGGTAAGGTGGGGGAGTGTGGGTAGGGGGAGAGGTGAGGTGGGGGGGGGTGGTGTGGTGGGGTGAGGTGAGGGGGAGGGTGGTGAGGTTGGTGGGTGGGGCATAGGGAGGAGAGGTGGGGGGGCTGGTATGGTGGTGACGGGGTTGGGTGAGGTGAGGTGAGGTCAATGGGGGGCATTGGTAGGGGGATAGGTGAGGGGGAGTGGGTAGGGCGGAGGATGAGGTGAGGGAGCATGGGGGGGAGGTGAGGGGGGGCAGGTAAGGTGGTGAGGGGCTAGGGTGAGGTGAAGTGAGGTCAGGGGGGCACGTTGGTAGGGGGATAGGTGAGGGGGGGTGGGTAGTGGGGAGGGTGAGGTGAGGGGGCGTGGGTAGGGGGAGAGGTGGGGGGGCGGGTACGGGGCGGGGGGTGGGGTGGGGGGGGCGGGTACGGGGCGGGGGGTGAGGTAAGGGGAGGGAGGGGGAGGATGGTGAGGGGGCAGGTAGGGGGAGGGGGGGTGGTCAGGGGGGCGGGGAGTGGGGTGGTGAGGAGGTTGGTAGGGGTGGGGGGGAGGGTGTTGAGGGGGAGGGGGAGAGGTGAGGGGGGGCAGGTAGGGTCATGAGGTGGTGGGGTGAGGTGAGGTGAGGGTGGGTAGGGTGGTGAGGTGAGGGGAGGGGGGAGGGTGGTGAGGTGAGGGGAGGGGGGAGGGTGGTGAGGTGAGGGGAGGGGGGAGGATGGTGAGGGGGTGGGGTGATGTGAGGGGGGGGGGAGAGGGGAGGGGGGGCGGGTAGGGTAATGAGGGGCTGAGGTGAGGTGAGGGGGGCGAGGATGGTGAGGAGGTGGGTAGGGGGAGCAGGGAGGGTGGTGAGGTCAGAGGGGGTGGGTAGGGTGGTGAGGGGGGGTGAAGGAGGGGTGGGTAGGGTGGTGAGGTGGGGTGAAGGAGGGGTGGGAAGGGTAGGGGAGGGTGGTGAGGCATGAGGTGGAAGGGAGTAGGTTAGGGGGGCAGGGTGTGGGTGAAGAGGGTGAGGTTGTCAGGAAGGGGGGAAGGTGATAGGGGGCGAGTCGGGCTACCGCGCCTAGCCCAGCAGCTCGCCCAACCACCATGGGGTTTGGGTGATTCTCATAATCGCCCAACTCCTGTGACAGATGGGCGAGCCGTCAGGCCGCCCCCACACCCCCTACCGCCCTCACACCCCACCCACTCACCCGACCTCTCTGCCTACCCTACGACACCATAGCGGCCCACCCACGGCTATTGGGCGATTGAGTTTGATCGTGCCCACCATTCTTACGATCGACGTAATTGTTATTTTGGCTCAAAAAATTTATTAATTAAAAAAAAAATCTTCTTCATTAAAGTAATTTAATATGAAAATTTTCAAGGAAAAAATTTAACTTACCTTGCAATTGCAAGAATTCTTCATTGAATATGTTATTGATAACAATGTATCTGCTCCACAAATTCACAAGTCTTTCAACGAACTTCAGAAAATGTGGATGTGATTTGAGTAATAGTGATAATGAAATTTAATATATAAGTGAAATTACGGAGATGTTTTATCGTATGGTTAATGTGGGATAATTTGTTTTAAAATTATATAAAGTGAATATTGTAGAACTATTTTACAACGGGTTGAATGTGGGATTAATTTATTTTAGAATATATTATAAAAATTAAAAAAAAAAATCAATTGTTTAGTAAATATTATATACTTTAACTATTAGAATAATCAATGTAGAAGTTGTAGTTTACAATTTTAATTTTAATGATTTATTTCATAAAAAAAGTTAGTTTACATTTTTCAATAAATTGTAGAATAAAATAATGAAAGTAAATAAATCTAACAAACTTTTTGGAGGGAAATATTTTCGCCAAAATTTTTGGAGGGAAATATTTTCGCAAAACTTTTTGGAGGGAAAATTTTTGGAGGGAAAATTTCGTTCTTTAAGCTATATAATATCTTTAGGATACTCTCCATTTGTATCATTCAACATCTTCTATTTGAAAGGGATGGATTGTTCTGATAGTGATGTTTCTATTTATACACCATAAACATCTTCATCGCATAACAACTCTATTAATATTGATGAATATAGCGGGAATTCTTCCACTATGAATTGAAAGTCGATTCTTCCACTTAGTCCTTATTCTAAGAACTATGAGAGCAACATTGATGAAAGAGGGGATGGAGAATTTCAAATAAATAAAGAGTCACAGATTCCACTTAGTCCTAATTCTAAGGACTCTGAAAGCAGCAATGATGAAGAGCATGATGGTGAAGTTCAAAAGAATGGAGTGTCATGATGTCCACTTAGTCCCAATTATGAGGACTATGAGAGTAGCAGTTTTGAAGAGCATGATGGACAATTTCAAAAGAATGGAGTGTCACGGTGTCCACTTAGTCCTAATTCTAAGGACTATGAGAGTAGCAATGATGAAGAGCGTGATAATGAATTTCAAAAGAATGGAGTGTCAAAGTGTCCACTTAGTCCTAATTCTAAGGACTATGAGAGAAGTTGCGATGAAGAGCATGATGATGAATTTCAAAAGTATGGAGTGTCACGGTGTCCAGTTAGTCCTAATTCTAAGGACTATGAGAGCAGGAGTGATGAAGAGTGGGATGAATTTCAAAAGATTGGAGTGTCACGGTGTCCACTTATTCCTAATTCTAAGGACTATGAGAGCAACAGTCATGAAGAGCATGATGATGAATTTCAAAAGACTGGAGTGTCACAATGTCCTCTTAGTCCTAATTCTAAGGATTATGAGAGCAGCAGTGATGAAGGATAGGATGAAGCACTTAGTCCTAATTCTAATGAGTATAAAGGTAGTAGTGACAAAGGACAGGATGTAGCATCTTCAATAAGTAAATAGTCACATTTTCGACGTAGTCCTAATTCTATGGACTATGAGAGTAGCACTGACAATGCACATGAGGAAGAATATCCATTAAACATCGAGTCAAATTTTCCATTCAGTCCGAATTCTAAGGACTATGACAGTAGCACTGAAGAAGGGGAAGATGAAGAATATCCTCCAAGTCAATATTTGAAAAGCAAAGCTGATCATAGTGTGGATAACATTCCACTTAATGATGATGAAAATCCTTATACAAATGATGATCCAATGATGGAGATGTTGCCAAGAAATATTGTATCGAGGAGTAGGAGCAGACCTTTTCGTATCAATGCAAGTTGTTCTAGTTATACAGGGGGTAGAGCAGAATATCTGATGAGAAGAAGTTCTATCAGCGCTCTCATTTCAAGTGAATGTTGCCAAAAAGATTGCTTGAAACATATGGATTTCAGATTTGCATTAGAAAGCAGGAAGACATATTTGTCAATGAATAAAAGCATGCAAAATTCATATTTAGTTGGGTGCATGCAATCTACATTGTCAGGTTATGATTATCATATTAGGACTTCTTTTACCTGTAGAAAAGCTTTCAAAATGTTTCATTCAATTGGGAATTTTCGTCTCTCGAGAATTCAAGAAAATTTGTAAAAGGATCCCACATTTTATTCAGAAGTAAGTCATAAAAGACAATTTGGGCCATTAACAAATACTGCAATGTCATGAATGAAAGATTTCTTTTCAAAGCATGGAGAGTGTATGCCAAATAGAGAGACAATACATATTCTACATAATTTTTCAAGACAAGAAATCTACAATTTATACAAAGAATATGCAGAAGCTGCTGAGGGGCATGGCAGGTTTATTACATATCAATATTTTGTGAAACTATGGAAGAAAGAATTCAACAATTTCCATATTCCTAAGAAGACAAGGATGGGGATTTGCAGTACATGTGCTTCTCTTAAATAAAAAAGGGACAAATTTGAAGGGTCAGAAAGAGGTAAGAATTCATAACTTTAACTTTTAAAATTGTAAGTCATCAACTATAAAAACATATTTCTTAATGAATTTTTTTTATGTTGTGTAGATTTAATTGTCAAAGAACTTTAGGAGCATTGCGAACAAAAAAAAATGAAAGGAAGAAGTTGTACAAGCATCGAAAGAAGTGTTATGATAATCCAAATAAATATTTAGGTTTGATAATTGATGGTATGGACCAGAAGAAAACAAACTCTCTTACCACATTTTGTTCGCACACCCAGAAATTTAGAAGAGGAAAATTTTATTCAGTTTCACTTGGTTGGTTGTATGGTCTTCAATGGGAAAATGTTGCCAAGGATGTACTTCATAGCTCCAAATATTCATAATGATGCAAATCTGACCATAACTATAATTCATAATGTGATTTCTCATTGGTCTGGTAATCTTCCTGAAGTTCTATATCTACAATTGGACAACACTTGCTGTGAAAAAAAAAATCTTGTTTTTGGATATCTAAACATGCTTGTTGAATTGAGAATGTTTCAAAAGGTAAAGGTTGGTTTCCTTCTTGTTGGGCACACTCGTGACCATATTGATCAGATGTTCAATCTTTTTCAGTCATATTGAGGAGGAAGCAAGTTGGGAGCTTGCCATCACTAATTGAATGTCTGAAGAAATCATACATGCCAGAGCCTACTTTTGATGTGTTGGAAGAAATTGTTGACATGCGAAGGTTTATTCTGGGATCATATGGTGAGGGGAAATGCATTGAACAACTTAATGACATTAGCTTCCAACATCAATTTCATATCAAAAAAATTGATGGGAAAACACTAATATGGGGCAAGAAGTATTCAACTACTGCAGAATGGGCACCATCATCAATTTTGCAATTTTTGAAGTTCATTCCAGATCATCCAATATTTGCATCAAAAATATTGTTATTACAATCAATTGGTGAAATTCAGAATGCACGCAGACAAAATAGAGATATAAATTATTCTGATTGCCTAGAAGAAATTAAAAAATGTATTATATATACATATGAGTACTTTGACATCGCTGATTCAGTTTGGTGGGAGTCATTTTCCAATAATCAAAGTGATATCATTTCAACAACAACAAATGAAGATATACCTTTAAGAAATCCATTTATTTGGCCACAAAATGTGTTGAATGAACACGAGGAAATAAACATTGTTGAACAGCAACAATCTCAAGGTATTATCAATTCTTTACAAGTAGAAGAAAGAGAGGTGTATATTGGTTCCAGAAGATCTCATGCACAACGTGAAGCCATGGAGGACCTTTACAGGGGTTCAGTACAGGATATTAAGGAGGGTTGCATGATTGTAGTGCCAGCAGATGGAGATCCCAATGGCTATCCATTGTGGGCTGCTAAGCTTATAAAGGTCTTTATAGAAAATGAGGATGTTACAAGTGTTGAAGTACATTGGTATGCCACAAATACACACCCATTCAATGGTGCGTATGCCAAAGATGGTAGTTGACAAAAAAAATGGTGGAAAGAGAAAAAGAAAGGGTACAAATATAAATCACCGCCGCATAGACATTAAAATTGGAGGATGCTAACATACTTGTTTATGACTTCAATTTAGCAAAGAGAGGAACTCTTTGCTTCAAGATGATAGAGATTATAAAAAGGTTGTTACCAGAAGGAACAGTGTTGAGATGGGAGTCTGCTGAAACCAGTCATAGATCTAGAAGAATTTTGAAACCTGAAATGTTGGGCATGCATGTGGACTCAGATGGGGCACTAGTTGATGAAAGAGAAGAATATGGAACATCTTCGTCATCATCTAGTCACTCATCTGAAGATTTGAATTCTAATGGTGTGCAAGAAAATATGAGTGATTTTTGAATAATTGTTTAAGAAAGTTTATATAGCTGATGTATGCATCATATCTTGAAATAAAATTGATGATTTCCATATGGTGTTAAATGAGAAGTCACGAGGCATTTTTAGGTTGTTGGATTATATGTCTTAATTATGGTAATTTTTATTGTTTAATATATCTACAATGCAATATTAAATTAGAGATATAATGTATGTTTTACTCAATATACAAATAATGAAGTTTGAATTCATTTTGTGATGTAATTTGTTCATAATGTCATGGTTTTTTAATTTTATAGTTGAAAAAATTTCAATTTCTTTTGTATCTAGCATGTTATGGTTGAAAACATGTTGAATTTATACGTAGGAAAGAAAATTATATTCTACCAAAAGAATTAATGTGTTTTTTTCCTCATAAACAACTTTGTTTGGCACATAAAAATTTGCTTTTACTAGCATTTTTTTAAAAGTTTGAAAATTGACCCTAAAAAAAAAAGGCATTGTTCTAGTATCATCACTTTCGTTTTGAAGGTATATTTTGCACGAAAATTTCGTAGTAAATTTTGTAGTCACTACCATTTTTAAAACATGTTCAAAATTGACCCCTAAAAAATAAAATCATCGTTCCAGTATACACACTTTTCATTTTTAGCACTGTTTTTGATGTTTTTTTGGGGTTTTTTGGCCAGAGTTCCGGTTTTGAGTTTATAGTTCCCGTTTCAAAGTTTACATAGTTTAAGACCCAAGTAGAGACTAGGGAGGCAAAAGCATAAGGCTCTAATGACATTGATACATCAGATGATGAGCCTTTGATTGACAACAACCAAACACAAACATCAAACTAGTTACCAGAAAAATAGGTAGAGTCCAAGGAGGCTGAAGCAAAAAGTGTTACAGGTATTGATATATCAGATGGGGAATCTGTGGTTGAAGTAATACTAGAAGATAAGAAACAACAATAAGCACCACAATATGTATCAGATACCAATCAAGCTCCATTAAGTGGTGAATTAAAGAAAGATACACCGTTGGTTAAAACTTCAACATATCACCACCCACATCACCCCACAAGAAAACAACCAACACGATGGAAACAAATTAGCCACAAGGACAACAACCCCAGCATGACCGATAGAGAGGGGTGATGATCCACCCACAACAAATCAACACAAAAGAGACGCTTGGGTCAACTTCCATCTCATGCAAGCGAGAAACCTGCTACATCGATGGTTCACCTCTCTTGGATGGCTAGATGCACGTGCATGGTACCAGTGGACTACTCTTTTGAGTAGATCTTATTATTTGTGTTCTTCTTATGTTTCGGGGAGGAAACATGTTTAAGGGGGGTGGAATCTAGTATACTTAGGGGGGATAGTATGGGGTACTATTGGGTCCCTATAATACTAGTGATTACCCCATTACTATTGTAGTTATACCCCTTATTTATATTTTTGTGCCCCTATTACCCCCATATTGTTATTTCTGTGCCCCATAGAATCCCTCTATTGTTATTTTTGTGGCTTTATATTATTATTGTTAGGTCGGCTGGATTATATTGTGACTCCCTAGACTCCTATATATAGAAAGGAGGTTTTGTCATTTGTATCATCCAAGAATTGTTCATTTATGTAATGTAAAGGAGGTTTCCCCCTCGAAGAGGCTGAATTCTAAGGCGTTGATCTATCTTTTCTATCTTTTCTTGAGCTGGTTTCATAACATTTGGTATCAGAGCTTTGGATTCTAGGGTTTCGCTGCTCCAAACAGGTCATCGTGGAATTTTCGCTATAACTTTTTTTCTGTGAAGTTTCAGAAGTCGCAAAAAAAACCCATTTGAGAAGAAATCGCACTGAACCTTGGGTCCAAATTTCAGAGCTTTTGCGTGATATTTACGGAGATATGATCTGAGGAAGTTGGCTTTTTGCAGACTCCTGAATTACATTCAAAACAGGTGACCTGGGGAAAATCGTCATAACTTTCTCTCTGGGGATCGGATTGAAATTTCATAAGAAGTTACAGAAAGAGGACGGACTGTAGTTTCTTGTATGTGTGTTTCAGATTCAAAGGTTGAAACAGTGACTCGTGGCACGTCGTACAAGTTCGCTCTACTGAACCAGTCTAAAAACAAGTCACTGTGGGAGATTTCACATAACTCTTCCTTGGAGAATCCAATTTGGCTCAGACTTGTGGCATTGGAAAGAGGATGCAGAAGGCTACTACAGGTAGCAATTTCAGAATTGGATGATCCAAAATTACAGAGATACATCAGATTCAATATCAGGCTTCTATAAAGTGAAAAAAGGTGTGTAGTTTTTTTTAAATTTTTGTGTAAGCTTGGTTTAACGGAATTCAAAGGGCATAGTAAAGCATTATTATCGGTAACTGATGCCCCGAGGAAAGAAAATGCAAACACCTAGTAAGGAACCTGAAAGCTCTAGCATGACTCATGAAGAAGAGGAAGAAATGCTACATGATATATCAAAATTACAAGAACAAGTGCAACAAATGTCACGCTCACAAAAGCTAACAGAAGCTAAGATAAGTGGCGTGGAATCTAAGATAAATGGCGTGGAATCTAAGATAAAGGGCATGGAAGCTAAGATGGATGATTCGAAGACAGATTTGAAGAGAGACATGGCAGATTTGAAGATAGATATGAAGACAGACATGGAAGAATTGAAGAAGTTGCTACAAGAAAGGGTCACTAATGGTGAAAAGGTAGTAAAGGAAACTCATGATGAGAACAAAAGAAATGTTAATCATGATTCCATAGACTCTAATGTTGGATCGAAGAATCACCATATTCCAAAAATCGATATGAGGAAGTTTGATGGCAAGGATCCCGCCACATGGATATTACAGATGGAGCAATTCTTCGATCTCAATAATGTGCAAAACACACAAAAGGTACGTATGGAAACTTTATATTTGGAACCAAATCAGTTTGTATGGTATCAATGGCTTTGCTCTCGTAAACAATTTATCACTTGGGCAATTTTTACGGAAGAATTGATAGCACATTATGAAGATACAAAAAGCAACACTTTTTTTAGCCAATTGATAAGTCTCAAACAAAAGGGTTCAGTAATGGAGCACATTGAGGAGTTCCAAAAATTGAACATAAGGGTAAAAGATATTCCAGAGGAGCATAGGATTGATGTGTTCATAGGGTCTTTAAAGGATAATATCCAACATGATGTTCGCCTTTGGGAACCTGATTCATTAGAGAAGGCATTCAGGTTAGCAAGAAAAATGGAAAGCAAAATTATGGCAACCAGGAAGCATACCACTCACAACTATAAAGACGGAAGTGTTGTTGCCCCTAGTCTTCCACAACCTATAAGGTTGACACCACAACAATTGGAAGAAAAAAGAGCAAAAGGGCTTTGTTACAGTTGTGATAGCAAATACACAAAAGGTCATAAGTGTGCTGAGAAGAAATTATTCTACATAGATTGTGAAGAGGAAGAAGAAAAGGAGCAAGAAAGGTCAAAAGAAGAAGATATACTCAGGAACAAAGCCTAGATGAAGAACAAATAAATCCGACCATATCTTGTAATGCATTGGCGGGAATTACCACTCCTCAAACCATCAAGATAGAAGGACAAATCAAGAAGAAAAAGGTAATAGTGTTGATTGATTCAGGAAGCACCCACAATTTTATTCATTGTAGGGTAGCAAAAGAATTGAATTGCTTCCTATATCCAGCACCAGAGTGTCAAGTGATGATTGCAAATGGAGGAACAATAAATTGCTCTGGAAAGTGCCATAATATCAAGCTATCCATGGGAGAATATGTATTGACTAGCCCAATGCTTTCCATTCCAATGGGAGGTGCTGATGTTGTACTAGGAGTCCAATGGCTACAATCCTTGGGTACAATAGCTTTTAATTTTCAAGAACTTTTCATCAAATTTTCTATGGAAGGAAAGGAAGTTGAATTAAGGGGTATTGCAGGGAAACCAGGAAAGATAATCAGCTCTAATGGTATGACAAAGCTTCTAAAAAAGGAGCAAAGAGGTGTAATTGCACAATTATGTTCGCTAGATGTTTCCACATTGGAATCATCTATTTCTCCAGATCTCCAAAAAGTCCTGGACAATCATTCCAAGGTATTTGAGACTCCCAAAGGTCTCCCACCTATGCGTGATCATGATCATGCTATTCATCTGATTCCAGGAAGTGTTCCTCCAAACATCAGGCCGTACAGATATCCCTATGTCCAAAAAAGTGAAATTGAACGTATGGTTGCAGAAATGCTAGAGGCTGGTATAATTCAACCGAGTCAAAGTTCTTTCTCAGCTCCAGTAGTATTGGTGCACAAGAAGGATGGATCATGGCGCATGTGTCCGGATTATAGGGAGCTCAACAAGCTCACTATTAAAGATAAGTTCCCCATTCCTGTTATTGATGAATTACTGGATGAATTGCATGGATCAATTTACTTCACCAAGTTGGATCTTCGTTCGGGATATCATCAAATCAGAATGAAGATTGAAGACATTCCGAAAACGGCATTTAGAACTCATGAGGGTCATTATGAATTTTTGGTCATGCCTTTTGGCCTTACCAATGCACCTTCAACATTTCAAGGTTTGATGAATTCAATTTTCAAACCATTCCTTAGAAAATTTGTGTTAGTATTTTTTGATGATATACTAATCTACAACAAGTCTTGGAAGGATCATGTTGAACATGTTGACAGGGTGCTACAACTATTGGAGGAGAAACAATTATATGCAAAAAGATCCAAATGTTTCTTTGGAGTCCAGGAGGTGGAATATTTGGGTCATATTGTATCTCATGAAGGAGTTAAGGTAGACCCTAGCAAAATTAAAGCCATTAAGGAATGGAAAATCCCCACATCCATAAAGCATCTGCGAGGATTTCTTGGGTTGACAGGGTATTATCGCAAGTTTGTTAAGAATTATGGGAGAATAGCAGCACCTCTAACAACATTATTGAAGAAAGATTCATTTTCATGGACTCCGGAAGCAACAAAGGCCTTTGAACATCTTAAAGAGGCAATGTGCCAAGCACCGGTCTTAGCTACACCGGACTTCACAAAAACCTTTATTGTGGAATGTGATGCTTCAGGAAATGGAATTGGTGCTGTTCTAATGCAAGATGAAAGACCCATTGCTTTTGAAAGTCGTCCAATCAAGGGAAAGTTTTTAAGCAAAGCTATTTATGAGAAGGAAATGTTGGCAATACTCCATGCACTTAAGAAATGGCGACCCTACCTAATGGGAAGACACTTCAAGGTAAAAACGGATCATGATAGCCTTAAATACTTTTTAGAACAAAGATTATCCTCTGAAGAGCAACAAAAGTGGGTCACAAAGATGTTGGGTTATGACTTTGAAATCATCTACAAAAAAGGGAAGCAAAATGTGGTGGCAGATGCACTCTCAAGAAAGGATGAGGATGTGGAAGCATTGTTGTGTGCCATTTCTATTATCCAACCAGATTGGATAAACGAAGCAAGGGAGGAATGGAAGAATGACGAAGAAGTGTGGGCACTTATTCGAAAGCTACAACAAGATTCCAGTACTTCTGATACATTTAGCTGGCAAAATGATTCGTTATGGTACAAAGATCGCTTATACCTCTGTAAGAATTCCCAGCTAAAACAAAAGATTCTTATGGAATTGCACACTTCTCCCTTAGGAGGGCACTCAGGATTTTTAAAAACTTACCACAGGGTTAAGAAGGAATTTTTTTGGGATGGCCTTAAATCAGATATTCAAAAGTTTGTGGCGAAATGTTTGGTTTGCCAGCAAAATAAAGTTGAAACAATTAAGACACCGGGTCTATTACAACCTTTATCCATTCCAAGCCAACGTTGGGAGGAGGTTTCAATGGATTTTATCACAGGTTTACCCAAGTCTGAGGGAAAGAGTGTCATCATGGTGGTAGTTGACAGACTTACCAAGTATGCACACTTTTGTGCATTATCACATCCATTTAAAGCCAGTACAGTTTCTACTGCATTTATGGAAACATTTCAAAAGCTACATGGAAACCCAAAGATTATTGTAAGTGACAGAGATCCCATTTTCACTGGAAATTTTTGGACAGAATTATTTTCTTGTCTTGGTACTCAGTTAGCTCATAGCTCATCTTATCATCCTCAATCTGATGGGCAAACTGAGATAGTAAACAAATGTTTGGAAGGATATCTTCGTTGCTTTGTATCTGATAAACAGACACAATGGGTCAAATGGTTGCCTCTGGCTGAATGGTGGTATAACACTTCCTTCCATACAGCAACAAAAATGACCCCATTTATGGCACTTTATGGGTATCAACCACCATCCATCACATCATATTTAAGAGAAAATTCTAAGGTTCAGGCAGTGGAACATCACATCGAACATCAACAACAAGTCCTCCAACTCTTAAAGGATAACCTCGTGTTGGCACAAAATAGAATGAAACAACAGGCAGATCAACATCGCAGTGAAAGAAGTTTTGATGTAGGTGATTGGGTATTCCTACGGCTACAACCATATAAGCAAATGTCCCTAAAGCAAGCTAAGAAGGATAATAAATTATCACCAAAGTATTATGGTCCGTACAAGGTGTTGCAAAAGATTGGTACTATGGCATACAAATTGGAGCTTCCTGCAGCTTCTCGATTGCACCCAGTTTTCCATGTTTCATGTTTAAAGAAGGTTATAGGTGACAAGCTCCCAATTCAAACAATATTGCCAGAACTTGACGAGGAAGGAAAAATTATATTGAAACCGGAAGCAGTCACAGAAACAAGAACTCGACAGCTACGAAATCGATCAATTTCAGAGTATCTTATCAAGTGGAAGAACTTATCCGCTGAAGATTCCACATGGGAGGATGAGAATTTTATGCAGAAGTATCCAGAACTACTCAAGCGTTGAGGACAACACTTTTTTGAAGGAGAGGGGCATGTTGGGTCCCTATAATACTAGTGATTACCCCATTACTATTGTAGTTATACCCCTTATTTATATTGTTGTGCCCCTATTACCCCCATATTGTTATTTCTGTGCCCCATAGAATCCCTCTATTTTTATTTTTGTGGCTTTATATTATTATTGTTAGGTCGGCTGGATTATATTGTGACTCCTTAGACTCCTATATATAGAAAGGAGGTTTTGTCATTTGTATCATCCAAGAATTGTTCATTTATGTAATGTAAAGGAGGTTGCCCCCTCGAAGTGGCTGAATTCTAAGGCGTTGATCTATCTTTTCTATCTTTTCTTGAGTTGGTTTCATAATAGGTATGGAGGGAGGTACCCAAGGAATAATGTAATAATGGGATGGGCCATATTTATAAATAAAATGGTTAACCCACATCATGTAAGATACCACAAGTAATTAGCAATAATGTGATAAGTCCATGGTATTAGATGTATGGTATTGAGAGAACCATGGTAATGACCCATGGTATTGTATGTATGAATCCTATATAGAGGCTAGAGACTCCCCATTGAGAGGTTAAGAATTATTGTATTGGCAAGCATATGGCTTGTGGAGTTTTCTCCTCCCTTAAGGAGTGATTGTATGGTGTTGCCCTCCCTCAATGGTTTGATCACTAAAGAAGCATTTTCTATATTTAGATCTTGCTATTTTTTGGGATATTTCTATTCTCATATATTTGCAGGTCAGATCTATAACAAGAGGGGAGGCATTTCTGCAGCTCAGTATATTATCCACAAGGTTAAACATTTTCTCCTTGTCCCCTTGTGACTATTACACTTTTTCTTTTAGTTCCGTGAGTTATCTATTTTCTTTCTCTCTTTCCTCCTTTACCTTGTCCCATATCAATATCTGAATAATCAATTCTTCATCCCAGGCCTCCTTATGATTGTGGATAATTCTCCTATAATCATTCAATGGGGCTACCATTTTTGTAATGAAACTTCCAAGTTTCTCCACTTTCTTAACTATGCAAATTAGAATACTATGTCGAAATGATCATCCATTTTAATTTTGGGTTGCATTATCTCATTTTATATTAATGTAGTTTCTTGTACATTTTTTTGTGAATCCTCCTAGGTTTCAATCTCCTCCTCATCCTCTAGCTATACTACCTCAACTATTGGTTTTGAGTATCAATAACATCATGGGTGGCTTATTTTGTACCATCATTTAGATTTCCCTCAAGTTTCTCTACCACAACTACTTCTTATTGTGTGAGAAGAACACCATTGGTATGATCTTGTGTACTAATCTATTGATTGTCCATAGGCTACTCTGCTTCAACTACTAGTTCTTCTGTGATAGCAACAACTTCAAACAATTCTTGTATAGTATCCTAAGACTCTTTATCCTACTCTTCAAATACTATTTGCACTCCCACTAAGATAGACTTTGGCTTATGCGCCTTATCTTGTGTGTACCCGACCTGATTAAGAATTCCCCACAAACTTTACACAATGATGGTTCAATATTTTTAGTCTAATAGTAGCAAGAAGATGGATTCATCATTTCAATACCTTTGACTACAATTGCTAAACTTTAGGGTTACCTAGTCTGAAATTTATCTTTAACATTACATGTATTTTTTCTCAACTCATCATTTTATTTCCTTAAGCTGTCAACTTGCTATGATAGGGGGCTAGCTTTAAACTTACGAGAAGGAGAGTTTTCATCCCATTTTTGCTTGGATTATTCTTCTTTCTCCTTCATAAGATAATTCTTTATCTCCTCTACAATAGCTAGTGTTTTAAATGATTGAACGAGAAATGTTGTGATAGTAACCTTAACCCTTATTCTCTCATACTTTCCACCTACAAGATTTTTGAACAACCTTTTATTAATTTTTTTTCTAGAAGGCTTGTTCCTCTATGATAGGACATGCACTAAATTCTAATCACTTTAACTTCCCACTAGTTATGCAACTAGATTGTTATCATGAAGGCATTCATTAGCATGAAAAAACTTAATAGATTTATTAGTAGGGTGAATTTTCTTGGGAATACCAACACAAAAATTCTCAAAATGTGTGTTAGCAAGGGAATTTTTAGTGTCACTTCTCCTACTTGGCCATCCTCCTCCATCTCAACATCTTTACTCTATTCTTCATAGTCGTTCTCTACTTCCTCTCAAACTAGCCCTTTAGCAACAACCAATAACCCTACTCAAGTTATATCTTTCCACTCTAACGCTTTGAGTATAATGAGCATGATTAGACCATGGTTTTTCAAACACGTATCAAGATTCTCAAAATGATAAAGTATACTTCCCATGTTTTTTAATGAGTCCATGGGAAAATATTACATGTTAATCAATTTCCTTTGATGAAGACGAGCCAACAACTGAAAATAATAATTAAACAATACTCCAAACCAACGTTGATTGGTAATTTAGTTTTGATTAGAGTACACAACATCCTCCCATGGATGTGGGAGTGAAGCTTTTTCCAAATTTCTTCCTTTGCTTCTAATATGTTTCCATTCCTACAAAAAATTATCCTTTGTTGTTGGGAATGAGGTCTTCTTGCTGAACCAACACATCCCTTTTTGAGCCAATTCTATCACTTTAGTAATTACCTCATCTATAACTACTACTAGAATTTTTCTCATAATTGAGCTCTTGTCTATCGGGTTCTATGCAAATTCAAGGGCAATGTTCTCATTAAACCCGCCCAACCTATAAAAATATGCCAACAATCCTCCATTTTGGAAAATTATATATGCTCTTGGATAGTCATTTAGTGCATTAGTTCATTGAGGCTCATTATACACATTATACCCCCCCATAACTTTTCTTGTTTATGCAAGCATTGCTATAGTTTAAACAATCGTAACATGTAGTTGGCTGTTAGAAGAAATATTTTAAGTTAAAATTTGGCATACTTAATTGTAGCGAGGTGTTTTAATTAGTACGTAGGGTGTCGTACTTGGTAAGTGAACCAAAATATATTGACATTTTTAGGAAGTATCACATTAGAGTAATGGCAATGAAAGGTGGTGAGTGATATCTGTCATAGGAAGTGGTGTTATGCATACCATTATTTATTTCTCATTGTGTTGAGTCATGGTGGTGATGGTGCATCATATGATGGCATGACATAAGATCACCCCACACCATATGAAATGGAGTTCTTCCTTGGAAGGGTGGTTCATGTAAAACTTAAACGTATTAATGCAAGAAATGAAAGAGGTATACATACCAAGTATTTAACAAATGTGATGGCATAGAAAATTATTATGATGGTGCTAACTTGACTGGTAGTGGAAACTAGCAGAGATCATGATCAAACATATTTAGTGGGTTAATTTAGGTAGTTTTAGCAACAATTCTTCAACATCCTCATGATTTTCTAGTTGCAATATTAGAAAGCAAAACAATAGATGTAATCATAGCTGGTCTTCCATAGTAGTATCAAAATACATACATGGTCCTTGAATTTAGTGTCTGTAGAAAATATATCAAAACTAAATGTATCAATGGTGAAGGTAACAATAAAAAATATATTAATACCTAAAAAAGATGAAGATATTACTATTAAAGTATGTTGTAGGTGAAATGTTGGATTTTATCGACCACAATCAAGATTATTTTTAGTAGATACCTTCTTTAACTGTTCCCCAAAGGGGTTTTCACCATTATATTTATTTTATTTTATTTATTTAATATTTTTTCTTTTTGATTTCTCTTTTTTTTAATGAATTAGAAATATGAATTAGGGGGTTGATAATGCAGGACAATTGTCCCTTGACTCAACCATTTCAAGATATGCATCTAAGACAATGTGAACAATTGAATTCTTAGCAGATGGCTTATGATATAGCTGAAGATGTTGTCCATTTGAAGGCAAGGATATTTGTGACCCATCAATTGTTTTCGAATTAATAGTCCCATTGTTTAAGAATATGTCTACTTCATAAGGACCTAGCCAACTAGTACATAGATTTTCCTTAAAATCTTGAACATGGAATCATATAGTCGAGCCTAGTTATCTTTCTAAAACACCTTCCATATAATGAACATTTCATGCCTCTTCGAACATTGTTGTTGGATATTGTCAGTGTGTTGTATGGTAGCCAAACCCACTTGTACGAATTCATATAATTTATTCAAATGGTGTTTCTATGTTATAGTCATATACAAATTCACGTCTAAATTATTCATGAGTGTCTTCATCTTCAATGCAACGTGAAAAATAGGATTCTTACCATACACAAGCTCATATGGGGAGAATTTGATCATGTTATTCCATGTAGTTCTATTTTCCCAAAGTTCCTTTGGGAGTCTTTCAACCCAATCTTGGCAGTGACTGGTGATGGTATTTCTAAGAATAGTCTCAATCACTTTTCTGGTACTCTCCACCTATCTATTATCTTGTGGTTGGTAAGATGAAGTTATCCTATGATGAATCTTATATTTCTTGACAATAATTTCAATCAACTGGAAAGTGAATTACATCCCTCCATTTGTGACTATCTCCTTTGGAAATCCATCACAAACAAATATATCTTCAAACAAAAAGTATCAAACAAACCACTTTGTAGAATCAGTATGTTCCTTAGCCTCAATACACTTGGTGACATAAAGATCCATAGATAATAAAATATAGGACTTATGATGTGATGGGGAATAGAGAGGCTCAACAAAATCTAAAGTTCATCTCTTAAAAGGTTATATAACTAGTTTATTTTGTAACAACATCTCATATGATGGGATGGGTTGGCCCACAATTTCACATTTTTCACACCTTGCACATACTTCCTTGCATCCTAAAATATGGTCAGCTAAACATTGCCCATCTAGATTACCTTATGACCTTTTATCTTATCAAAAATGTGTCCAATAAAAGGCTCATTATTAACAACCTTCAAAATGTTATGGAAATCATCACCCCCCAAAAAACACCAAATTTGATGCTCCAGCCTAGTGTGAAATAGGTAGGAATCCACCCAAAAGTATTGGGCACTTTGTTGAATTCCTTTCCCTTTTTTCCTTAAGAGAAAGGTGGTCTGCAAGTCATCCAGGAGCAAGATAATAATCAATGTTTGCGTACCATAATGAGAAAGTTGAAACTACAGAAAATATTTATCTAGAAAATAATCCTCTATAGGTAAGCTAACCATAGTATTGGGAAATATAGAACATAATTCATAAATGACATTATCCTTTCCAGGGTTGTCCACAATGGTGATACCAAATTCTTGTAGTAAGCGTAACCACTTAGTAACCCTACCATTTGGTGACTGTTTATTCACTCAGAATCAACTGACAGAGTTGTCAGTATGTACAAAAACCTGGAAGCCTATAATATAATGCTAAAACTTGTTGATAACATTCACACCAACAAGAAATTCCTTTTTAGCTACCATGTAATTCAATTAAGTAGGGTTTAAATTCTTGCTAATGTAATAGGTAGCATAAGGTTTGTGTTCGAATAATAGTGTTAGAGGAATTTATAGAAATATGTAATGGTAAGGTCTAATTAGGCCCATGTAAAATGGAATATTTTACTACATGTCTATTTAGACATGAAAAATCATTTTTACATTTATCAATCCATGTAAATTCAATGTCTTTTGAAAGTAACAATAATATTGGGGATGCAATTTTAGAATACAAATCTATAAAACAACTCTAGTAGCCTATATACCCTAGAAGATTGCATACCTCTTTTTTTGTTTTAGGAGTAATAATTCATAAGATTACCTCAATCTTCACAGGATCAACTTGTATCCCTCCATTAGTAAGATAGCGACCCAACATAATTCCTTCATTTATCGTCATATTGCATTTTTTTTCTCAAAGAAAGGAACATATATTTACATTATTCCAACACCTTATCAAGGTTAGCTAATGCTTCGTCAAATTAATCACCATATGCTGTAGACTCATCCATGAATCTCTACACCATCATTAACCAAGTTTGAAAATATTCTTAGAGTATCTCATTGAAAGGTGGCTAGTACATTACAGATCCAAAAAGGAATGAGTTGACATGAAAATGTACCCTAAGGGAAAGTGGAGGTAGTGTTATCTTCGGGGGAAAAATGGAATTGATGGTAACCATAAAATCCATCCAGAAATGAAAATAATATCTTACCAAACGAGGTATCAATGACCTGATCAATAAAATGAAATTGGAAGCGATCCTTTTAAGTGGGCTTATTAAGCTCTCTCTATTAAAAAATTATTATCGATTTCCCATTCTTCTTAGGCAAAGCAATACGTGGATACTCCCATTGGTTGCCAACTTTTGGTTAAGTGAAGTTTTCATTCAATAATTTTTGAAGTTGTTCCATAACAATATCTTTCAAATTTTGGTTCATTTGTTGTTTTGAGTTCCCAACATAATGGCATCCATACATTAAATAAGTAGAATGAGTACATAAACTACGCTGAATTCCCTTCATGTTTCTATAATCCCATTCAAAATCTTAGGCATGCTTTCTCAACATCTAAATCAACCTTTTTGTTTGTGTAGGAGACATATTATGGTTAATATTTAGGGTCTTTTTAGGCTCAATTTCAATGGGACATTCTTAATATTTTGAGAAGTTGGCATCTTTAGTAAGATCATCAATGACATCATCAAAACTAGGTCCATTCATTATAGTTTAAAATTTGGGATATAGTTTGAGTAACAACAAAGAGGATACTAATGAAATTGTTGATAACATCATCCAAAGTTTCATTGCTAAAGTATATTCAACCTTACTAATTGGATGGAGTGGTCATGCATTATCATCTTCTGGTTCAAATTTATACCATAACAAGTTTTCATAGTCAGCACTTCGCTTGGTTGGATGGTATAGGTGATCCTAGATCTTTTTTTTTTTTTTCTGAGTAAAGACTATTCTATTAAGTAAAAAGAAAAGAGTAAAATATTTACAAAGAGGTAGCAACCTCTGAGGGGGCTAAAGCCATCCCTCTGTGAGAAAGATTCCGACCCTCGGCTCTTGACTGATTGTTTACATAAATAAAATCGAGAGCCCATGGCTCTGTATCACTAGACATTACCACCAAAAAGCACAAACAAGAAGATGATGGAGCATTACATTGAAGAAAGGCTGACGAGGACACCAACAGTAGCCCAAAACCGCTTAACGAAAACCACCATTTTATCGGACCGCCGTCGACCACCGAGCGGTTTCCGTAAGAGCGAGCTTGAAAAAGCCTCCTATTGACACGTGGCTTTCGCCTAACGTCATCAAGTCTAACTTTTCGGGGCATAAAGTTCCGCCAAAAAAGACCTTCCGAAATCCTCCTCCGTCGTCCGATATTCTCCATCAATCTCCGCCGTTGATTGATTTTGCCCGAGGAGGTGACTCTGCATCTTCGCTATTGGCTTTGCACGGAGAGCTGACCCAATCAATCATTGCATTGTCTTCAACATCCATAATGCTACGACCAGGAGGCATCACCGGATATAGAGCAGTGCCAGAGAACTGCGCCGGTGCACAGAAAATGACCTCCTCATGTGAGGAAGTTTTCTGAAGACCTTCATCCTCTTCATGTCCGTCATCCTGCTGCATCTCTGGAAGATTGGGGTTAACCTCTACCCTGCCTCCTTGAGGGTTCTTGGAATTCTGAGAGAGATTTCGTTCAATTGAATGTTCAGCAGAGCCAGCGAGGTCATCTTCTTCCTCTGAGAAGATGACCATGATGGTGGCAGAGATAGTAGGCTTGTGAAGCTTGCTTTTAAAAGTGTAGCAGGAGGTGTGGAAAGAACTGGAATGGGATGGACCAGAGTGGTCGGAAGGTGGAGAGGCCGGTGAGACTGAAACAAGCGGGGAGATGCGTCAAGGGGCAGGACCTCCCCTTCCTCTAACCCCCCCCCCCCCGTGTGCCTGTATTTCTTCCCCTTCGGGAACCACCACGAGGTCGAGCCATACCAGCAATAAGAGGTAAACTGAGCGGACAAAAGAGATGGATGAGGCAAAAGATCGAGCCACCCCAATTTGAAATAAACTGAGGATAGTAGTACTCAGAGTAAAAAATGCCCAGAGAAAGCACCACACAGATAAAAAACAGAACCCCGAAATGACTTCCAGAATTATCTGAATGAATCCAACACCCAACCCAAACAGCTTCAACCGACTCCGTGACCTGACCAATTGCAGTTATATACCCAAGGAGAAAACAATAACCATACCAGATGAGGCTGACCTGTTGCAGGTTTCGGTGGAGCGCTGATGGCCTCCAAATGCTTGGCACTGTACCTAACTCCTGTGAACCAATTCGACCTGGGATATCTCTGCTAGAATGAGCCAGAGAGAGTGTCGGGCTCTGGGCAATTGATATAGATCTTAATCTCATCATCCTGAAGTACTTACCGCACATGCTGTTCACCCAATTCCTCATTAATGTGACTTAATGCTTTGACAAAAGTCGCCTGCTTGCTCTACGATGGCGTCCAATGCCGGCGTCACTTGTATGGCTATTAACAATTCATAATGTCACCCGCATCCAGGTCCAAGTTCTCCTGTGACTGCATATCACTAGTAACAATAGTCTTGAAGATGGAGAGTTGATTCTCTGAAACTATGCTGGATATTGAGCCTTCAAAGAATTCTCGTCCTCTTTCCACCCCTATGTTTGCAAGAAAGTCAGCCAATTTATTTCCTTCCCTTCTAATGTGTTTAAAGGAAATTGCTTGGTGATTGGTAAACCATTGCTTGAGAAGCTCTAGTCTAGTGGCCAATCTCCAACTGCTACTGACCTTATATACCTGAGATCCCTGCATAAGCTTTGAGGCCATGTTGATAATGATTTGAGAGTCCCCCTCCACTATAAGAGGCAAGAGTCTCCGTTCCTGTGCTAAATTTAGACCTCTCCATAGGCCTTCCAATTCTGCCGCATTGTTGGTATTCCAACCAATTGAGCCCACATAGGTTATTAGGGGGAGTCCCTGGTAGTTTCTGATGCTTCCACCAAATCCTGTTTTTCCTGGATTCCCTTTCGAGGCTCCATCGAAGTTAAGCTTGTAAGCATTATTTGGGGGAGGTGTCCAACTTGATGGAGAATCTAGATGCTTTGAAGAATTATCCTTTGATATTGCCGGATGTTGTAATTGAATCTGCCAGTTATCCCAAATGGTTTGTTCCTGCGGGATAGAAGGGAAGTCCTCTTTAGACCATACTTTAATAGACAGAGTTTCTTTAATGTTCTGGTGCAGTCCCTACCAAATTTGTTCAATTGGTTGTGCTTGATCTTTAAATATCCTTCTATTTCTTTCCTTCCAAATATTCCACATAAGTAGTCCTGGTATGAGCTGCCATAGTGTGTTTAAGAGTTTACTTTTGTACAGCTCTTGGGGCCAGGTGCGGAGAGTCCCTTTGATGTCTCCATTCACTCTTCCATCCTTCTGACATCGGAAGGAAATTTTTTCCCAGAGTTTCCTTCCCATTGGGCAGGATTGCATAAGATGTAATGTTGATTCCTCTTCCAGTTTACAATTTGGGCAAATGGAAGGTCCAGCAAAATTCCTTTTCCTGAGATTGTCCCATGTGAGAATTCTGTTGTGAGAGAGAAGCCATAGAAAAGTTGAGACCTTCGGCCATATGGATGGGTTCCATATCCGATCCCATAATTGATCTTTCATTATCTTTTCTTTGATAATTATTTTATAAGCTTCCCTGGTAGTGAAGGTGCCTTTTTCCTCATATCCCCATCTAAGGGTGTCCCAGTCTGCCGAAGTGAGTATTTTCCTTTTTTGAAGCTCAGTGGAGAGGGAGAGTTGAGTTTGCTCCGGGCTGTGTGGTATTATGTGCCTGGCCTCTTTCCATCTTCTATGTTCTTGAGTGTTATGTGAGTCCCAAAATCTACTCACCTTCTCATGTTGTTGTATGTCTTGATCAGCAATACCTGGAATTGTGTCTCTGAGGTTAGGGAGCTGCTGCCAAGAATCTTCCCAGAATCTGGCCGTTTTACCATCCTTCACCTCCCAAAAACTGTGTTTCTGAATTATATCCCTGTGTTGAATGGCTGAGTTCCAAATCACAGATCCTTTACTAGTTTCTGACATTCTAAGTCTCTCCTCCATGGATTTGTTGCTTGCATATTTCGCTGTCCAAAGGTAGGTCCAAGGGGTTGTGGGATTGGTTAGCCATTTCCACCAGATTTTAGCTCCCATAACCATGTTACTATGTTCTGGGTCTCTTAGTCCGATACCCCCTGCCTTCTTGGGAAGACAAGCTTTCTCCCATTTTACTAATGCCCATTTTCGATTAGGTCCCGAAGTACCCCAAAGGAAGTTTCTCTGAAGCTGATTGATAGCTTTAAGGACCCATTTGGGTGCTGCCAATATGGAGAAAAGGTAAAGAGGCATTGTTTGAAGCACTGCTTTGATGAGAACTAGTCTACTTGCCATATTGAGTGCTCTATGCGTCCACAGGGATAATCTGGCTTCCAGTTTCTCTAAAAGATTGTTCCAAGAGGCATGCTTAAGAGCCGTGGCAAATAAGGGAGCCCCCAAGTACTTAGACGGAAGGGAGGCAATGGAAAAACCAAAGATACGGGCAATAGTTCTTTGGATGGAAGGCGTAGTGTTGAAGAAGAAGATCTGGGATTTGACTTTGTTTATAAGGGCACCAGAGGCCTCCGAAAAGTCTGCCAGAATAGATTTGAGAACTCGAGCTTCTTGAACAGACGGATGACCGAAAAGCAGGTTGTCATCGACGAATTGCTGGTGTGAAAAGGCAGGGACATGGTGGAAGGCTAGACCTTTAAGATGATGAGAGCGGAGGGCTTCTTTGATACTACGACCTAAACCTTCAGCCAGAATGACAAACAGGAAGGGCGATATAGGGTCCCCTTGGCGGATGCCTCTGGAAGGACGAAAAGTAGGAGAGGGGATTCCATTGATGAGAATAGAGAAGAACGAAGAGGAAATGAGACTACTGATCCATCTAATCCAAGAGGGGGCAAAACCAAAAGCTTGAAGGACTTTTTGCAGATATTCCCAACTGATACTATCAAAAGCCTTAGATAAATCTAGTTTGAGCAACATACCTGGTTTTTTTGTGAGCTTGAGAGAGTGAATTATCTCATGGGTTAGAATTATCCCATCCGTAATCTTCCTTCCTTCAACGTAACCAGTTTGTTCTGGAGAGATGAGAAGCGGAAGCAGGGGCTTCAATCTGGAAGCTATCACTTTGGAGACAATCTTGTATATGATGTTGCATAAAGCAATCGGGCGGAATTTATCCGGAGTGGTTGATTCCTCTTCTTTAGGGATTAAAGCTATGAATGTTGCGTTCAGTCCTGGATACATCCATCTGAGGGTACGCGATTCTTCCACCACTTGCCACACCTCCCATTTGACCAGATCCCAAAAGTAATGAAAGAAATTTGAAGTAAAGCCATCGGGTCCCGGAGCTTTTCCTGCTTTGAGTTGATGGACAGCTTCATCCACTTCCTGGAGGCTTATGGGTTTGAGAAGGAGAGTGTTATGCTCATCCATAATTAATTTGGGAATATTGCTGATGATTTTCTCAATAGCATCTGTTCTGTTTGTATCCGGCTCTTGATTCATTTTCTTGAAGTAGTTGAGGAACACCTGTTCTATCCCTTCATGTGTTTCGATTTTGCTTCCTTGTTCATTGGTGACCCGTGAAATTTGATTTATCATTCTTCTTTGCACTGTAGATTTGTGGAAGAATTTCGTGTTCTTCTCACCCTCCTTCAGCCATCTAACTCTCGATTTTTGTCTCCAGAGAGTTTCCTCCTGTGACTCTCGTTCGAGGAGTTGATTCTCTAAGGACTGCTCTTTCTTGCTAAGTTCTTCCGAGCGTCCTTCAGTTATCATTCTTTGCTGAATCGCTTTCATTTCTTGATTGAGGATTTCCTTAGCCTTAAAAATGTTGCCAAAGACAGAGTGATTCCATTTTTTAATTTCCCCTTTGAGATATTTCAGCTTCCTTTGGAATGAAGCCATTTTTGTATCATCTGTTAAGTTGCATTTTTCCCAGGTTGCTTTAACAAATTCGTTGAAGTCCGGGTGAGACAACCAAAAAGCCTCAAATCTGAAGGGACGTCTAATATGGCATCCAGGACGATTCCATTGGAGGGCTATCGGCCAATGATCTGAACCAGAGTAAGGGAGAATAGAAGCTGTGAATTCTCCACCTACATGAATTGCATTGTCAGAGATTAAAAAGCGATCCAGACGCGATGCTATTTGCGTTGGACCTGTCCGTTTGTTGTTCCAGGTGTAGAGGCCATTATTTGTAGGAACATCTATAAGCCAATTATTCTGTATGAAGTTCTTTAATAGAGATCCGTCCCTGTTTGTTCTGCATCGGCCTCCTTTTTTTTCCTCCACCGAAGCGATCATATTATAGTCTCCTCCAGCTATCCATAACGGGTATTGCCTATCTGTGCTAAGATTTGTTAAAGCTTCCAGAATTTCATTCTTCTGCTGGGATTCTTGGGGAAAGTACACATTAGTGATGTGCCCATAGATGTTGGTTCCTATTATATGGAATATTGCTTGGATGAAATTTTTATTTGCATGTATGTTGGTCATTTGAATCTTTCTTGCATCCCAAAGCACTGCAAGTCCTCCGGAAGCGCCCTGAGCATCAACAGCTGCTACTGTCCCCCCTGGCCAGGCCTTAGCTGCTATTTTTTCCAAAACTGTCGAGTTGCATTTTGTTTCCTGTAGAAAAAGAACTGCTGGTTTTTCTTCCATTAACATGTTTTTTAAGAGTTTTCCTTTCCTGGGGCAGTTAAGCCCTCTGATGTTCCAAGAGATCAACTTCATTGGGAAGGATTGGGGTTGATGTTGAAATACTTGGTTAGCTTGGCATATCTGCCCGAATCTACCAGCACTTCTCCAATTTTGATGGTTCTTTCTAAGGTTGTTTTCCTTCCCCTTTTTTTGCTGTCTTTTGTAATAAATTTGCCGTCCCATTGGCTGCCAATTTGAACCCCTAGTGAGTATTTTTTCCGGGCATTTTTGAGGACTTCCACTAGATTGTCCACTTGTTTATCAGGTATTTTGTCGAAGTTCCCTGTTTTACAGGCCTGTTCTAACCCCAAGAGATCTAGCTCACCAATGTCTATAGATTCCGAATCCTCCTCCATGATTTGTGGTTCCTGAGAATGACTGTCGCCTTCCTTCTCATTTTCTATGTTGGGATTTATGCCATCTATATCCATTTCTGGAAGGCTCCAGTTTTTGGGGGCTGTTTTGGGCTGCTTACCTTTTGGATCTGTCTCCTTTTCTTTTTCTTTCGATTGGGATCGATCCATTTTTTCCATTTCCTGAACAGGCCCTTTTTTATTATGGATTGAGTCGTCTGGATCTTGCGGATCCTGATTATCTAAAACTGCAAAGCTATTACTAGTAGATGGCTTGGATTGATTTCCTGGGGGTGTCTTTATAGTAACAGCTGGTTTTTTACTCGCTCTTTTGCGATTTGTCACTTTGGTGAACCCATCTACCGCTGGGTTTTCCTGTTCAGTTTGAGTCGTAGGTTTGCTATTTAAAGGGAAATCTCTGAAAAGATGACCTAAGTCATGACATTTTCTACATCTGAAGGGGACATGTTCATAATCGATTAACTGAATACATTCCACATCTTCATGAAAAAGACTTACCGTATCTGGCAGGGGTTGTTTCAGGTCCATGTAGACGTAGATCCTTGCATATGAGGTATATCTCTGTGTCCTTGTGTCTTCAGCTATTCTGACAAAGTCGCCCAGAACCTTGCCAATAGCTTTTAAGGACTCCTCTTCCCAATACTCCAATGGTAGAGAGTACAGCCGGATCCACACCGGCGCCCAACTTAGGTCCTCTTTATCCGGGTTGAACCGCTCAATCCATTCTCTGAGAAATAGCCCAGCAGAGTTAAAGAAATAAGGTCCTCCTTCAAAAACTCTGTTCCTATCCTCCAAACAGTTAAAAACTGCAGTGAAGAAACCTTTCGGCCCTAGATGCAGGGTTATGTGTCCCTTTGGATGCCATTTGACATTTATCCATGCTCTCAATGCTTTCTCGTTTGGCCATATTCCGATAAATTTGCCTATGAGAGCATGATCTCTCATGTATTGAATTCTGGCATTTATCCGGTGGCTGGGTAGTTCGACTTTTGGTCTGTGTGCAGCTACTGGCTTGCATGTAGACGAGCTGACTTTCGGTTTGTCTTGCTGTGCCTGTTCAGTCTGTTGCTGCTGACTTTTGCCAGTTCTTCCATCATTATGTTCCTGTTCTCTGTCGGAACCCTCAGGATTCCCTTGTTGTTTGCCGTTCGAAGGAGGCGTCCCTCCTTCCCCCGGATGGGGGTTCATTGTACCCGCTGGTCAAAACCCCCAGTATTTTGTTATCTGCGTTGTCGCGATCTGATTCTGGAGTCCTCTGTTCTGCAGACCTGCCATTGCAGGTGAGTACAGGAACCCTAATCACTTCTCAGAGCTCAGAGCCAAGGAGTTAATTCACATGTAGGTGATCCTAGATCTTTACTTCAATGATGCTTCCAAAATAGCATGAAAGACCATGTAAAAATGACATATGCAAACACTTAAATAAGAAGAAGCATAAAAGGATACCATAAATATAGTGCACTCGATGTTTGATAACAAATTTCATCCAATGTGGACTATGTCTCCAAGCCTCACTCAATGTGGGGAGGCCTCTTCATTCATATCAGAAAAAATGAAAATGAATACATGGAAAAATACATCATTATACTTCCAATCCTGGGAGTGACTTGAAAATGGGCTACCTGGATCCCAAAACAAATTGCACCAATGATGTGATGGTGAAATTTTGAGTAAAATGAGTATAAACTCAACTAGGTTATGTCATTGTCAAATATGGAGCCCCAAGGAATATCCAAGATTCCATAGTAAATTATATATAAAATATTCTAGGTAATATTCCCTAGGAATATATCCCTCTTGAAGTACATGCCCACAGGGTTCCACTTTTGTGTTCCATCCTACATCAAGGTTCCACACTGAATTCTGAGTCCCACTTCTCAACTTGTTGGTCTCCCCTTTTCCATGACATGTTATGACTTTAAATAATTTGGAAAATAATTTGGAAAATAATTTGGAATGGAAAATCAACCAAAACTCATCAATGCATGGGTCGGTTGGCATGATAATATTAGATCGTTAGTGGCACGTGGGTCACGTGTTTAAACCTCACAGACCCTTTTTTTTTAAATAACAACAAATTGTTTGGTTTCAAATATAGTTTTGATTCAAAATCTCGCCATATTTGGTAGTGCCTCTAGAATTTGGAATTCGTACCAAATCTAAAATCCATCCAGGTGGTTCAATGATTTTCCGACCAACTTGGTCCAGTCTTGAATGGCCAATCATGGGTTACCATGTGGTGCTCAATGATTGGGCCACTTCAAATACAACTATAACATATGGAACAACTCGAGGTCGATGCATGGCATTGTCTAGTTGATCCATGTGATCCATACGACTAATAGTGTCATGGATGGGGTTGCTACATGGAAACATGTGGGAGTGCCACATGGCATCCTGTGTACAACCTGCAAATGTTTTTTGTTTGGCTCCAACTTCAGTTGGGTATATCTTTCACATATGGATTCAAATTGAGGTATCATTCATGACATTATAAATCTCTTGCTAAGATCTATCACTTGGTGTTGGTTTTGTTGAGATTCAAGGACATTGATTTTTCATCCTTTTGGGATCTTCCTAGATAGTTCCTCCCCACTAAGAAGCTTTTGGGCCTCCAAAATCCTCATCAATCATAGGAAGGTGAGGGAATTTCTCCTCACTTTCTCGTTTTCAGTCCATCTTACCTTACCTAGATGCATTCCTTTGAAACCCTCTTGAAGGTATTCCATGACTCCATATCATGAAGTCTTGGTTCTCCTTTCTTTGATTACGTATTTAAGCACCATGTCCAAGTATTCTGGTGCAAAATTAGACTCCGATGGAACTTGAGCACTCTACTATGGATCCATGATGATAGGTGATTCATATAGTTTCAAGTTTTCAATATTAACCATGGAATATATCTGCATATATACTCGAAGATCAAGGCAATAAGTATTGTTCCCAATATTTCTAAGATGTTGAATGGACCATATATGTTGGTCTCAACTTCTTGCCTTCTAGCTTCATCATTTCCTTGCTAATATGGAAGCATACGCTATTTGTAACTTGGAATTGGTGATAAAAATGTTGTTTTTCATGCCGAGCTTTATATCATGTTTAACGCTTTTCCAAGTCTTCCTGCACTAATTGATGAATCATTTGAATTTGTTGAATGAAATTGTGAGCTTATCTTCATCACTTTGTTTGATGGAATCCTCATTCTTCACAAATACCAAATTTAAGGGATCTCTTCGTAGGTACCTAAGTAATGTCACAAATGGTGAGATTTGAGTAGAAGTGTGTAAAGCCATGTTGTATGCATCTTGCACATAATGGATCTATTCATCCCACAACTTAGGATGTTTGCTGCAATACCCTTGAAGAAAATGAACCATTGTTTTTTTGACAACCTTTGTCTATTTGTTGATTTATGGATGCAATGTCGTACTCTTGTTTAGCTTGGTGTCCATCATATTCCACAAGCTTGTACAAGAATCTCCAAATAGTTGAGAGTCTCAATCTAAAACAATGGATGTGGGTTGTCAAAAATGGACCCACACATGTTGAAAACAACATTGAGCAGCCTGCTCAGTAGTAGTATGCTTCTTACATGGCATTATGACACACATATTACTAAATCTATCCACCACAACATACAAATAGTCATGACCCTTTCTTAACAAGGGAAACCCTCCCACAAAATCCATGGAGATACTCTCCCAAGTATGATAAGAAATAGGGAGTGGTGTGTACATCCCCAATTTTCTATTAGTAAGCTTACAAAAAAAGCACATGACATGACCCTTTACATATTTTGTTACACTTTCATTCATATGAGGCCAATAACAAAGCCTATGAAAGTGAGACATAGTCTTTCCTACACCAAAATGACTAGACACAAAAGAAGTGTGAGCTTATTGAATTACATGAACTCTTTCACTTATTGGAATACATAGCTCACCAAGGTGGTAAAGTGATTTTCCCTGCAAATGGTAGTTCTCCAACAATAATCTATGGATTATCCTCTCATAAAATTATTTAAAATCTTCATTAGTAGCATATTGCTCAACATAGATTCATGAGATAAAGCTTGCATTTGTCAAAAGAATAGATTCAAAAATAAGAGGTATAAAGAGCATATATGCCACTTTGTTACTTCTACCCTTTTTGTACTTGATTACCAAATGGAATCTTTGAAAGAATCTCATCCACCTAAAATGATGAGGCTATTGCAACTTGGTTTGTGACTAAAGATACTAGAAAAGGCTGGTGATCTATACATATAATAGTCTCCTTCCCAATCAAGTAATGCTTCCATTTCTTGACACTTTGAACCAAAGCATACAACTCGTTGTTATAAGTCAGATAGTTTAAAACAACTTGTGAGAATGTTTTTGAATGGTAACAAACCATTACAGAAAATCTCAACATAAAAGTGCCCATGAAATTTTCACGTAATTTTCATGTCATAATATGGAAACCGTTTAATATCCTTTAAATTTAAAAAGAGGTACATGTCTTAAATAATTTTAATTTGTTTAAATTGGTATCCATAAAATATTTCATTATTAATTTGGGTATCGGTGAAATATTTTATTATTAATTTACATATTCATGAAATATTTATTAATATTATTTACCCACCCTATTGATATGAATTGGATAATAAGAAAATTTATTAATGCAATGTAAATCTTGATATTAGTGAAAAATATAAATTAAGAATGAAGACCCATTTGACATTAATAACCATGCCCAAAAAGACACCAAAAAAACAATTAAAAATAAAAAATATATAGATAGTTAAATATCAAATATATAGCTAAAGTAAAATATTTAAATAGTTAAAGAATCTATTACAAAAATGACAAATTACAGACCAAAAATATGAAATATATAGTTAAATATAAAATAGTTAAATAGTTAACAAATGTATTCCAAAATGGACAAATCAACACTTTCCACCCAAAAATATAAAATATATAGTTAAATATAAAATATTTAAATAATTAAAAATTATATTCCGTAAAAGACAAATTACTAGATTCCATCCAAAAAAATATGTTTTGGGTGAAATTGTGGCCTCAAGAGACAATGTCGTTACAAAACTCCAAAAAAATGGTTAAATATAAATTATATATAGATAGTTAAATATGAAATTAAAATATATAAAACTAAATTAAAATATAAAATAAATATAATAGTTACTTTAACAGAAGTGCCATATATTTGCGGATTTCATTAAAAGTAAAAAAATAGAAATAGTATATTTTTTTTATTGAATCTCATACTAGTAAATATTGTGAAACATAGAGAAAAGTAAAGTAATATTCAAAAAATTTCTACATGCCATTTTTTATTATTATTTTTATTTTTCCTTAGGAGGCCACTTTTAGGTTGATATTTCCTCTAATGTGGTTTCTCATGTTGCATCAATACTACACCCATGGCATAACCACATACATTTGTCTCAATTTCAAATGGATATTGGAGGTTAGGAAAGGATAGAACATGTGTGGTACTGATATTTTCCTTTAGAGTGACAAAAGTCTTCTATTTCTTTCCTCCCCACTGAAGTCTGCTTCAAACTAGTCAGAGAATGAAAAGGTGATGCAATGTTGGAGAATTTAACTATGAATCTTCTCCACTATTGTACAACTCTTAAAAATCTTGTCACTTTTGTTATATTGGTACGTTTAGTCCATTTAACAATTACATTACCCTTAGAATGATCACTCCTCAGTTGACCTCCTCAAACAATATGACCCAAATAAACCAAAGAAGTTTTTCCAAATTCACATTTGGATAATTTTACATAAAATTTCTCCCTTTGAAAAATATGAAGTACTTGTTTGACATGTTTGACATGATCATCCTAGGCTTTGCTAAAGAGAAGTATATCATCTAGATATACAAGAAAAAAATTCTCTAGAAAAGGTTGAAGGACATTGTTAGGTAATTTAATTGATTGTTAAATTACTCGCATTTATATGTCCATCTGGGTATGCGATCTTGCGAAGTACACTACACTTTATGTGCTAGGAGATTAGATTTCAATATTTATGCATAACTAAAATGAATTGGAAACTTAAAAAGGAAATTAATTTCTTTAATATAAATTATGAAAGTACTAAGTTTTTGGAAAGAAAAATAATGTTAAACTAGAAAATAAAACATAAATATTATTGATCTAAGAAAACATGAAATTTTACCCTATGAAAGCATGTATATTTTGTTCTAAAACTTACAAACTTTAATATATGGAATCATGAACATTTTAATCTAGGAGAGCATAAACATTTAATCTATGGAAAGCATGACCTTTTAATCTATGATAAGAATAAACAATCAATATATGTAAAACAAACCATTGATGAGAATATGAAAGAAATGAAAAGCATCTATACTATTCTCACAGATCTCCAGGGGAGCTTCCTAAGGACTGCAAGGTGTTCAAAACTCAAATCAATAGAAGAGATTTAAATGACCAATTTATTTAGAGTTGTGCTATATTAAAAAAATTACATTAATGAAAAAAAAATAGAGATCTTCTCCTTCAATAAGAAAAAAAATTACAAATTAAGATCATCCTTGACATCTATGATCATCCCCCTCTCATCAAGGAGACTACAATTTATAGAATATTGAGACAATTAATAAACGCATACTTGTATTGTTTGAGATTTGTTCATGAGATCAAATCAAATCAAATTTAATGGATTTGTGTATCAAACATTAGCCCAATCTGATCAAACTTATCTCTATACAATGAATTTCCTAAAGAACATCTCATTCGAGCCTTTTTGTTTACTGCGTATTAAATGAAAAATTGAAAAATTGTATATCCATGTAATCTGCAAAATAAGGCTCTAAAGAACTTTGAAATATCTAAAATAATAACAAATTTAAGAAAACTTCTCATTGAAACCCTACCTTTGCTTGTGAGAAACAAAACCCATGTTTTTGTTTTCAGAAATTCACTTTCATTTTCTCAGAAAACGTGTTTGAAGTTCACTGGTCAAAACTACTACATGTTTCCCTTGATTTCATGTTGGAGGTCACCATGTGTGAGATGGGTGGAATTTGTGATCTAGGTGGGTGTCGTTGGCCACTCATCTATCCCACTTGGACCCCCACAACTATCTCTTTCAGAGTTTTAGTTTCCATAATTATAGCACAATTTACTATTTTTAGTCGTTTTTCAAGTCCTAAACTTCTGGAGCCGTTTTGAGGGCCTAAATGACATCTTTTGGGAAAACCAAGAGAAACATGAGTCATATACCAATGTTGCTCATCACAAAGTTATAATCCTCAGATATATCTTTCTAACGAGCTATTGTACATGTCAAACGAATATCGGGTGTCAAAGTTACGACCCCGGGAAGTTGATGTACCAACTTACCCAAAATGGGGCCCACAATTTGGCGTTTCATCTTCTAGGGTTAGGTTTTGGTATGTTAAAGGTTTTACATTTTTTCTCAATAATAAATAGGCCTTCAAGCCTCATTGTAACATAGTTCAGAGGCATGTATCCACCAGATCTCTTGTCAGAGACAAGCCACTATCACCCTGGCTGGTTTATTTCCATATCTGTTTGTAAGCATATTTCAGTATTTTACATTAATGAAATGAAGTATTATTTCCGTTGCATCTTTGTGTATATGGTTATCTCTATAATTTGTTGCGTTCCTATTTAAATCTAGATCAGTGGTATCAGAGCGATCTGCTTTTTGTCTATTTTTCTTTGCTTGTCCCCAACGAGGTCAGAATATAAGGAGTTAGGGCTTGAACTGGTCAAACATTTGCAACACCAGCCAGAATACCTCGAGTGATGAAGGAATGTGATGATGGACGACTTTGCCCAAATCCTTCAGCGGCTACCCAGAGTTGACGCATTGGCTTCCAGTAGCTACTCTAGAAATGCCACACCCTTTAAGGTACAAGTTAATTTTGAAATCCCCATATTCGAGGGTCAGATAGACGTAGATGCCATGGATAAATGGTTAAATATGCAAGAAGGTTATTTTTCTATTCATGATCTTTCGAGTCGGGAAAAGATTGTTTTCACTCTTCTCAAAGCAGCCCCCCATATCAAGGAGTAGTACTACCCTATCAAAAGCTATGAGGACAAATACATAAAGTGGACCACGCTGCAACAGGGACAAGACCAAGATGTGTCGGAGTTCACAAACATTTTTCATACCCTTCGTACATAGTTGGGTATCAAATATTTTGAGATGCATCTAGTACTCAAATACTACGGCTTCCTCAACATCTCCTAGCTTGGCACAGCGTATTGATACGTTCTCAAAATCGAGCAAAAGTTCATAAAGAAGAAGAGAGACTTTGGATCTGCAAATCTGAAGACCAAATGACAAAGCCAAGGCGGGGTGACCCAAGACAACCCGTCGAAGCCACAAGAAAAGAACAACACCATGAAGTCGAAGAAGGACACATGAAAGTGGTTTTAGTTCCACAAGAGCCCCACTCACAACACAAGTGAATATCGGACCAAGCAATTGCTGCTGGCCAAGTTGAAGGGTTTAGAGTCAGATGCATGTTCTGACCCTGAGTCAGAACCCAACAAGTGGAATGGCAAAGGGAAGTATATCATTGACACAGAGCCCAGTGCAACTGTTTCCAGTGCCAAGATCCAGAAGAATGAGCCTGAAGATCCAGAGGTAGGGGAGCATATTTTCCACTCACAGATGTTGGTGAAGGGTTCACTACTACAACTCATCATCGACAATGGTAGTCAAAAGAACCTCATTTCAGCAGAGGTCATGAAGCAGTTGGGCCTACCTACTACACCACACCCGTAGCCATAAAGTATTGAGTGGCTTGACCAAGGATGAGATCTCCACGTTCACCAGCAGTGCTGTCTTCCTTATAGCATCAAGCCCTTCACAGACGAGGTATTGTGAGATGTTACACCTCTAGATGTTTGTGATGTATTATTAGGCCAACCATACTTGTGGAGGAAACATGTTGTGTATGTGTCAAGGCCTCGCGTTTTCATTATTTCATTGAATAATTCATTATACCGGACATAGGAGGTAGCTCGACCTACCGCCACCTTTTTTATCAGTGCCAAGAAAGGCAGCAAGCTCATCTCCCATACTAGGAAATTCATTTTCTGTCTAGTTCGCTCCCAAAGTAAGGGGAAGATCGTCACCACATCCATGACCCCCACAAAGGGTTCCTCCACGTAGCAGCAGTAGCAAAGGGATATGGTCATGAAAGAACACAAGAACAAATTTTCCTCACCCACAGTGGTACCACACAAGCTTCAGGTGGGCAACAAAGTTTGATTGCATCTGCAGAAAGATCTCCTTACAAGAGCCCATCAAAAGCTCCGACCACGCTGACATGGTCCTTACACCACTACCAAGGTTGTGGTAAATAATGATTGGAAGCACAACATTCCCCCATTCCTTTGCTTGGACCAAGTGTTCAATTTGGGCTGTCATTGACCATGCTTCCCACCATTACTAGACACATCAAAGATTGCAGAGCAACTCACTAGGGACCAAGTTCAGCAGATAGAGGAACTAAACACAATGGGGACCATTGTTTCCTAAGGGGGGAGGAATGATCAAGGTGGATGTCATAGGCCACCCACCTATCCCACTCAGACACCCACAAATTTCTCTTTCAGTTTTTCAGTTTTCATAATTGTAGCACAATTTACTATTTTTAGCCGTTCTTCAGGTTCTAAACTTCTGGCACTGTTTTGAGGCCCTAAACGATGTTTTTTGGGAAAATTAGGAGAAACATGGGTTGTTGATGAATGATTTTCTTCCCAAAGTTATAGTCCTCGGATAGATCTTTCAAACAAGCTATTGTACGTGTCGAACGAAGATCGGGTGCTAAAGTTACTACCCTGAGAAGTTGATGTACCAACTTACCCAAAACGTGGCCCACTATTTGGTGTTTCATCTTCTGGGGTTAGGTTTCGGGATGTTAAGTGTTTTCGATTGTTTCTCAACAATAAATAGACCTTCGAGCCTCATTGTAACAAAATTTAGAGGCATGTAGCCACCACATCTCATCTCAGAGATAAGCTACCATCGCCCTAGCTGGTTTATTTCCGTCTCTGTTTGTAAGCATATGATGGGTCCCTATAATACTAGTGATTACCCCATTACTATTGTAGTTGTATCCCTTATTAATATTTTTGTCCCCCTATTGTCCCCATATTGTTATTACTGTGCCCCAGAGAATCCCTCTATTGTTATTTTTATGGCTTTATATTATTATTGTTAGGTCGGCTGGTTTATATTGTGGCTCCTTAGACTCCTATATATAGAAAGGATGTTTTGTCATTTGAATCATCGAAGAATTGTTCATTTATGTAATGTAAAGGAGGTTTCCCCTTTGAAGAGGCTGAATTCCAAGGCGTTGATCTCTCTTTTCTATCTCTTTTTGAGCTGGTTTCATAACATTTGGTATCAGAGATTTGGATTCTAGGCTTTCGCTACTCCAAATAGGTCATCGTGGAATTTTCGCTATAACCATTTTTCTATGATGTTTCAAAAGCTAAAAAAAACCCATTTGAGAAGAAATCACGTTGAACCTTGGGTCCAAATTTCAAAGCATTTCGTGCTATATTTGCGGAGATATGATCTGAGGAATTTGGTCTTTTTTCAGACTCTTGAATTACATTCCAAATAGGTGACCTAGGGAAAATCGTCATAACCTTCTCTCTAAGCATTGGATTGAAATTTCATCAGAAGGTCAAGAAAGAGGACAAAATGTAGTTTCTTGTACATAATGTTCAGAGCCAAAGGTCAAAATGGTGACTTGTGGTACGTCGTACATGTTCACTCTACTGAACTAGTCTATAATCAGGTCACTATGGGAGATTTCACATAACTCTTCCTTGGAGAATCAAATTTGGATCAGACTGGTGGCATTGGAAAGAGGACACAGAGGGCTACTATAGATCACAATTTCAAAATTGATGATTCAAAAGTACAGAGATACATCAGAGGCAATATCAAGCTCCTACAAAGTGAAAAAAGGTGTGTAGAATTTTTTAAATTTTTTCTTAAGCTTGGTTTGAAAATTTATTTTGAAGGAATTCAAAGGGCATAGTAAAGCCTTATTATCGGCAACTGATGCCTCGAGGAAAGAAAATGCAAACACCTAGTAAGCAACCTGACAGCTCTAGCATGACTCATGAAGAAGAGGAAGAAATGCTATATGATATATCAAAATTACAAGACCAAGTGAAACAAATTTCACTCTCACAAAAGCTAACAGAAGCTAAGATAAATGGAATGGAATCTAAGATAAAGGGTGTGGATGCTAAGATGGACAATTTGAAGATAGATTTGAAGAAAGACATGGCAGATTTGGAGACAGACATGGAAGATTTGAACACAGATTTGACAAATTTTCTACAAGAAATACTTACTAATGGTGAAAAGGTAGTAAATGAAACTCATGATGCGAACAAAAGAAATGTTATTCATGATTTCATAGACTCTAATGTGGGATCAAAGACCCACCATATTCCAAAAATTGATATGAGGAAGTTTGATGGCAAGGATCCGGCAACATGGATATTACAGATGGAGCAATTTTTCGATCTCAATAATGTGCAAAACACACAAAAGGTACGTATTGCAATTTTATATTTGGAACCAAATCAGTTTGTATGGTATCAATGGCTTTCATCTCGTAAACAAATTATCACTTGGGCAATTTTTATGGAAGAATTGGTAGCACATTATGAGGATACAAAAAGAAACACTTTTTTTAGCGAATTGATAAGTCTCAAACAAAAGGGTTCAATAATGGAGCACATTGAGGAGTTCCAAAAATTGAACATAAGGGTAAAAAATATTCTAGAGGAGCATAGGAATGATGTGTTCATAGGGACTTTAAAGGATAATATCCAACATGATGTTCGCCTCTGGGAACCTGATTTATTAGTTAAGGCATTCAGGTTAGCAATAAAAATGGAAAGCAAAATTATGGCAACTAGGAAGCATACCACTCACAGCAATAAAGATGGAAGTGTTGTTGCCCCTAGTCTTCCACAACCTATAATGTTGACACCACAATAATTGGAAGAAAAAAGAGAAAAAGGGCTTTGTTACAATTGTGATAGCAAATACACTAAAGGTCATAAGTGTGCTGAGAAGAAATTATTCTACATAGATTGTGAAGAGGAAGAAGAAAAGGAGCAAGAAAGGTCAAAAGAAGAGGATATACTCTAGGAACAAAGCCTAGATAAAGAAGAAATGAATCCGACCATATCTTGTAATGCATTGGTGGGAATTACCACTCCTAAAACCATCAAGATAGAAGGAAAAATCAAGAAGAAAAAGGTAATAGTGTTGATTGATTCAGGAAGTACCCACAATTTTATTCATTGTAAGGTAGCAAAAGAATTGAATTGCGTCTTATATCCAGCACCAGAGTGTCAAGTGATGGTTGCAAATGGAGAAACAATAAATTTCTCTAGAAAATGCCATAATATCAAGCTATCCATGGGAGAATATGTATTGACTAGCCCAATGCTTTCCATTCGAATGGGAGGTGCTGATGTTGTACTAGGAGTCCAATGGCTACAATCCTTGGGTACAGTAGCTTTTAATTTTCAATAACTTTTCATGAAATTTTCTGTGGAAGGAAATGAAGTGGAATTAAGGGGTATTGCAGGGAAACCAGGAAATATAATCATCTCTAACGGTATGACAAAGCTTCTAAAAAAGGAACAAATAGGTGTAATTGCACAATTATGTTTGCTAGATGTTTCCACATTGGAACCATCTATTTCTCCAGATCTCCAAAAACTCTTGGACAATTATTCCAAGGTATTTGAGACTCCTAAAGGTCTCCCACCTATTCGTGATCATGATCATGCTATTCATCTGATTCCAGGAAGTGTTGCTCCAAACATCAGGCCGTACAGATATCCCTATTCCCAAAAGAGTGAAATTGAGCGTATGGTTGCAGAAATGCTATAGGCTGGTATAATTCATCTGAGTCAAAGTTCTTTCTCTGCTATAGTAGTATTGGTGTACAATGTTAACACTCAGGTTGTTCCCTTCGACTCCTAAGGGAATACGGCTGAGGTAACCACAAACCAATCTTTGGATCATAGGTTCTAGCCTACCTGCAATCAGAGAGGGCTCTCTCTTTAGAATTTAGCTTTGTTTTGTAATGTTTTAGGCTAGTTATGATGCACTGAATTTTGTTTAAAGTTTGGTTGAATGATATCTTCTAATAGTTGAAATGCAATGTTCAGGGGTTTTTAGTCCATTGGGCATTGGAGTCTGTGATTATGTGTTGCTTGAGGTATTTAGTGAGAATGATGATACTGCAGGGCCAGATGGGCACTCATGAAAGAATCTTCAAATTTGGGAATATGGACTGTTACCAGCCAGTGAGAGGCAACTAAGAATCTTTCACTATGCTGGTGATATGGAGAAATGAAATATTACTCAGGAGCAACTCAGAATTCCTGAACAGTATTTACTATGAAAGAATCAGTGCAAATGTGAGCAATTAAGAATTTCACATTCATACCTAATTCTGAAGAAGACATGATTAACAACAGAGATTGAGTTTAGGGTGTTCAATAAACAAATCCTGAACTATTCTTTTTCTCTAATGTTCAGACTAAGAAACATACAGCATAGGCGAATTATGTAAGAGAAAATAACATAATGACATGGTTCAGAAAACTTATTGTAACATGAAATAATGCAGGAATCCTGCAGCAGCAAGAAATCTCATCACAACACTTCAAACAACGCAGAACTTCAGAAATTCCATCAGCTTCTTGTATTAAAAGTTTGAAATTACAGTATAGCTCTTCAAAAGAGAATCAACCACCCCAACAAGTTTATGCGTGAGGATATATATACAACTGTTTTACAAAAATATCTTAACGATGAGTCATTTGCTTAATAACTTTCTTTACCAACTCTCAAAAATAGCAGATGTAATAGTTATTGCTACTTTAAATGAACAATCAATGGATGTTCACTTCTATCAGAAATCCTTTGACTTTTGGAGGCAACCGGGGTCCGTCGAGTGCTTTGCATTGATTTTGAGAAATCTGCCTTTTACAGCCTTGTCATGGTGCGGCTGCCTTAGCCCCTTCATCTGCATTTGTAGGTCCTGCTTTGGTCACCAAATTTGATTGTTGAGTTGGACTTTTCCGCTCCTTTCCCAGTCAGAGCAACTTATATCAATATTTTGAAAATGCTGACTTGTGATCGATACACAAAAACCTGGTAAATAAACCTGTTTCTTTACAGCAAAGTTTGTATCATGCCCATCCACCATTCATGCGTAGGCAATTGGTGTCTCAGGATTTTACCTAAGGTCTCATCTGCCTCAGTGTATTTGTAATAGTTTGGAGGCACTTCAAAAAGATGTTTAATCTCATTCATAATAAAGAATAAATTTTCAAGTTTGTCATAGAGACTCTGCCCAGATGGAGGCCCTGTTTCCTCTGTGGCACTTGCTGATGCAGTGATTTGGTTTGTGGCATAGCTATTGACCCTTTTGGCATAGTGCTCATGTGATAGTAACCTTCCTGCACTAGTTACCAAGCTGGGAAGACCTCTGTTATGCAATGTTGTGATCCTTTCAATAAATTTATTCACCTCTGCCTGCATTTCTTGACACCTTCTGTCCAATGTCTGCACATAATTTCTTAAGGTAAGCACCCTCTTTATTAGTAAAATAGTATCAGTTCTACTAGTGATACCCATTCCTACCAGCTGGGGGCCAGTGCGATTGTTAAGGACATTAATCATTCTGTTGGCTATTTCAGGCATATTCCCTAGAGATGCCCTGGCTCTCTGATTTTCTGATTGGGCCCTGCCTATGAGATCCATATGCTCATGGATAGTTTCAATATACTGCCACTGGTCTGTAATGGATTGACCAATGTTGGCCCATAGGATTTTCTTAACTTCAATTATAACCTTATCAAGAGAAAGCTCTTTTTCTAGTTCCTTTATTCTTTTTTCAAGAGCCCTTACCTCTCTTGTTCTTTCAGCTATGCTCTGCTTTGATTTATCATATTTTTCTTCAATAGCAGCCAATTTTTCTTTAGTCTCATTCAGTTCAGCCATCTGTGCTTCTAGTGCTTCAAGCTCATTCATCATATTTTGCATGCTGAGGCTGGGCACCTGTTCTGATGTTGTTGTTGGTGCTATCACTTCTGTAGCTGGTGCTAAGCCTGAAAGGCCTACCTCTGATGTTTGTACGGTGGGAGGACCTGCTGCAGTAGTTACAAGTGGCACACCTTCAGTGGATGCAGATGTCTATGCTGGCTTAGTTGGTACTTCACCTTGTTTTGTTCTTAATGCTACTTCTAATGCACCCTCTGTCTCCATCAATCTCTTATATAAACTCAGGAGTAAAGCAACTACATCCTGATCCTTTTGTTCTGCAACGTCTCCAATCTGAGGGTGAAGGGTAGCTGGCAGCTTGATATGCTTTCTCAGAGCTGCTATGTCTTCATCTCTTTTCTTCAATAGTGCCTGCACACCCCTAGGGTCCTTTGGATCATGTCCCAGCTCTATAATAATTTCTTCCAAGGACTTGATTCTGTTGTCCTTGGCTTGAGATGATGCCTTTCCTAATTCTAGCTGAGCAGTAGTATTGTGTAGAGAATTTTGCAATTGGTGTGCTAATAGGGTTTTATCAGCCAATGTGGAATAGAGCATCTCCCCTGTTTGCCTGTGTAGCTCGATCTGGTCCATGGGGTGGATGTCTTTGGTGAAAATCTCCAAATTGGTTATGATATAATCAGCAGCTGATTGAGGTTGATGCATAGTAGGCTTAAAATGATTGAGAGTCATTTTTTGTTCTTGAATATCATAAGCTGACATTAGCCTCTGCTGATTAGTTGGTTCCATCTTTAAGAGTTGATTGTAGATCTGGTATTTGAGAGGCTCATTTCTTTTCTTGATGTCTATGAACTGCTTCTTGATGCTAGAGTCTGCCTTGGACCGCTGCCTTGAAGAACTTACCTCTGCTCCATGTGGCATCTCTTGTCCTTAGTGCAAGGAGCTGACCGATGTTTCAATTCTAGGAGGGAGCATAGTATCGGTTGGTCTTTCCGGAAATTCCTCCTCCAAAAAGGGATTTAGCCTTTGTCTCTTCTCACCTTGCTGATCTGTTGAAGTAGTAGGAGGAGTATCCTCTTGCCTATCCCTTTTCCTCATTCTTTCCTCATTAGTTGGTGTTTGTAAACCTATAGACTCAACTGTTACCTCCTGCCTTCGAGGGATTTGCTCTTGTGTTTGCTGCTCTGTGGAGGCAGGTGCCTTAGCCATGCCTTCTTGCTGTTCTACTTGCTGCTCTAAATTAGGAGGTGACTCCTCTTGTTGTACTGCTTTGCCTTTAGCCATGTTTGCTGCTTGATCAGTTGCTTTGGAAGACTGCTTGGGAACAGTGGACGATGAGGTAGTTTCTCCAAGATGCTGAGGGGCTGAAGACCAAACCTGTCAAAAATATTCCAAGTCAACTGCTTTTTCTAATTTCTTAATGGCTCTTAAAGCTAATTCCTCTTCAGAATAATCCTCCACTAATGTGCCTTCTCTCCACTCTAGTTGGTAAGCATGTTTTTCAATTTCTGGAATGCTAAAGTGATCATAGGTAGCAAGCCTATACTTGATTCTTCTGAGGCTTATGAAATGGTTAGGGTCATAGGGTGCCCAATAGAAGCTTGTCTTGAGAAGGAGGCCTTTTAGGATCTTGTTTGCCTCTTCCCAAGCTTCTTCCCTCTTGTTAAAGATAAATGGACCCAACTGGTGCTTAATTTTCAGCTGTGCTTTCTTATTTCTGCTATGAAAGTGGATCATGTCTGCATTGCCTAACTGCCGGAAGTATTCTAATGCAAAAGTATCATGGGAACGTACTTTGGCAGTCTGTATGGGGCTAGCTCACAGCCATATATCCTGATCACTGTGTTGCCTTGGTAGAAGTACCAATCTCCAATACTATGGTTCTTTGAAAGCTGGAGGATTTTCTGCATATCAGCGGCGAGTCTAGGAGGAGGGGAACTCTGCAGCAGGGATCAGGCTGGATGAATGAACAGGTCAATGAACTCACAGTAGTTGTATGGTGAGTAATGAATATGATGACAGACTGATGTCCAGAACATTACAGATCTTCTGTTTCCCTTTGCATCTAACTTCTTGAGGAAAACATGAAAGCTATCAGGCTGATTGTACAATAGCAGATGACATATATAGGAGGTGTATTTGAATACCCTCTCTCTCTGCAGGTTCATGAAATGTTCATGAATATTTTCGTCTATAAATGTAGCATAGTCATACTGGACAGTAGGGGGCTATCCTGGGGTGAACATGGATAGCATTACCAAGGTTGTCTCATCCACAAACTCACTGGTTTTGAATCCTAAGATGGAGGATATCATGTCTACTAGCAGTCTCCCTATGTCATTGAACCAGACATGTAGATAAGGGGGAGGCTGTCGGGGCTGGAATTATGGGGGCATGAACAATTGGCCAATTCTTGTAATCTGTGAGTTGGATAGCTTGGCACCTTGCTCCAGCAAAAGTTGCGTAGAAAGAGGAGTCAGTGGCTTTGCAGATTGAAACTGTAGCATTTGGTTGATGGCTTCAGGAGTGACATGGAATAATACAGAGCCTGAAGGACTTAGAACAGCCCTTTGATTGGGGTCATAACTTGTGCAACATTGCTGAATCAAATCAGGGAACTCATTCACTTGAGGGAGATAATAGATTGGTAAGTGGGACTTCCAGATTCCCAAGAGCTCCGTACCATCTCTGTGTTTTTTCTTTAGCTCACAAACAGTTTCTATGTGGTATTTGTTACATAGTTCAACTGTTTCTTTCATTTGATAATCTCTGTCAGCAAGGGCCAACCATTCTAGGTCTTTATGTGGGGCATTCAGAGGTGCAATATTCAATGCCACAGGGGTCTCCATTGTTTAACTGTTATTTGGAGTTGTATTGAACTTGACTTTCTGAAAAAGGTAACACAGAGCAGTGAATTTCAATGGATAAGGCAATTTGTAGAGAGAAAACAGGTAAATTGGGGTGAAACAGAGTTAAAATGCTTCCTGAGAGAGGTTAAAAGAGCCAATGCTGGGACTGAGTGCTGCTTTTACAGTGGAATTTGTCTGGTAATGGCTTTAAGTCGCAAATGCGCAAGAAGCTGTGGAAGCTTGGTAAATTTGAACAATGGGAGCCCCTACAAGTGAATTTGGGGCTTAAAGTGGGAGATGGAGGTTCTTCCTGCTTAGGACTTTTTAGCAGTTCTTATGTTTTTCCCTTTTCTCTCGTTTAATACAGTGAACTTGGAAGGACCAGGGTATGCAGAGGGAATTGATAAATACCTGGGGATGGTGTGGCTGATGGTGTTGAACATCGATTGAACTCATGGCGCCGGCAGCTAGGGAGCAAACTTTGGAGTTGGCGGATAGGCGACGTAAACGGCATGCAGGGAATACAGTGCGCGTTTGGTCAGAAAATGGGAAAAAAAAACGATTTTTGCGTGATAATATGGAAAAATTAGTATTTGGCACCTTTTTGATGGATGAAGTCATTCGTCCAGTCGGGTACCTAGGAATGACGTGTCAACTAGTGATTGGGTCGACATGGACGAGCGATGTGGTGGACAAGTCGGAGAAATGGCGAAAGGGAAGGTGACGTAACGCTGACGCTGTAATGACGTGGAGCGGAAAGGGAGAGCGGTAACAAAGGGTGGTTAGCGGTATTATCAGACCACTTAATGTACGGGCCTGGTAATGGTCAGAGGCCGCCCGATCGAGTAACAAATGGGCACGTGTCCCAGGCCCTACGTCACCCTCTGACAGATTTCGGGCGGTAAAGGATGGACGAAGGGAGTGGTCCGAAATTGCTGTGGACCATCGGATGGGAGGGCCCGGATCCAACGAATGACGGGCCGCGAATATGTCAGTGCGATACGGCGGGACCTGGCAGGTATTTTTTAATATTTTCTGCTTTTTGGTGAAGCGCGCCGCATTGTAAACATTGGAAAAACGACTTAGAGTGGGTTTTCTTCAAAAAATTCACATAATGAGCGGAGAGAATACGACATTGCAGTTTATAAGGTGGATAAGGGTTATTAAACCAACCAAATGTTAATTTAATCCCCCTTTAGAGTATGAACTGAATACATGAAAGCCTTTGATTCTGTAATGTTTTCTGAACTTTAAATATATGGCTATAATGCCCAAGGGGGGGGGGGGGGGGGGTATTTACATATTTTTTTGGTTTTTTCAGAATAATGCTATAATAGTAGGGGAAGAGGAGCACTTAAGGAGTTAGATAATAGCGTTAGAAGTCAATGTGAATTGGGGATGTGAAAGATTGAAAGTGAGGAATGGTTTTACACCAGAAATGTGGCTTCTTTTCGGAGAAGAAGGTGAAGGCTTTTCATGATGTTTTCCAAGGAGAAATACAAGGAGGACTATTTAGGGATGTCCTAAAGTCCTCAAGGGAATGTTAGAAAGAGAGTCTCTGGGGAAAATAGGGGAAGTTAGACATGCTTCCATATTTTGTCTTCAAAATGCTGCATAGATACCTCTGCAAATGCTAATATGTGCCTTCTTGATCAAGGCCAAAACCGAATAGAATCAGACTTCTGCAATTTCTGGCTACCTACCCAGCTTAGTAACTAGCATTTTTTGTTACTTCAGGGAGGGTGCACTTAGACTTGCAAACCCTCATATGCTCTTTTCTTTTTGCTGCCCTCCTATCTAAATCTACCCTTATATCTTCTAAGGGCCCAGATTAAGCTGATGGGCTCCTTCCTTTCTCTATCCAGCCACTCATCTGTCAAGCTTGAACTGTTTGAACAGGTATTCATTCTCTAGTCTAGAACAGGCAATTTAAAACATGGCATGGTCTAGTTTGAACTGTTGAGCCATCCATCAAGATAGCAGTGGCATTTGGGTTGGCCACTTTCTTGGTCTTTCTTTGGGGTTCATTTCAATTATTTTTTCTGACCAATTCATTTTCTTGCCTTTTGATTATTCTTTTAAGGCATACCCTCTTTACATGTTTTAATTGTTTGCTTCTTTCACAAAAAATGGAACCTTTGTATCATCAAAGATGAACATTTTTGGCACTCCCACTGTCAATCATGAAAAATGAAACCCTATTGGTATAGGAGGCTAACAGTGGCTCCACTTGGGGATGACTTTTCCAGATGAAAAGTCAAGATCAGCAGGTCAGACCGCCTTGTTTTTCCATTCTTTTTGCAGTCTTGCTCCTCTGAGTGTTTCTCATCACCTAGATAGTTCCGAAGTACCTTCTCTTGCTTTCCCATGACAAGGTCAATAATATATGTCAAAAAAGAACGGTGCAGCACCTTAGTCTTTCTCAAAATCTACTTCACTTGGACCTTCATCTATCCACTGTAAATAAACACACTGAAAATACAAATATTTATGTACAATATACAATTGAGCAGTGCTTGATCAAAGGGGGTCAAAATAATGCTTGAGCATCCTCCCATTGACTGGGCCTTCCTCAGTGTTTGAGCCATCCAAACTCTTTAGAAAATAGGTGTTATTACCTTGTACAACATAAATTACATAAGGCCCCTTCCACAAGAAGTCAAATTTAACATTGTTTCCTTTGTCCTCCCTCCTGGAATCCCATCTCAGCACTTTGTTTCCTATAAAGAAGTCTTCAGCTTTGGTTCTTTTTTCAAATACTCTTTTGAGCTTTTATTGCAGTACTTGAGTTCTTTGATATACTTCCTCTCTTGTTTGTTGTAGGTGGATTGTCTGATTGATCCTTCTTTGAATGTCATTGGGCTCAGCGTGTATTTCTTGTAACAACTTGATTACAGGAATACCTAAAGATGAAGGAAACCTTGCTTCCATTCCATAAACTAGTTCATATGGACTTGTACCAATGGATCTCTTGGTGGTTAGTCTGTCTGCCCACAGTGCATTCACCAACTTCTTATGCCAATTCTTTTTATTTTCCTACAAAACTTTCTTGATGATGTTGATGAGGCTTTTATTGGAAGACTCAGCTAGGCCGTTACCTTGAGGATAGTAAGCAGTGGAATGACCTAAGGTCATATGATATTTGTGGCAAAAGTTGATCATTTTTTTGGACTTGAAAGCGGCAGCATTGCCTGTAATAATTTTGTCTGGACAGCCAAACCTGGACAAGATGTTGATTTCTAGAAATTGTATAATAATGGAGTCATTGTCCTGCCTACAGGGAACAACTTCTATCCATTTGGTGAAATAGTCTGTAGCAGTCAAAATCCACCTATGCTGGCTAGAGGATGGGGGCTGAATTTCACCAATAAAGTCTAAACCCCATTGCTGGAATGGTCTCTCAGTTGAAACAGGTTTGAGTGGTAAAGGCAGCAGCTTTCTCTTGCCTTCCAAAATTTGAGATTTGTGACACGAAATTACAAATTTTCTCACATCAGTAAACAAGGAAGGCTAATAAAATCCAGCCCTTAGGATTTTATCAGCTATGGATTTCCAGTATAAGTGTCCTCCACAGTCACCTGCATGAAATTCCTTGAGGACATTGTCATTTTCATCCAATGTTAAGCAATTAAGTAAGATTCCTTCATGATTTCTCCAAAACAAAACATTGTCTATAATACAAAATTTTGATGCTTTCATTTTCAAGAACCTTTTCTTAGTTCTGGACAACCTTGGAGGAGCTTGCAGGTTTAACAATACAAAAAATATATCAGCATACCAGGGAAATTGCATAAAGGCTTGGTTGATCTCTGGAGTCGCCATCTCCTGTTCATTGTCCAGTTCATTAATGTCAAGGGCTTGGAAATTGGTTTCAGTCATCAGCTTGGCTAGACCTTGTCCTTTTATCAGTTTGGTAGGCTTGATTTCCATGTCATATTCTAAGATATTGGCAATCCACTTGCCCCTCCTACCTTCAATTCCTTCTTGGGTTAAAATGTCCTTAACCACTGCATTTGGGACGTAGGAAATGACATGAGAGTACAAGATATAGATTCTAAAGTCTTTGATTGCTTTTACCAATGCATAGGCTTGTTTTTCCATAATCTGATACTTCAAGGGGGCATCTCTAAGGGCTCTGCTAAAGAATGCAATGGGTTTTTCACAACCTTGGTCATGTTTTTGTAACAGAACAACAGCAATTGTATGCTCAGATGCAAAATAAAAAATGATGAAATCTCTATCAAACCTAGGGCTTGTTAGGACTGGTGTGTTTGTCAATGCTCTTTTGATATCCTCAAAGGCTTGTCTAGCTTCCATGGTCCATTTGACCTTGGAATCCTTTTTCAGCATATTGTTTAACAGTCTTGTGAGCTCAGCCAAATTAGGAATGAACCTTCTCAAGAAGTTAATTTTTCCTAGAAAGCCTTGTAGTTCTTTGATGTTTCTCGGATGAGGTACTTGTAGGATAGCTTGAATTCTGTCCGGATCGATCCTAATACCATCTTTTGAGATTATATGCCCTAGGAGTTTACCTTCCTCCAGGCCGAACAATGATTTCTTTGGATTTAAAGATATGCCATATTTTCTACAAATTGTGAAAACCTGCCTCAAGTGTTCTAAGTGTTCTTGGTCTGATTTTGAAAAGGCAGTAAGATCATCTAGGTAGACCACCAGAAAATCATGGATTTCTTTGGCGAAGGCTATATCCATTGCTCTTTGAAAGGTGGCCCCTGCGTTCTTAAGCCCAAAAGGCATTTTGACATATTTGAAAGTTCCCCAGGGTGTTGTGAAGGCAGTTTTGTCTTGATCATCCAGGTGTACTAGAATCTGATTGAATCCAGAGAATCCATCTAATAATGAGATCCTAGAGGCTCCCACTACCCTTTGTAGGATATGATCCATTTTTGGTAAGGGGTAATGGTCTTTGAGAGAGACTTTATTCAAATTTCTTAGGTCAACACACAGTCTGATCTCTCCCGTCTTTTTCCTAGTAGGCACTAGGTTTGAAATCCATTCTGAGAACCTGATTGGAGCAATGATTCCTGCTTCATACATATGTTTCACTTCTTTTTCAATGAGAGGGAGGAGCACAGGGTTCACTCTTCTAAGTTTTTGTTTGAAAGGCTTTTGGTTTTCTTTTAAAGGTATGGTGTGCTGGATGACTGAGGTATCATAGGATTTGAGGTCCTCATAGCTCCAGGCAAAGACATCTTGGAACTCTTTAAATAACTCAATGTATTTCAATTTCTGATCAGGTGGTAATGCTTTAGATAATTTTATCATTTTGGGATTTTCTGTAGTTCCAATGTTACAATCTTCAATTTCAACATTCAGCGGTTGCATTTTTGGCTTTCTTGAGACATCATTTGAATCAAACAGATCCTCCAAAGGGGTTAGACCTGTGGGCAGAAAATTATCTTTTAACTCAATTACCTCTGCTTCTATTTTAGCCAGTTCATCTTCATCTATTTGCCTCAACTTTTGTATATTTTCATTGTTAAAGGTGGTAGGATGCAAAATCATCTTAGTTGTTTCAGCTGATATATTCTGTGTAATTGTGTGTGCCTGTTGTTGATCATCTCTAGTGGTTGAATCAATGTTAATGCCAGAGAATTCCTCTTTTAGAGTGAGGAATTTATTTATCTGTGTGTCACTCTCAAAGACTTGCCAATTTTTGATGTTGTCCGGAACTGCAGGTCTTTGTTTGATTTCAGCAGTGAAAGTGTGATTGGGTTTGAAAGGCAGCTTGCAAGTGCTGGCGAAGGTTGCCAAGCTATGAGCATGTAGATTGAGCTCTCTAGAAATTTTAGTTAACTGGGATTCTGAGAAGGTATCAAGTACCTGTATAGCTGCTCCCTTATATGCTCTCAACCTTAGATCATTTGTGGTAAATTTTCCTTTCATCTGTTGTATGATCAGATCTGAATCTCCTAAGATTGAAACTTTGGTTGCACCCAATTTTTTTATGAGTTTCAGACCTAACAAAAGGGCCTCATACTCAGCCATATTGTTTGTGCATCGAAAGTTTAACCTATATGCATGACCCTCAGCCTGGTCATTGTGCATATTGTGGATCCAGACTCCTGCTCCAGCTCCTAACTTGTTAAGAGAACCATCAAATTCTAAGTACCATAAGGTTTCATGATCAAGATTTGGATTGAGATCTTTAGAAAGTTGGATCATGGGCAGATTGGTTTCTTGCAAGTTGCTTGATACATCGTGCTCCTTCGTTATATCAGTTATGCCTAAAGTCCTTTGGTCTTGGGGGGCAAATTGTTCATTTAATTCCTCTGTCTCTACTGCCGTTAATAGTTCAGAATAAGCCTTGCTGCAGATGTCAGCATTATAGAGAATAAATGAATCCATGTCAGAGTGTATTGAATAGATTGGGAAGTTTTGGGGCTTCTCTTGACTGCTTACCACATATTTCATTAATGTTTCGCGGTATAATCTCTTTGGCTATCCGAAGACTGAAATGGTAGCATAGGACATGTCTAATTGCAAAGATCCTTGGAGTTTGGCCCCCCAGGATCTGGACAAGAGCATACCATACTTAGGAGGTATGTCAGCTACTACTACATCCATCAAAATTTTTTTGGTTGGGTATTGGACCAGGGAGACACATAAATCTTTAATCAAGCCTAAGCACCTGACTTGGCTTGAATCAAATGAGAATAGATCTTTATAAGGTCTTGTGATGTCTAAGTCGAGTTTTTCCATTACAGATTTGGGCATTAAGTTGTGTGAGGCCCCGGAATCAAACATTGCATTGTGTAGAACCTTATCATGAATGTTTAAACTGACATAGAAGGGTGGAACCCCTCCATTTGTTGTTTTTCTGTTAACCTCAGGACCAAACAGTAACTCCGGTTGATCATCTAGGACATTCACAACATCTTTATTGTCTGATATTTGGAGTGACCTATTAATCTGTTGTCTGTACACTTGATGTTTGGCCAATTCAGAAAGAGGGATTGATATCTTTAGCTTACTTATTTCTGTTTCCAAGTTAAAGGGCTTTTCTATTTGAATCTTGGCATTAAGTGCAGCAGGTTTTTCCTTTTCGGCTGGGTTGTCAGTGGTCCTTTCTTCATGGTTGGTATGATTTTCAGTGAAATTGGTACCATATTTGTTTTCTGGGGCTGTATCTGCCCTTGCCTTTGCAGGATGGACTGGGGCTGGCTGGTTTTCAGAGGGCTATTGTTCTGAGATATCCTCCACAATGACTTCTGTGGTATGTGGGTTTGAGTTGCCAGCGGACTGTGGAAGAACATTCTTATCATTGGTCTTTTTTGGCTGCTTACTGTCCCTTGGTTTAAGAGGTTCAGGTACATCTATAGTTCTACTCCTTAGTTTATACTGTTTGTGTACCTCATAAACTGCTGCATCATAACCTTCTCTAAAATCAAATGATTCTCCTGACTTAGTGTGAAATTGATTGTCATTATAGACCTCTTGATCTTCTTGTGTTAAAAAGACCTGATGTTCACTGTCTAAACCCATTAGGTTGATGTGAGGTTCCTCAGTTGGTTCGTTAGATGTTGAGGCCTCAACATAATTTTCTTGGAAAGGAGGTCTAATGTGCTGGTCAGGATCAGTCCTTCCAACATTAGGATTTTGATTCTTTCTAAAATTTGGATTTCTAGCATTGCTTGGTTGACCTTCCCATGATGATTTTCTTTCTATGGTTTCTACCCTGTCCCCAAGTCTGTCCATACCTTTGATGATTGCATCTAGCTTTTGCTCAAATGCTTAGGGTTCTTCCTTAAAAGTGGTTCTTATTTCAGCTCTTGCCCGATTTCTTTTGGCAATCAGATTTGCCTCTACGCTTACAGCTATGTTTTGCATGTCTGCGAGGGTTGCAGGGGCTCTTTCCCTTAGTTGATATGCCATATCAGCATCAAACCCATCCGGAAATTTGATTAAGGCTAAATCAGGTGGGGGCCTAAGATTTTGAGGAATGGCATTATAAACAGTGTTGAATCTGGTACAATAATGTAGGATAGTTTCTTGTGGGCCTCTCCTTATGGTGTCATACTCAGATAAAATGTGTAGAGGATCCTTTTTCTTTTCCCATTTGTTCAGGAAGGACTAATAAAGAGCGCCCGAATAAGCTATGGAATTTGCAGGAAGTGCTATGAACCAAGTTCTTACTTCACTTGTTAAACTTTGGACAAAAATTTTCATTCTCACATCATCATCGTCTATTTCATAGTTTTCAAAGTAATCTTGCATTTTCTTGGTATGCTGTAAGGTAGTGTAAGTGTATGCTGTATGGCCCCAGGATTAGCAGGTAGCTGAAGGGGGGCATAACGATTAGCCATATTTGCAGGGATCAATGGGACAACAGGTAGAAGGGGAACAACTGGACCAACAGGGACAACAATAGCAGTTTGTGTATTGGGTGGGGGTGTGAATAGTATATTTTGGGAAGTGGATGAGGAAGAGGGGGAAGACCGGGTTATGTGAGGATGAACCGATGGTTTGGCAGGGGTTGGGATATAACTTTGCTGAACTACCTCAAGGCTGGACTCAGCAAATTCTTCTGGTTCCTTTTGGTTCCTAAGAGTCTTGGGAATCAAATTAGGATTATCGAAAACAGGTGGAGGATTTGGGTCAGGATTTGACTTGGTATGCCTAGTTCTCTTTTTAGGAGCCATCTTCCGAACTTGTTTTTGGTATTTTTAAGAATATTTTCAGAATGGTCAAGGAACTGCTTAAATTTTGGAACTGCTATCTACAGCAGACATCAGTTGAAAAATTCGTTCTCTCCCCAGCGGAGTCGCCAATTATGTTAACACTCAGGTTGTTCCCTTCGACTCCTAAGGGAATACGGCCGTGGTAACCACAAACCAATCTTTGGATCATAGGTTCTAGCCTACCTACAATCAGAGAGGGCTCTCTCTTTAGGATTTAGCTTTGTTTTGTAATGTTTTAGGCTAGTTATGATGCACTGAATTTTTTTTAAAGTTTGGTTGAATGATATCTTCTAACAGTTGAAATGCAATGTTCAGGGGTTTTTAGTCCATTGGGCATTAGAGTCTGTGATTATGTGTTGCTTGAGGTATTTAGTGAGAATGATGATACTGCAGGGCCAGATGGGCACTCATGAAACAATCTTCAAATTTGGGAATATGGACTGTTACCAGCCAGTGAGAGGCAACTAAGAATCTTTCACTATGCTGGTGATATGGAGAAATGAAATATTACTCAGGAGCAACTCAGAATTCCTGAACAGTATTTACTATGAAAGATTCAGTGTAAATGTGAGCAATTAAGAATTTCACATTCATAACTAATTCTGAAGAAGACATGATTAACAGCAGAGATTGAGTTTAGGGTGTTCAATAAACAAATCCTAAACTATTCTTTTTCTCTAATGTTAAGACTAAGAAACATACAACATAGGCGGATTATGTAAGAGAAAAGAACATAATGACACGGTTCAGAAAACTTATTGTAACATGAAATAACGTAGGAATCCTGTAGCAACAAGCAATCTCATCACAACACTTCAAACAACGCAGAACTTCAGAAATTCCATCAGCTTCTTGTATTAAAAGTCTGAAATTACAGTATAGCTCTTCAGAAGAGAATCAACAACCCCAACAAGTTTATGCGTGGGGATATATATACAACTGTTTTACAAAAATATCTTAACGATGAGTCATTTGCTTAATAACTTTCTTTACCAACTCTCAAAAATAGCAGATGCAATAGTTATTGCTACTTTAAATGAACAATCAATGGTTGTTCACTTCTGTCAGAAATCCTTTGACTTTTGGAGGCAACCGGGGTCGGTCGAGTGCTTTGCATTGATTTTGAGAAATCTGCCTTTTACTGCCTTGTCATGGTGTGGCTGCCTTAGCCCCGTCATCTGCATTTGTAGGTCCTGCTTTGGTCGCCAAATTTGATTGCTGAGTTGGCCTTTTCCGCTCCTTTCCCAGTCAGAGCAACTATATCAATATTTTGAAAATGCTGACTTGTGATCGATACACAAAAACCTGGTAAATAAACATGTTTCTTCACAGCAAAGTTTGTATCATGCCCATCCACCATTCCTGTGTAGGCAATTGGTGTCTCAGGATTTTACCTAAGGTCTCATCTGCCTCAGTGTATTTGTAATAGTTTGGAGGCACTTCAAAAAGATGTTTAATCTCATTCATAATAAAGAATAAATTTTCTAGTTTGTCATAGAGACTCTGCCCAGATGGAGGCCCTGTTTCCTCTGTGGCACTTGCTGATGCAGTGATCTGGTTTGTGGCATAGCTATTGACCCTTTTGGCATAGTGCTCATGTGATAGTAACCTTCCTGCACTAGTTACCAAGCTGGGAAGACCTCTGTTATGCAATGCTGTGATCCTTTCAATAAATTTATTCACCTCTGCCTGCATTTCTTGACACCTTCTGTCTAATGTCTGCACATAATTTCTTAAGGTAAGCACCCTCTTTATTAGTAAAATAGTATCAGTTCTATTGGTGATACCCATTGCTACCACCTGGGGGCCAGTGCGATTGTTAAGGACATTAATCATTCTGTTGGCTATTTCAGGCATATTCCCTAGAGCTGCCCTGGCTCTCTGATTTTCTGATTGGGCCCCGCCTATGAGATCCATATGCTCATGGATAGTTTCAATATACTGCCACTGGTCTGTAATGGATTGACCAATGTTGGCCCATAGGATTTTCTTCACTTCAATTATAACCTTATCAAGAGAAAGCTCTTTTTCTAGTTCCTTTATTCTTTTTTCAAGAGCCCTTACCTCTCTTGTTCTTTCAGCTATGCTCTGCTTTGATTTATCATATTTTTCTTCAATAGCAGCCAATTTTTCTTTAGTCTCATTCAGTTCAGCCATCTGTGCTTCTAGTGCTTCAATCTCCTTCATCATATTCTGCATGCTGAGGCTGGGCACCTGTTCTGATGTTGTTGTTAGTGCTGTCACTTCTGTAGTTGGTGCTGAGCCTGAAGGGCCTACCTCTGATGTTTGTCTGGTGGGAGGACCTGCTGCAGTAGTTGCAAGTGGCACACCTTCAGTGGATGCAGATGTCTATGCTAGCTTAGTTGGTACTTCACCTTGTTTTGTTCTTAATGCTACTTCTAATGCACCCTCTATCTCCATCAATCTCTTATATAAACTCAGGAGTAAAGCAACCACATCTTGATACTTCTTTTGTTCTGCAACCTCTCTAGTCTGAGGGTAAAGGGTAGCTGGCAGCTTGATATGCTTTCTCAGAGCTACTATGTCTTCATCTCTTTTCTTCAATAGTGCCTGCACACCCCTAGGGTCCTTTGGATCATGTCCCAGCTCTATAATAATTTCTTCCTAGGACTTGATTCTGTTGTCCTTGGCTTGAGATGGTGCCTTTTCTAATTCTAGTTAAGCAGTAGTATTGTGTAGTGTAGAGAATTTTGCAATTGGTGTGCTAATAGGGTTTTATCAGCCAATGTGGAATAGAGCATCTCCCCTGTTTGCTTGTGTAGCTCGATCTGGTCCATGGGGTGGATGTCTTTGGCGAAAATCTCCAAATTGGTTCTGATATAATCAGCAGCTGATTGAGGTTGATGCATAGTAGGCTTAAAATGACTGAGAGTCATTTTTTGTTCTTGAATATCATAAGCTGACATTAGCCTCTGCTGATTAGTTGGTGCCATCTTTAAGAGTTGATTGTAGATCTGGTATTTGAGAGGCTCATTTCTTTTCTTGATGTCTATGAACTGCTTCTTGATGCTAGAGTCCGCCTTGGACCGCTGCCTTGAAGAACTTACCTCTGCCCCATGTGGCATCTCTTGTCCTTGCTGCAAGGAGCTGGCCGATGTTTCAATGCTAGGAGGGAGCATAGTATCGGTTGGTCTTTCCGGCAATTCCTCCTCCGAAAAGGGATTTAGCCTTTGTCTCTTCTCACCTTGCTGATCCGTTGAAGTAGTAGGAGGAGTATCCTCTTGCCTATCCCTTTTCCTCATTCTTTCCTCATTAGTTGGTGTTTGTAAAACTGTAGACTCAACTGTTACCTCTTGCCTTGGAGGGATTTGCTCTTGTGTTTGCTGCTCTGTGGAGGCAGGTGCCTTAGCCATGCCTTCTTGTTGTTCTACTTGCTGCTCTAAATTAGGAGGTGACTCCTCTTGTTGTACTGCTTTGCCTTTAGCCATGTTTGCTGCTTGATCAGTTGCTTTGGCAGACTGCTGGGGAACAGTGGATGATGAGGCAGTTTCTCCAAGATGCTGAGGGGCTGAAGACCAAATCTGTCGAAAATATTCCAAGTCAACTGCTTTTTCTAATTTCTTAATGGCTCTTTCTACTAATTCCTCTTCAGAATAATCGTTCACTAATGTGCCTTCTCTCCACTCTAGTTCGTAAGCATGTTTTTCAATTTCTGGAATGCTAAAGTGATCATAGGTAGCAAGCATATACTTGATTCTTCTGAGGCTTATGAAATGGTTAGGGTCATAGGGTGCCCAATAGAAGCTTGTCTTGAGAAGGAGGCCTTTTAGGATCTTGTCTGCCTCTTCCCAAGCTTCTTCCCTCTTGTTAAAGATAAATGGACCCAACTGGTGCTTAATTTTCAGCTGTGCTTTCTTATTTTTGCTATGAAAGTGGATCATGTCTGCATTGCCAAACTGCCGAAAGTATTCTAATGCAAAAAGTCTCATGGGAACGTACTTTGGCAGTCCGTATGGGGCTAGCTCACAGCCATATATCCTGATCACTGTGTGGTCTTCGTAGAAGTACCAATCTCCAATGTTATAGTTCTTTGAAAGCTGGAGGATTTTTTGCATATCATCGGTGAGTCTAGGAGGATGGGAACTCTACAGCAGGGACAAGGCTAGATGAATGAACAGGTGAGTGAACTCATAGAAGTTGTATGGTGAGTAATGAATATGATGACAGACTGATGTCCAGAACATTACAGATCTTCTGTTTCCCTCTGCATCTAACTTCTTGAGGAAAATAGGAAAGCTATCAGGCTGATTATACAATAGCAGATTATATATATAGGAGGTGTATTTGAATACCCTCTCTCTCTGCAGGTTCATGAACTGTTCATGAATCTTGTCGGCTATAAATGTAGCATAGTCATACTGGACAGCAGGGGGCTGTCCTGGGGTGAACATGGATAGCATTACCAAGGTTGTCTCATCCACAAACTCACTGGTTTTGAATCCTAAGATGGAGGATATCATGTCTACTAGCAGTCTCCCTATGTCGTTGAACTAGACATGTAGATAAGGGGGAGGCTGCCGGGGCTGGAATTCTGGGAGCATGAACAATTGGCCAATTCTTGTAATCTGTGAGTTGGACAGCTTGGCACCTTGCTCCAGCAAAAGTTGCATAGAAAGAAGAGTCATTGGCTTTGCAGATTGAAACTGTAGCATTTGGTTGATGGCTTCAGGAGTGACATGGAATAATACAGAGCCTGAAGGACTCAGAACAACCCTTTGATTGGGGTCATAACTTGTGCAGCATTGGTGAATCAAATCAGGGAACTCATTCACTTGAGGGAGATAATAGATTGGTAAGTGGGACTTCCAGATTCCCAAGAGGTCAGTACCATCTCTGTGTTTTTTCTTTAGCTCACAAACGGTTTCTATGTGGTATTTGTTACATAGTTCAACTGTTTCTTTCATTTGATAATCTCTGTCAGCAAGGGCCAACCATTCTAGGTCTTTATGTGGGGCATTCAGAGGTGCAATATTCAATGCCACAGGGGTCTCCATTGTTTAACTATTATTTGGAGTTGTATTGAACTTGACTTTCTGAAAAAGGTAACACAGAGCAGTGAATTTCAATGGATAAGGCAATTTTCAGAGAGAAAACAGGTAAATTGGGGTGAAACAGAGTTAAAATGCTTCCTGAGAGAGGTTAAAAGAGCCAATGCTGGGACTGAGTGCTGCTTTTACAGTGGAATTTGTCTGGTAATGGCTTTAAGTCGCAAATGCGCAAGAAGCTGTGGAAGCTTGGTAAATTTGAACAATGGGAGCCCCTACAAGTGAATTTGGCGCTTAAAGTGGGAGATGGAGGTTCTTCCTGCTTAGGACTTTTTTAGCAGTTCTTATGTTTTTCCATTTTCTCTTGTTTAATACAGTGAACTTAGAAGGACCAGGGTATGCAGAGGGAATTGATAAATACCTGGGGACGGTGTGGCTGATGGTGTTGAAGGTCGATTGAACTCACAGCGCCGGCAGCTAGGGAGCAAACTTTGGAGTTGGCGGACAGGCGACGTAAACAGAATGTAGGGAATACAGTGCATGTTTGGTCAGAAAATGGGAAAAAAAAAACGATTTTTGCGCGATAATATGGAAAAATTAGTATTTGGCGCCTTTTTGATGGATGATGTCAGCATGACGTCATTGGTCCGGTCGGGTACCTAGGAATGACATGTCAACTGGTGATTGGGTCGACATGGACGAGCGACGTGGCAGACAGGTCGGAGAAATGGCGGAAGGGAAGGTGACGTAACGCTGACGCGGCAATGACGTGGAGCGGAAAGGGAGAGCGGTAACAAAGGGTGGTTAGCGGTATTATCGGACCGCTTAATGTACGGGCTTGGTAATGGTCAGAGGCCGCCCGATCCAGTAACAAATGGGCATGCGTCCCAGGCCCTACGTCACCCTCTGACAGATTTCGGGCGGTAAAGGACGGACGGAGGGGGTGGTCCGAAATTGCTGTGGACCGTCGGATGGGAGGGCCCGGATCCGACGGATGACGGGCCGCGAATATGTCAGTGTGATACGGCGGGACCCGACGGGTATTTTTTAATATTTTTTGCTTTTTGGTGAAGCGCGCCGCAATGTAAACATTGGAAAAACGGCTTAGAGTGGGTTTTCTTCAAAAATTCACATAATGAGCGGGGAGAATACGACATTGCAGTTTATAAGGTGGATAAGGGTTATTAAACCAACCAAATGTTAATTTAATCCCCAATTAGAGTATGAACTGAATACATGAAAGCCTTTGATTCTGTAATGTTTGCCGAACTTTAAATATATGGCTATAATGCCCAAGGGGGGGGGGGGGGGGGGTATTTACATATTTTTTTTGTTTTTTCACAATAATGCTATAATAGTAGCGGAAGAGGAGCACTTAGGGAGTTAGATAATAGGGTTAGAAGTCAATGTGAATTGGGGATGTGAAAGATTGAAAGTGAGGAATGGTTTTACACCAGAAATGTGGCTTCTTTTCGGAGAAGAAGGTCAAGACTTGTCATGAATTTTTCCAAGGAGAAATACAAGGAGGACTATTTAGGGAGGTCCTAAAGTCCTCAAGGGAATGTTAGAAAGAGAGTCTCTGGGGAAAACAGGGGAAGTTAGACATGCTTCCATATTTTGTCTTCAAAATGCTGCATAGATACCTCTGCAAATGCTAATATGTGCCTTCTTGATCAAGGCCAAAACTGAATAGAATCAGACTTTTGCAACTTCTGGCTGCCTACCCAGCTTAGTACATAGCATTTTTTGTTACTTCAGGGAGGGTGCACTTAGACATGCAAACTCTCATATGCTCTTTTCTTTTTGCTGCCCTCCTATCTAAATCTACACTTATATCTTCCAAGGGCCCAAATTAAGCTGATGGGCTCCTTCCTTTCTCTATCCAGCTACTCATCTGTCAAGCTTGAACTGTTTGAACAGGTATTCATTCTCTAGTCTAGAACAAGCAATTTAAAAAATGGCATGGTCCAGTTTGAACTGTTGAGCCATCCATCAAGATAGCAGTGGCATTTGGGTTGGCCACTTTCCTGGTCTTTCTTTGGGGTTCATTTCAATTATTTTTTCTGACCAATTCATTTTCTTTCCTTTTGATTATTCTTTTAAGGCATACCCTCTTTACATGTTTTAAATGTTTGCTTCTTTCACAAAAAATGGAACCTTTGTATCATCAAAGATGAACATCTTTGGCACTCCCACTGTCAATCATGAAAAATGAAACCCTATTGGTATAGGAGGCTAACACACATGAAGGATGGATCATGGCGCATGTGTTCGGATTATAGGGAGCTCAAAAAGCTCACTATTAAAGATAACTTTCCCATTCCTATCATTGATGAATTACTAGATGAATTGCATGGATCAATTTACTTCACCGAGCTGGATCTTCATTCAGGATATCATCAAATCAGAATGAAGACTAAAGACATTCTGAAAACAACATTTAGAACTCATGAGGGTCATTATGAATTTTTGGTCATGCCTTTTGGCCTTACCAATGCACCTTCAAAATTTCAAGGTTTGATGAATTCCATTTTCAAACCATTCCTTAGAAAATTTGTGTTAGTATTTTTTGATGATATACTAATCTACAACAAGTCTTGGAAGGATCATGTTGAACATGTTGATAGGGTGCTAAAACTATTGGAGGAGAAAAAATTATATGCAAAAATATCCAAATGTTTCTATGGAGTACAAGAGGTGGAATATCTGGGTCATATTGTATCTCATGAAAGAGTTAAGGTAGACACTAGCAAAATTAAAGCCATTAAAGAATGGAAAATCCCCACATCCATAAAGCATCTGCGAGGATTTCTCAAGTTGACAGGGTATTATCACAAGTTTGTTAAGAATTATGGGAGAATAGCAGCACCTCTAACAACATTATTGAAGAAAGATGCATTTTCATGGACTCCGGAAGCAACAAAGGCCTTCGAACATCTTAGAGAGGCAATGTGCCAGGCACCGGTATTAGCTACACCAGACTTCACAAAAACCTTTATTGTGGAATGTGATGCTTTCGGAAATGGAATTGGTGTTGTTTTAATGCAAGATGGAAGACCCATTTCTTTTGAAAGTTGTCCAATCAAGGGTAAGTTTTTACACAAAGCTATTTATGAGAAGGAAATGTTGGCAATACTCCATGCAGTTAAGAAATGGTGACCCTACCTAATGGGAAGACACTTCAAGGTAAAAACGGATTGTGATAGCCTTAAATACTTTTTAGAACAAAGATTATCCTCTAAAGAGCAACAAAAGTAGGTCAAAAAGATGTTGGGTTATGACTTTGAAATCATCTACAAAAAAGGGAAGCAAAATGTGGTGGCAGATGCACTCTCAAGAAAGGATGAGGAGGTGGAAGCATTGTTGTGTGCCATTTCTATTATCTAACCAGATTGGATAAATGAAGCAAGGGAGGAATGGAAGAATGACGAAGAATGATTCGTTATGGTACAAAGATCGCTTATACCTCTGTAAGAATTCCCACCTAAAACAAAAGGTTCTTATGGAATTGCACACTTCTCCCTTAGGAGGGCACTCAAGATTTTGAAAAACCTACGACAGGGTTAAGAAGGATTTTTTTGGGATGGCCTTAAATTGGATATTGAAAATTTTGTGGCAGAATGTTTGGTTTGCCAACAGAATAAAGTTGAAACAATTAAGACACCAAGTCTATTACAACCTTTATCCATTCTAATCCGATGTTGGGAGGAGGTTTCAATGGGTTTTGTTACAGGTTTTCCCAAGTCTGAGGGAAAGAGTGTCATCATGGTTGTAGTTGACAGAATTACCAAGTATGCACACTTTTGTGCATTATCACATCCATTTAAAGCCATTACAATTTCTACTGAATTTATGGAAACAATTCAAAAGCTACATGTAAACCCAAAGATTATTGTAAGTGACAGAGATCCCATTTTCACTGGAAATTTTTGGTCATAATTATTTTCTTATCTTGGTACTCAGTTAGCTCATAGCTCATCTTATCATCCTCAATCTAATGGGAAAACTAAGATAGTAAACAAATGTTTGGAAGGATATCTTCATTGCTTTGTATCTGGTAAACAGACACAATGGGTCAAATGGTTGCCTCTGGCTGAATGGTGGTATAACACTTCCTTCCATACAGCAACAAAAATGACCCTATTTATGGCACTCTATGGATATCAGCCACCATCCATCACGTCATATTTAAGAGAAAATTCTAAGGTTCAAGCAGTGGAACATCACATCGAACATCAACACCAAGTCCTCCAAGTCTTAAAGGATAACCTCACATTGGCACAAAATAGAATGAAACAACAGGTAGATCAACATCGCAATGAAAGAAGTTTTGATGTAGGTGATTGGGTGTTCCTACAGCTACAACCATATAAGAAAATGTCCATCAAGCAACCTAACAAGGATAATAAATTATCACCAAAGTATTATGGTTTGTACAAGGTGTTGCAAAAGATTGGTACTATGGCATACAAATTGGAGCTTCATGCATTTTCTCGATTGCACCCAGTTTTCCATGTTTCATGTTTAAAGAAGGTTATAGGTGACAAGCTCCCAGTTCAAACAATATTGTTAGAACTTAATGAGGAAGGAAAAATTATATTGGAACCAGAAGTAGTCATAGAAACAAGAACTCGACAGCTACGAAATCGATCAATTTCAGAGTATCTTATCAAGTGGAAGAACTTATCCACTGAAGATTCCACATGGGAGGATGAGAATTTTATACAGAAGCATCCAGAACTACTCAAGCGTTGAGGACAACACTTTTTTGAAGGAGAGGGGCATGTTGGGTCCCTATAATACTAGTGATTACCCCATTACTATTGTAGTTGTATCCCTTACTAGTATTGTTGTGCTCTTATTGTCCCCATATTGTTATTATTGTGCCCCATAGAATCCCTCTATTGTTATTTTTGTGGCTTTATATTATTATTGTTAGGTTGGCAAGGTTATATTGTGGCTCCTTAGACTCCTATATATAGAAAGGAGGTTTTGTCATTTGAATCATCGAAGAATTGTTCATTTATGTAATGTAACGTAGGTTGCCCCCTCGAAGAGGCTGAATTCTAAGGCGTTGATCTATCTTTTGTATCTTTTTTTCAGCTGGTTTCATAACAACATATTTCAATATTTAACATTAATGAAATGAAGTATTATTTCCACTGCATCTTTGTGTATATGGTTATCTCTGTAATATGTTGTGTTCTTATTTAAATCTGGATCAATTTGATCGACAAAAATCCATATTGGAGCTTCTAAAAACCATTTCCAAGTGTCATATTTCCTTCTAGATTGGTGCTACTACCTCAACCATGGATATAGCTATGAAAACTTGACAAGGCTATAGCAATTTGAACTTGCTAAACTGTCATTAGTAAAACCATGAAAAAATATTCTTAATTCATTAAAAATAATGGAAATAATAATAATAAGCAATGTAAACATGTCTACAAGAATTTGGTGTGTTTTATGAATAAATGTGGTTAAAAATGATGACAACGGGTGAATCGAATGATGTGAAAAGGGATGGCTTCATCAACAAACTCATGACAAGTTGGAGGCCCAACATTCCCCCACACAAAAGATTTTGCATGTCCTCATGAAAGCAAATCATTTCAAAGATTCATAATATAATCGATTCGTTGTGTTTCTTTATTCTATCATTTCAACTAAATCCTTGACCAAAGCTCCAAAGTAGCAATATTGACCCTCTATCTCAATAAGATGCACTTGTCTCTCTCTACTTTTCAAGATTACGAATATGGTAGCATAACTCTTTTTTATACACTTTCTTATTACGTCATTAGAGTAAGAAATAAGAGTTACCCACCCTTGTTTGAAATTCAAACAACATGAAGTGTTCACATACTAGGCTAATCATGGATGCTGTAAAGGTAGAAGCAATGCGTACTGATTTGTTCTTCTATAATAAAAGAAACCTCACCGCATTACTTATTAACCCCTTGTGCATTATCATATACAACTTGTGTGAAGGGAGAGGGTGCCCACAAAGTAGCACATCTGAGAACTTTTTCGTTGTTGTCAAAGCCTTTGCAAATACATGTTTTTTATTTTATTTTTAAATATAGCTCTTTCAATAACTTGGAAAATATTTATGAGGTGTTTGTTACTACTTAATTATGCATAATTTGTTAAATGCTTTTTAGAATGCCATATTGTGAAGAACACATGAATACTCTTACTACATCCATAGAATTTGCTTTCCATGTTTATGAAATTCATCCCATTAGTATGGCTGGAAATGATCATAGATTGGAGCACATAATGATTGTCTTCTTATCATCCATGCATAGCAACAAACCTTATTTCAACAATGTTATCAAATAGTTTCTTCGAGAACTCACAAACTAATGAATGAGGAAGACTTCCCAATGTGAAGCTTTGACAGGATGAGTTGTGCATAACAAAAAATAAGAGTTGCTGGTGAGGGTTATACAACTTATCAAAGCCTAAAATATGTGTCCAAGTGATTTCAAGAGTGTGTGAACAAAGCCTTGTTGTAACCTTCTCCTTCTTGTGGCATTTTACTCATCATTTCTTGGCTTCCTTTAAAAAAATTATATGAACAATATGGCATATAATTTAAGTGCTCCATTTCACTTTTGATCATGTGATACAAATATGTACCATGAAGTCAAGTTTCTCTATTTCTCAGGAACATCATGTTGATGGACCATTAAGGAAAGCATCGATTAACAAGAAGAGAAAGTTTGAACAAGGGAGTGGTGAAAGTATAGAAGAACATCATTATGACCATAGAAAACAATGAGATGATTACATGTACGGTAGGACTTTGTTGATAAGTAATCAATCATAGCTTGTGGGATTGGTTGTTAAAGGGTATGACAAAACATAATGAGAGATAAATTGGAACTACATGTTTAAAATAACTTTTCATCAAAATTTGTAGAATTTTTAATAAATTAGAAAGTTTAAGGCTAGCTTTACATCAATTTTACCTTTTGGAATTGGATAAGAAAACATGATATGATGGCTGATTTCGTGTTCACTGGGTGAAGGTACTCTATTCCATGATGCGTTGACCACCACTTTGACATTGCTCTGCAAAATGTATCTTTTTGATGTAGCAGATTTGTTTTTCCAATTTCTCTCAAATGGTATATCAGATTCTCCTGAAATTTCATGAGGTTGTTACTATTACCATTATTCATCTTACCACAAAATTTCTTAGCCAATGGGTTCATGGATCTCGAAAAATTTGAGATATGATTGTAGATGAAAGCCACTAATTTCTTAAAAATTTGAGACTATAATTTCTTGAAATTTTGTGTATCTATTTACCCTACCTCAATGCATTTACCATAAACATTTCACAACCAATGGATGCACGGTTTACATGATATGGTCAAATCAATTTTTTCCATGCTTCACCCTTCACGTTGCCCAATGTTGCAAAAACAACATATGCCATGAACTCATTTTAAGGCCAAATTGAGTGATTCAGAAGGAAAATAGTGCATTTTTACCTTTTTACTGCTACATGCCTTCATAATCCACTTTTGACGATGAGAAGGAGTTGTCGTGAAAAAAAAAAAAAAATTATCCTAATTTGTGCATAGTGATAAAAATTGAAGATCTGCCTTAAAAACCCATTGAAAAGTCCTCAAAAATTGCACTTGTTTTGAATTCTTCTCACATCTTACTCAATTTTCCATATTTTGAGAAAACCGAAAAGCTCAAAATTTTGTATTTCTGCTGCAATCTCTTGCAATATTTGTGCCAAAACTACCTCTCGAACAAGCTACTTCAACAACAAAAAAAGGTTGTTACAACAATAGCTACAGAAGCTAGAACTTTCTATAGTTGTTGCAAAAAATGTCATTTTTTGGAGAAAGTTGTTTTCTCCATGTTTGAATTGTTGATTTTGATTGCGTACTACATGTTGATGTAGAAGCCATCAAACATAATGTAGATTGACTGAAATAGACCCAATTTTATTGTTTTTCTTGAAAATAAAAGGAATGAAAAAGTGTTGTAGTGGTGCCATCATGTTGTTGTTGAATGAAAATAGGATGAACATGCTACTACAAGAAACCAATAAAATATACTGCTACAAGTTGTTGTTGATTCCATAAAACCATATAGTCTTAATCAAAACCAAAATTCATGATACCATTCTTACCATGCGAATGAATGTGCCGAAGTTGAACATGGAAAGAAATCATTGGATTTTTTATCAATGATGAAAATCGTTTACCAATGCGATAACTCATCGATAATGTAAATGTGTGTCAAGGTACTTGAGTCAATCTTCATAGGGGTGAATGAACGTGTTGAAGTTGAGTGACCTACAAGATCTGATAGTCGAGAGTCATTTTTGTATTCCCATTGTTGCCAATGAGGAGGCTTTCCATTGATGTATGCAAGTTCCAAGGCACTCCAAATAATCTATGATCTTGAACCCAGATAAGGTGATGAGGTTGATGGGACATGATCTGTTGGAAGGTGGGCCTTAAGGTATCTCACATTAGCCAGGTCAAGCATAGAACCAAAAATGATTTGGAGAACCATAATAAAAGATTGAAACCATCATAAAATTATAGAACTTATTGGGAACTTTGCTCGCCAGTTGCTCGTTTTTCAAGCAAATCTCATGTCCAATTGCGCCAAAAAGAACGTTTTCACAATAGGACTTATTTTTCTCTTTACTTTTTTATTTTTTATTTTTTATATGTCTTACTCCACTTCAAAAATAAATCTCGTTCAAATATATGAATACTTCCCATGGAACCATCTGTGTAACAAGATGATAGATAAATCATATGTAGGTTTGAAATATACTCTTTAATATGTACCAATATATGAGAGACCAACTACCTTGATTGAGATGCTCTTAGAAGATATTGAAGAATGGAGTATTGTGATCCAATGACTGTCTTGAACCAAGGTTCAATGTAATCTTGTCTTCCTGGGCTTCCTGTTACCATTCCATGCAACTCTCTATAGATGTGATCTCCATTCATAGAATATGGTGATAGGCATGCATGAAACATTTCAATCTCAAGTTCCAACAACTGCTCTTTATCGATAGGCATTCATGATTCTTGGAACTTATCTAAATCTTCTTCTTATGGTTGTTATTCCTCAATAGAAGGTAGAGAATCATTTTGAAATACCTCAAAATTGTAAGTGATTGAGGTGTTTTATTGTTCGCGATTCGAAAGGGTTGTGTAGGTAGTGGAATGGGAATGGATATTTGGGGTATTTGTGTGGTTGGTAATGAGATATGTTGGATTGATGTCCACTAATGGTGAAACTAGTGTTGTGGTGGAGGTGAATGGTATCGATAAAATTAATATTGGTATTCAGGATAGTGAGGAAAACATTGACGATATGGTGGATTTCCTTTGTAAGGCCCTTTCCAACCTTGTTGCTAAGATTGGTTTTGAGATTGGGATTGAGATGGACAAGGTTTCTAAGGCAAGGGTGTTTTCCAATTACTTTGTGATTGTTGTGCATAAATTTAATTAAGATGTTGCATCATACCTGATTGATGAGTCTATGATGGTCTTCTTGGAGCTACATAATAGGATTTTCTAGTGTTTTATTTTCTCCTTGGAAAACTACCTTTAACCCTGGTGATGATGGACATTCATGAAAATCATGTTTCTTTATACATTTAGGGAAAAATATAAATGAAGCAACAATCTCAACTTTTTGCTTGTCTTGCATTCTTAACATATTAATTTGTTCATTTAAATTACGATGAATGTCTAGCAAATTGTTAACTTCAGTTTGACTTAGCAATTCTGATGTCGGTTTACTTACTCTTTCCATAAATGGATCTTCAGGGGACCTTACATATTTTTCTGTTCCTCTTGATATATTCTTGCACAATTCACAAATCTAATGAAATGACAATTGAGAGACATCTCCTTTTCCCACAAGGTTAAGAAGATCAATCCATTCATGTCTTATATAATTTAGAGGAGAGTTTTTAATGTGACTAATATTGAATTATGTAATTTATATATTTGATATTTTAAGTAAATCTCTGCACTAAATCTTCTAGGATTTCATCATCTTTTTGGTTCATGTTAAAGACTTCCTTTCTATGTTCATGTTTTATGAAATACTCTTTATATTTTTCCAAAAATACTCTTTTCATCTCATCCCATGTCCCTATAGAATTTGTTCCTAAAGTCATGAACCATTTAAGAGCTCTATCCTTCAATGTTTCTAGAAACAAATTCAATTTTTGAATGTGTAATGAGTAGCTATAAGATCTACACATTATTTCAAATTCAAAAAGTAAGGTTTCCAAGTCTTCTAATCTCATACCTTTGAAGTTAGGAAGTACAGATGGAGGGATGTTCTTCATATGAACATTGACATTAGTTTCCTGAATGGAAAATTCAAAAGGATCTTCCTCATTGTCATCATTTCCTTCCATTTTTTCAACGCTTTTTTTCCACCTCTTCTTCTACTTGAAAAAATAAGAACTCATGATGTGGAAGATGATGTGGCTCTTATTGCACCATGCGATATGGTAGGGGTGGTGGGTGGTTGAAGTTTTTCTACGAAAATGAAATTAGTTTTATGCAACTAATAATGAGATCTAATTGAAATCTAACACCTATGTATGGTTCCTCAGCAACGACACCAAAATGTTGGGTAATTTAGTTGACTGTTAAATTACTTTGATTTATATGTCAGTCTAGGTAAGTGAGATTGCATAGTACACTACACCGTATGTATTAGGAGGTTAGCTTTCAATATTTATGCATAACTAAAATGAATTGGAAACTTCAAGAAGAAATTAGATTCTTTAATATAAATTATGAAGGTACGAAGTTTTTGGAAAGGAAATTAATCTTAAGGTAGAAAAGAAAACATAAAAATTATTTATCTAAGAGAACATGATATTTTACCCAATGAAAGCATGGATTTTTTTTTCTAAAACCTACAAAATTTAATCTATGGAATCATAAACATTTTAATCTATGAAGGCATAAACATTTAATCTATGGAAAGCATGAGTTTTTAATCTATGATAAGCATAAACAATTAATCTATCTAAAATAAACCATTCATGAGAATATGAAATAAATGGAAAGCGTCTATAGTATTCTCACACATATCTAGGGGGCTCTTGTGAGGAATACAAGTGTTCGTATTAGGACACAGGTGTTGTCCTTCATGGTGACTCACTCAGATGACAGATCACTATTAAGCAGGTTAACAGCACATAGATACAAATCAAACTTCAAAGAAAGAAGAAAGAGAGGTATACGAAGGTTCACCATTGGCCAAGCCACGTATACACACGGGTTCACTGTATACAAGTCGCGTATACGTACATGCACTTTCACGAATGGAAAAGCATGTATATCTTGGAAATCATGGTATTTTGATCCATGGTATTAGTCCAATGTATCAGGTCTGAGGTATTGACCCTAGGTATTTGATCCAAGGTATTGGTCCTAAGTGGATTTCGTCCATGGTATTGAGAAAGGCCTACAAGCTATAAAAGGAGGAGAAGATCATTAGGCAAATGTGTGCAAGTATCGAATATATGATGAAGTGTAAGATTTAGTATGCACGTTATTGGGTTGTGGTGCATAGTTGGATCTGAACCAAGGATGAACCTCAGCTAGTGATGATGAATCAGATCTAATGTTGAATCAGGATATTAAGGTGTAAATGAACTATCTTTTGTGTTGAAGCTCATGTATATTCTATATCTGAACATTGACGCATATATAATTCTATAAATGATATGATCTGGGTATAACAAAAGTCTGGAATAGCAGCAGAACTCTGAATTTATGTTTGCAGATGTATACGCTGGTTGGTTTTGAGAACAGTGCATGTACACACTGGTTTGACACATGGAAGTAGCGTATACCTTATAAAATATGTTTTAGTTGTTGTTGTTTGTTATTGCACAGTTCCGGGTTCTGGCTTGGGTTGTAGTTACTATATTCTGGTGACAACATTCTGAAAGATCAGACTGATGGGTCATCAAAGTGATTGATTGATTCGGTTTTGTTTGAAAGGAGATGGTTGATGAAGATATATTTGATGATTGAATAATGTTGTTGATGGATCTAGTCTAAAAATTTATGAAACGTGGTCCCTGAAAGAAATGAGAAGGTTCTAGCCTTTTGTAGGCCGACACCTAGGTATTAGTAAACATATCAGCTAGTACAAGAGCTAGGGGTTTGTAGCTCCCTTCCAGTAGAATCTGGAGAACAAGAGAAGGTTGTAGCCTTCTACAGGTGGAAACCTTCATACTGGTATAATACTACACCAGTACAAAAATGATAAACAGATTCTCTTATTATTAAAAGAAGACAGAGGCGACAGTGGCATGTGGTTTTCACGCACATTGGGTTTCCACATTATATCTTGGTGTTCATGTGTGCTTATTGTGTGTGATGTTTTATTATTCTTTTACTGCACTGTCTAATGAATTCCTGATATACTGGTTAAAGATCAATGCATGATAATTTGGGTAAATCAATAGATCTCCGCATATACGCTAGTTGCATTAAATATAGTTGCGTATAGACACTAGTTCACTAAGATGAAGTAGCATATACAAATTAGTTTTGAAAATTAAATTATTGATCTGATAATATTGATTCACGCCCCCCTCTCAGTATTATTTCCAACAATTCATATCAGAGCATGGCCTTCAAAAGAAGCTTGATCGCTTGAAGGAAGATCCATCATCATGAGTAATCAAGAAAGCGGGTGATCCATCAGACTGCCAATTTTTGATGGAAGCAACTTCCTTTATTGGAAGGTAATAACCACAGCCTATCTTCAATCTCTTGTAACAGATGTCTGGGAAATTGTGGAAGGAGAATATACAATTCCATCAGTAATTCCTACAGATATGGCAAGTAAAAACCAATGTGAAGCCAGTGACAAGGCTATCAATACATTGTTGGGAAGTCTATCACAATCAGAGTTTGTCAAAATTCAGCAGCTCAAATCCACAAAAGAAATATGGGACAAAATCGTTCTAAGCTACAAAGGAGACTCTCAAGTAAAACGTGCTAAACTGCAAACTCTCAGAATTCAATATCAAACTCTCAAGATGCCTAAGGATGAAAGTATAGCTAGATACTTATTACGTATAGATGAGATTGTTAATTGCATGAAGAATTTGGGTGAAGAGATAAAGGAATTTACTTTAGATGAAAATGTTTTAAGATTCTTGTCTGCTAAGTTTGAATCAAAAGTATCTGCTATAGAAGAAAAGCAAGATATAAAAACTATTACTATGAGATAGCAGCACAGAATATTAACTACCTTTGAGATGAGAAAAGGAGGTCCATCAGATATGAGAGAAGCCACATTTAAATCTTTAGCAAAAGGAAAATAAGAACTCAATGAATCATGACATCTTTTAGAAGAAGAAGAGGAAGTAAACATTGTCAACAATCTTCAACGAGGTTCTGGAAGATTCAAAGGTAAACTACCTTTCAAATGTTTTGCTTGTGGAAGAGTCAGTCATTAGGCTGCCAAATGTCCTCATAAACACAAATTTAATAAATGGAAGGAATCTGCAAAATGGAATAGAAAACAAAGTGTAAGTAACAAGAGCTATTTACTCATGAAGATAGCGATGGTTTATCAATTAGTGATGAAGATGAAAATAGTAATGACTATAGACTTCTGATGGCTTATGAAGATGATGATTTCTTGGATGATTTAGATGAAGATGACCTTTATGAAGAAATCTCTAAACTCAAAATTTGTTTAAAAGAAAAGAATATTATTATAGATACTTTGACATTCCAACTTGCTGAAAGAGAAAAACACAATGAAAAGCTAGAATGTGAAATTGTGGGTCTAAGAAAGGATCTTGAGAAAACAAAATCTCTCGATATTAGATTTGCTAAAGGATCCAAAACCTTAAATGAAATTATCAAAGTGCAGCATTCTCCTCTAATAAATACAGGTCTTGGATATATTAAAGAATCATCTCAAGCACAGAAGCTATCAACCTCCACTAAAAGGTATCTTGATGCAGCAAAGAGCAGTGAACAGTTTGATAATCGTCGGCAAAGCCATAAAGCAAATCATCAGGTAAAACAAGCTCAATTTACTTCAAGGATGAAGAAAAGCCACAACCAACCTTAGGTAAATCATACTCAATCTGCTTCAAGGACGAATATCAATAGAAATTACAATCACCAGGTCAGTAGATTCAATAATTGCAGGAACTTCTTTAATAGCCAATGTTTTTCATGTCATAACTTTGGACACAAAGCTGCTCAATGTGTTGCTTACAAGACCATCATGACTAGACAAGCACAAAATCAAATGAATGTGACAGGGATCATGAAAAGTTCGTACAATAACATCTTCTTGAAAATGAAATAGAATGCTCTATCTGCAACAACTTCGGTCATGAAGAATCTGAAAGCAGGAGTAAATTTTGGCAAATATCTCAAAAGGAGCACACTCCATTAATACCCAAAATATGGAGAGAGAAAGAACTACAAACAGAAAGGTGTGGCATAGCCTTGTATGCAAAAGGACAAGAAAATTAGTGGTACATCAATAGTGGATGCTCAAAACAGATGACAAGTGACAAAGAAAAACTTCACTCATATAATGACTTAGAAAAGGAAAAGAAGCTCTCATTTGGAAATGAGACTCATGCTGTCATAAAAGGTAAAGGCTCTATTTTCTTAAAAGAAAAGGTTAAAGCTAGGAATTTTATGTATGTTTATGGTCTAAAGCATAACCTACTGAGTATCAGTCAAATGTGTGATCAAGGAAATGAATTAGTATTTCGATCAAATAGGTGTGTTATTTGTGAGCTTGATACATGAGAAACCATGATCAAAGGTACAAGAACTCCAAACAACTTATACATACTCAAGGGAGGACAACAATAATGTTATCTAAGAGAAAATGATGAACACTAGCTATGGCACAAAAGATTGGGGCATCTAAGCTTTTCTCAAATAAGAAAAGCATGCAAATTCTAGGTTGTTCGTGATCTTCCTGATATCAGCATATCTGAAAATAAAATATGTAAATCATGTCAATTCGGTAAGCAAACCAGGTCACACTTCCCTAAAAAGGAAGGATTAGCTAGCAAGCCTCTTGAACTTGTTCATACTGATTTATGTGGACCATCAAGGAAAAATTCACCTCGTGGAGAAGAATACTTTATATCGTTCATTGATGATTTTTCCAGAATGTGTTGGATAGGTCTTCTAAAGCATAAATATGAAGCATTTGAAAAGTTCAAAGCCTTCAAAGCTTTGGTTGAAAATGAATCAGATCGCAAAATCAAATTCCTCAGATCTGATCGAGGGGAATTTAGCTTGGATGAATTCTTTGACTTTTGTCAATAACATGGAATAAAAAGGGAATTCTCCACCACATCGACTCCTCAGCAAAATGGAGTGGTAGAAAGGATGAACATAACTATTCAACAAATGGCTCATGTTATGCTAGATGAGTCTAGAACTCCTGCAACCTTCTCGGGTGAAGTTGCATTTGCTACCATCACTATTCTCAACTAAGCAAATTTTCGGGTAAACAACACTCAAAATCCACATGAACTTTGGTATGGTAAGACTCCTACTGTAAAATACTTCAAATTTTTTGGAAGCAAATGTTACATCAAAAGGACTGATGAAAAACTTTTTATGTTTGAACCTAGAGCAGATGAAGGTATTCTTCTTGGTTACTCTTCCCAATGTAAAGGATATAAATGCTATAATAAAAGAATTGGGAAAATTGTTGAAAGTATTGATGTTGTGGTTGATGAAGCATGAAAAATCCAAAACAGATAAAAGCCGAAGATTATGAAGAAGATGAGGATTATCTTCCCACATAAAATCACACTAATTCTAAAGAAGAAACCAATGAAGCACCAGAAGAAGAGATAATAGTAGAAGAAAAGACTCCGTCCAGGTATGTTCAGAAAAATAATCCAGAAACTCAAATTTTGGGACAGAAAGAGGCAGGTATGCAGACAAGAAGAACTATTACAGAAGCTTCAAGCTATCTAGAATTACTATCTTCCTCTGTACCTCAAAATGTAAATGAAGCATTCAAAGATGAATGTTGGGTCAAGGCCATGAATGAAAAACTTGAGCAAATTGAAAAGAATAATACTTGGGAATTAGTTCCTAGACCTCATGATAAGAATATCATAGGAACTAAATGGATATTCAAAAACAAGTTGAATGAAAATGGAGAAGTTATTAGAAACAAGGCTAGACTTGTTTGTAAAGGATAAGCTCAACAAGAAGGTATAGATTTTGAAGAAAGTTTTGCACCTGTTGCTAGACTTGAAGCCATAAGAATGTTTCTTGCTCTTTCTAGTTTTAAGAAATTCAAAGTATACCAAATGGATGTAAAATATGCCTTTCTTAATGGAGACTTAGATGAAGAATTCTATATTGAGCAACTAGATGGATTCATTCTTAGAAATGATGCAAAACTTATATGCAAACTTAGAAAGGCTCTTTATGGTCTAAAACAAGCTCCAAGGGCCTAGTATTACCTTCTTGACAAATATCTCCACCCACAAGGCTTTTCAAAGGGATCAGCTGATAGCAATGTATATACAAATATTTACAATAATAAATTGCTAATAATTGTTGTTTATGTTGATGATATCATTTTTGGTAGCAATGAAGAATCCATGAGTTGGAATTTTGCTTCAGTAATGCAACAAGAATTTGAAATGTCCTTGCTTGGTGACCTTACATATTTTCTTGGTATACAAGTTTAACAAAATAAAGATGGTAGTTTTCTATCACAAACCAAATATCTCTAACAGATCTTGAAAAAGTACGGCATGGAAGATTCTAAACCAGTATGTACCCAAATGGTAACAAGATGCAGTCTCAGCTCAAATGATGAATCAATAGTAGTACATCAACCAACTTACAGATCCATGATTGGCAATCTACTTTATCTAACAGGTACATGACCGAACGTCATGCATGCAGTAGGAATAGTGGTAAGATTCCAAGCAAATGCAAAGGAATCACACCTTCAGGTAGTCAAAAGGATTTTCAAATATCTTCAAGGAACACAGAATTTTGGTTTATGGTATCCTAGAGATATAGATCTTACACTTCATGCATATACAGATGCAGATTGGGTAGGAAGCATTGATGACAGAAAAAACACTAGTGGTGGTGCATTCTATATGGGTTCTAGGTTAGTGTCTTGGTTCAACAAGAAACAAAGTTCAATTGCATTATCTACAGCTGAAGCAGAATATGTGGCTGCTACATCTTGCTGCACACAACTACTTTGGATGATGCAAACATTGCAAGACATTCAGATCACATGTACTCCACCCATCTCCATTCTATGTGATAATACAAGTGCCATCAATATTTCAAAGAATCCAGTCATGCATTCCAAGACAAAGCATATACCCATCAAATATCATTTTCTACGTGAACAAGTGCTTGAACAAAAGGTCAAATTGGAGTATGTTCTATCCAAAGAACAGGTTGCTGATATATTCACTAAACCACATCCTAAAGAGACATTTGAATATCTCAAATAGAAGCTAGGAGTAGTTGCTTCATCATCCTGTTGTTAAATCCTATTTTTTCAAAGAAAAGTGGTTATACGCTAGTTTCATGAAGCGTAGCCGCGTACTTATGTTGGTTTCTATGGGTACAATCACGTATATGTTGGTTTGAGGAGAAGTTGTGGGCCAGATTTAGGAGAAAGGGATCTAATATGGTTCAATGAATTATTTGCTCTGCTTGATTATGGTTACAATCTATTGATGACATGTGGAAATATGTTGTCTCTCATAAGTTGTTGATACCTTGATGTATATCTAATTGATGATGATGCTTTGATAGATCTTCTGATATATGAAATGATCGTATCTAATAGTGAACATCTAACACAGGTTCAGGGGGAGAATATGTTTCTAATAATGCATTGTTGACATTATCTCAGAAGATCTTAGTACAGATTCACATAGTTGTGCTTGATTGAGGTGGAACGGGTTCAGGGGGAGACCATGGTTGCTGGTCTAGATGTTGATTGACAATTGGTGCTAATGATAGTTGTTGATGACTACCATAGTCCTATTTAAAATATTTGGTCTTTGCTATATATGTCATGTATATGAGGTCATGAAAAGACCTAATTTCAAACCCCACTATGCATGGGACGGTTGATGTAATTTTTCTTGTATAAACAATTGGTATATCCCCACTTGGTTGGGTGGATGATTCATGTTTCGTATATCCCCATTTGAATGGGAGATGGCTATAGGTATGAGTATTTAATGATAGGAAGGTCATTGATGATGTATGTATAGAGTCATGTTATCCTTTTACAGACCTTGCTTGTGCTTAGGGGGAGCATGGACTTGATCATAGGAGCTCAATCTACATACTTCAGCGTATCAGAGAATTCAGCATGTACTAAGGGGGAGCATGACCCTTTGCCCTTGATGACAAAGGGGGGGAGTGACTTAGTGTTGCCATGAAGTCCAAAGGGGGAAACTATTGGCATTATGTCATAGGTGTTGCCCTTGATGGCAACTCACTCAGATGACAGATCACAGTTCAGCAGGTTAACAACACATAGTTACAGATCAGACTTCACAGAATGAAGAAGGAGAGGTATACGTAGGTTCACCATTGGCCAAGCCACGTATACACTTAGGTTCACTGTATACAAGTCACGTATACATACACACGCACTTTCACGAAAGGAAAAGCACGTATACCTTGGAAATATAAGTTTTTCATCTGAAGTTTTTGGACCATTGTATTTTGATCCATGGTATTTGTCCAAGGTATTGGGTCTGAGATATTGACCCTAGGTATTTGGTCCAAGGTATTGGTCCTAAGTGGTTTTGATCCATGGCATTGAGAAAGGCCTACAAACTATAAAAGGAGGAGAAGATCATTAGGTCAATGTGTGCAAGTATCGAATATCTGATGAAGTCTAAGATCTAGTACGCAGGTTATTGGGTTATGGTGCATAACTGGATCTGAACAAGGGATGAACCTTAACTAATGATGAGGAATCAGATCTAATGTTGAATCGGGATCTTAAGGTGTAAAATGAACTATATTTTGTGTTGAAGCTCATGTATATTCTAGATCTGAATGCTAACGCATATATTATTCTATAAATGATATGATCTGGGTATAACAAAAGTCTGGAATAGCAACAAAACTATGAATTTATGTTTGCATATGTATACGTTGGTTGGCTTTGAGAAAAGCATGTGTACACACCAGTTTGACACATGGAAGTAATGTATACCTTATAAAATATGTTTTAACTATTGTTGTTTGTTATTGCAAAGTTCCAGGTTCTGGCGTGGGTTCTGGTTACTGTATTCTGGTGACAGCATTCTGAAAGATCAGATTGATGGTTTGTCAAAGTGATTGAATGATTTGGTTGTGTTTGAAAGGATATTGGTTGACGCAGATATATTTGATAATTGAATAATGTTGTTGATGGATTCGGTCTGAAAATTTATGAAATGTTGTCCTTGAAAGAAAAGAGAAGGTTGTAGCCTTCTGTAGGCGGCACCTATGTACTAGAAAACATATTAGCTAATACAAGAGCTAGCGGGTTGTAGTTCCCTTCGCGTATAAGCTAGAGAATGAGAGAAGGTGTAGCCCTCTGCAGGTAGAAGCCTGCGTACTGGTATAATACTGCACCAGTACAAAAATTGTAAATAGATTTTCTTATTATTAAAAGAAGACAGAGACGACAGCAGTAGGTGGTTTTCACCCAAATTGGGTTTCCACCTTATATCTTGGTTTTCATGTGTGTTTCTTGTGTGTGATGTTTTATTCTACTTTTACTACACTGTTTAATGAATTCCTAATATATTGGTTAAAGATCAAAGCATGATAATTTGGGTAAATCAACAGATCTCTACATATACGCTGGTTGCATTAAGTATAGTTTCATATACACGCTAGTTCACTAAGTTGAAGTAGCGTATACAAATCAGTTTTGAAAATTAAATTATTGATCTGATAATACTGATTCAACCCCTCCCCCCCCCCCCCCCCCCCTTGGAGTATTATTTCCAACAACAAGGTGTTGAAAACTTAGATCAAGAGAAGAGATTTAAATCACCAATTTCGTTCGAAGTTCCACCATATTAAAAAAATTGCATTCAATGAAAAATAAATACAGTTATTCTCCTTCAATAAGAAACAAAAATTACAAATTAAGATCATCCTTGACATCTATGACCACCCCCCTCTCATCAAAGAGACTGCAATTTAAATAATTGGGAGACAATTAACATTCTTGCTTGATTTTTGGTCATGAGATCAAATAAAATAAAATTCATGGACTTTTAGATCAGAGATCAGCCTAGATCTGATCAAACCTACATCTATGCCACGAATTTTATAAATACTAGCTCGTTTGTGCCTTTTAGTTGATTGTGCATTAAATGAAATTTTGAAAAAACGTATATCCAAGTAGTTGGAAAAATAAGGCTCCAAAGAACTTTGAAAATCTTTCAAATGATGGAGAAAAATTCACATTCACAATCCAATTGGGCCCATTCTGAACAAAACCCATTTTGTTTTCCAAAATTCGCATTCATTTTCTCAAAAAGTGTGTTTGAAGTTGACTGGTCAAAACTACAGTGGTTTTCACTTGATTTGATGTTGTAGGTAAACACGTGTGAGTTGGGTTGAATTTGACCAATACAAATCCATATTGGAGCTTTTAGAATGAAGTCCAAGTGTCAAATTTCCTTATACTAGAGTGGTGCTACTACCTCAACCATGGAGATAGCTACGAAAACTTAAAAAAATGCAATAACTTGAACTTTCTAAACTGTAATTAGTAAAACCATGAAAAATTATTATTAATTCATTAAAAATAATGGAATTAGTAATAATAAACCATGTAAACATGTATGTAGTAATTTCATGGCTTTATGAAGAAATCTGGTTAAAAGTGATGACAATGGGTGAATAGAATGATGTGAAAATGGATGGTTTCATCAACAAAATCACGAAAATTTGGAGGCCCAACAAACACAATTCATTACCCTCATGAATGTAGCTGAGGAATTACAAAGCCCAAATTGAATTACCAACCACTCAAACAACACTTGCTTAGTTTTGAAGGAAGTTTTCCACACATCATTCTCTACCACCTTGATCTGATAGTAGCCACTATGCAAATCCAACTTAGTCAAATAAAAAACATTCTTCAATTGATCAATTAAATCATCTATATGAGGGAGAGGATATCAGTGTTTCATCATAGTCTTGTTGATATCACAATAATCCATGAACATCCTCCATATGCCATCTTTCTTTAGCACCAATACAATTGGCGAACCACACAGGGATGAGCTAGGTCTGATAACTCATTGGTTCAACAAGTCTTACACCTGCCTCTTGATTTCCTACATTTCAGAAGATGACAACCAATACATGCGCACATTTGGAAAAGGGCTATCTTGTTGGAGATGAATTTCATACTAGATCTTCTTTTAAGAGGTAACCCACTTGGTTCCTAAAAAATATCATCATATTTAAAGACAATAACAAATATTTCTTTCCCATGATAGGGACTACAACCATTGAAAGCATCAAATGCTTCAGCATGTTTTTTACTCAAAACCATGAGCATACACATGTTGGTGGAGTTGATGAGGTTTTTCATATGTCTTGCACTAACAAGGGTTGAATTGATATTCATTCTGTGAGCTTTGACAAATACTCTACTCCATTCTTTATGAGATGGTATTTTTTCTCATGCCTGAAAAATACTACCTTCCTATCATAAAAATATGGGCTTCCGAAGACTAGGCCACAAATATCCAGTGGGACAACAATTAGATCAACCTCATATATCATTTTCAAAGCAATGGTAAACTTGACCCTACGTTTCTTGGTTACATTGATTTTAGTGTTGTCGCATACCCATCTAAGAGGGTAGGGCTTTGCATGAGGTTTGACTTCCATACCCAACTTCTTACCAATATATTCGAAATGAAATTAACTTGCAAACCGATGTGAAACATTTTTTCTATTTTGGTATGCTCGAGACAACCCTAATATGGAACATTTCACTTCTTTTTCCTTTATCAACATGAGATTAATTTGTATTACTTGAACTAACATGATTCTCAGAGTCTCAATTAATATTAATGGAATTTTTACTTTGTTTGTCAACCATTGTAATCTTGATCTCATCACCAGGACTAGATCAAAGGTCTTGTTACAATGTAACAATCGTCTTCTTCTTCACCTTTCCACCATACTTATTTGGATTCAATTATGTATGTAGCTTTGAATGATGCTCTTCATCATGCCCTTCTTTCTTGTAATGAGTGAAATATGACTTTCCTTCTTCTTTCTTTGTTGTCACTATCTTCTTGTCCTTTCCTTTCAATTTCCCTTTGGAAGGATGATGACTTCTTTGGATGACATTTCTATCCTTTTTTCTTACCCCTACATTCAAGATGAATACCTTTCACATGGGCTTCATCAAGAGTAGTGGGTTCAAACAACAACAATGAATGTTGAACATAACTATGTAAAGCGACAATATATTTCATCAAATTATTAAGTGAATATAAAGGAATACTCAATTCCAAAGCTTGCTTCGTAAACTCCTCTATGAAACTTTGACCATTTTGACCCTTGCCTTGTTTTAAGTTTTTCCATTCCATCATGGATTTTTGTCAATATCCCAATGGCTAAAATTTCCTTCTTAATGGAGAAAAAAACTCAAAACATAAAAAAATGAGTTTATCATTATGTTTACTACCTTTCTAAAGATTTCTCTGCCACCATACAAGAGTTGGGCCTCGCAGTCAAAGATCTACCAACTAGACCTTTTCCTCATTCTCTTCAATTTGTTGTATTCAGAAATATACTTCAACCATATGATGTAATTGTTTAGCTTTTCTGCATTAAATTCTCCATTAAACGTGGGAAAACCAAATTTTACATCCAACATGAAAAGGTGGCTTTTTAGAAGCATTTCTATTTTTCCTATTAGAATTATGAGAAGAACATGAAGAAATAGAACATTCAATTGGAGATGGAGATGGAGGTTCAAGAGGTTCTCATCTATTTCCCATGAGATTCTTCTCATAATATCTAAATAGTAAACAATTTATCTACCTTATTTTCTATATTGTAGAAAGCTTTACAAAAAACTTACTCATTCTTGGTACAAGAATCATCATCTTCTATCTTCCTTCTTTGTGTTACATGTTCAATCTCTGGGCCAAAATACTTGAGTTTTCCTTTACCCTTTTTGAGTTTGGCCTTGGTTATCATCCACACTCACAATTCACAATAGCAAGAAGACCGCTATGATACCAACATGATCTGGGATCTTTACTTCAATGATGCTTTCATAATTGCATGAAGGGGAATAAAATAACAATATATGCAAATACTTGGATAAGAAGTAACATAAAAGGAGATCATAAAGGTAGTACACCCAATCTTTAACAATGAAGTTCTTCTAATGTGGACCACGTCTTCAGGCCTAGCTCAAAGCAGGAGGCCTCTTCATTCATCTCAACAAAAATGGAAATGAGTACATGGAAAAATATATCATTATACCTCTAATCATTAGAGTGACCTGAAAATGGGCTACTCAGATCCCAATATACATTACACCAGTGAAATCATGGTAAAATTCTGAGTAAAATGAGTATAAACTCAATTAGATTCTGTCACTTCCAAATCTAGACCCCCAAGGAATCTCCAAGATTCCATAACAGATTTTGTATCGAATATTCACGGAGTATTATTTAGGAATAGAATGCTCTCGAACCACTTTCATGCATGGTTCTTCCTATTCATTCCACCTTATGTTAGGGTTCTGCACAGACCTTTGAGTTTCACTCATAAGCCTACTAGTCTCGTCCTCCCACCCATGAGATGTTATGAGTTTAAATTATTTCAAATGTTGGACCAACCAAAGCCCGTCGGTTGGAAAGTTGGTTAGTGCAATAGTATTAGATCATTTATGGCGTGGGGATACCAGGTTGAAACCCCACAGACCCTTTTTATTATAATAATAAAAAAATGTTTGGTTTCAAATATAACCATGAATCAAAATCCCATTGGATTTGGTAGTGCCACCAAACTTTGGTGGTTGTGCCAAATATAACATCTAGCAAGATGGTTTACCATATTTCCCAAAAATATTGTCCTGGTCCTGTCTTGACTGGCTAAGCACATGGTGCAACATGCCGTCTAGTGGTGAAGCCACATGTCACCCCATGGATTGGGTCACCTTAACTACAACTCTGCAATATGGCACATCCCAAGGCCAACACATGGTAACCTTGTTGACCCACATAGTTCATACTTATGATGGTGGTATTCACAGGGTTGGAATGTAGTAGTCTATGGGAGTGTCACATGGCACCCTCTGTGTCACCTGCATTTTTTTTGTAGGTAGGCTCAAACTTCAATTGGAATGCTCTGGTCGAGCTCTATGACCTGGTGCTAGCCTCGCTGAGATTTGAGGAATTTGAATTTGTGCATTTTGGGATCTTCTTGAATCTAAAGGACAATGTTCTTTGTAGCATTTCAATAAAATACCATCATGTAACATGATCTGCAACTAATGAATGCATCCATAGTGGCTAACCACAGTCTTCCCAAATAAGCAGGTCTCATCATAAGTGTGACTTTAACTGTAACACTAGGAAATTAACTATATATTCCCAAGAATTCACTAAAATGAATATATATTCTAGAATTCCTTTGGGTCAAATTTTATATCTATTAACTAGTTCCAGTACAATAGGGGTTTTCTGAAATTGTTGAATCCAAGCATCTCAAATGTTTCCCTGATCATAGCATTTATTGTAGTACCAAGGTCAACCTATGTGTTTGGAACAATTGTTTCTCCAATGTGGACAATTAGTGTCATATTCTTTAGTTCATAATACTTAGTAGGTGTTGTTTCACCTAACATAGATTTTAACAATTTCCCCACAACATGGAAAATGAGAGGGTCTTGGGCTTTCCTCCCAGGTTTCTTTACAAACATTTCCCTTAGTATTTTTGCATAAATTGAGACATCCTTTATTTCCTGGAGTAATGGAATTCAAATATACAAATTCTTCAATCCCTTAGGAAATAAAACTCAAGTTATGGGGTATCCTTAGCTATAACTAGGCTGTATGGGCAAGGTGGACCTAATGGAACCTCAATATTGAAAACGCCCTCACCTATTATAGGTCCAATAGTAATAATGGCATCAACTATTACAAGAGTTCGAGTAGTAACAATAGCATTGATTGTTACAATGGTCTTAGTTGTAATAGTGTCATTACTTGTTATAGAAGCTTCAATCTATTATCTCTCTAATGATATTTGGTTTGAGGTTCCTTCCCTAGGTGATTTATCTTCTTTATTTTCTATAGTAATAGGGTAAGCTATTTTATTTAGTATCCTCCCACACCACAAACATACTTCATTACATCCAATAGAAAATCAGAGTAAGTGGGGAAAATGGGTGCTTCAACTTGTTGTACCACAATATTATTTATATTTGAATTAGGTTGTACATGTAGTTTATGTGGTAGAGGAGGGTTAGTTAATGGTTTATTGGAAGGAAGCCATAGCTTTTATTGTTGCATGGTAACTTTGTAGGAATTTACAGGGTAAGTTCCTCAGAAAGAATACCAAAAGGACACTGCTCACAACCAGATCACAGATCAATACACCAGTATTTTTGACGTGGTTAAAACCCTCAAAGAGGGAAACAGTCCACGGCCTGTCCCAACGTGGGTACTACAGGCAATTTATTAATCAAAGAATGAAAATTTACATAAGCTTCTCTCATGCACAGATTACCCGAACAATGACCCTCCATGCGCTTTAAATAGAACTCATGGACCAATCGGGTGTCAAGCCACGGATCAAGTGTCGGTAATACCGAGGAGAGAATGAACCGTCGGATCACTACATATCGTGACCGTCGGATTGTAAGTTACAAAATGTACAACGGTAAAGAAACACACTTTACCTAACTCTATACCTAACTCTACACTAGACCAAGTTGAACTTAACTATATCCTATGTGTCGGAATATCCTAACATCCCCCCTTAAGAACAACTTGGGATAGGATTGAAGGATTTACAAATATGACACAATAGGAGAAGGAAGGAGGCACTAGAGCCTATCCCCCCTTAGTGACAACTTCCTGAACTCCAAGCATATATCGAAGTTTAGTGAACTTCGCCTCTGTGAGAGCCTTTGTGAAGATGTCTGCAACCTGATCATCTGTTGGACAATATTGCACTTCAAGAACATGGTCATGAATGAGCTTTCTGATGAAGTGCATGTGTAGTTCAATGTGTTTGCTGCGCTGATGCTGGACTGGATCTTTGCATAGCTGAATGGCACTTTGATTATCACACCAAAGTGTGGTTGGATGCTGCTGCTCAAAGCCAAACTCTGATAGGATCTGACGAAGCCACAAGGCTTCCTTACTAGCTTCCACGGCACCACGATACTCTGCTTCTGCTGACGAAAGAGAAATGGCAGCCTGTTTCTTACAAGCCCATGTAATAGGTCCTGAACCAAGAGTGAAGACATAACCGGCAGTAGACTTCCGATCATCAGGGTCACCAGCCCAATCAGAATCAGTGAAACCAACTAACAGAGGAGCTGCTTTGGCACTGTAATGAATCCCAAACTGTACTGTACCTCGAACATAACGAAGTATTCTTTTAGCTGCTTTCCAATGACTTTCACGGGGGTTTTGCATAAAACGAGCAACAAGGCCAACAGCAAAGGAAAGATCAGGACGAGTATGGGTTAAATACAAGAGTTTTCCTACAAGTTGACGGTATAAGGTAGCATCAACTTCAGGAGAAGTACAAGAGACTGAAAGTTTGACTCCAGACTGAAAGGGAGAAGGGGCTGGCTTACAGTCTTCCATGTGAAAATGACGAAGAATATCACAAGCATACTTGGACTGGGAAAGGAAAATACCCTCCTTGGATTGCAAGACTTGAAGACCGAGAAAATAGTGTAAGTGTCCTAAGTCTGTCATTTCAAATTTCTTTTTAAGGCTGGACTTCACATGGTTTATAAGGTTGGGATCACTACCAGTAAGAATAAGATCATCAACATAAAGAACAAGGATGATAAGAGAGTTGCCCACTTTCTTGGTGTAGACAGTATTGTCAGAATGACACCTAGAAAAGCCAGATTCTAAAAGAAAGCTATCCATTTTGGCATACCAAGCCCGAGGAGCTTGCTTGAGGCCATAAAGGGATTTCTTAAGTCGACAAACAAGGCTGGAGTCTGTTTGTATGAAGCCAATGGGTTGTTCCATATAGATTTCTTCCTGCAAGTCCCCATGCAAGAAGGCAGATTTAACATCCATCTGATGGACTTCCCATTTTAAAGAGGCAGCAAGGGAAAGAACAAGGCGGATAGAGTTCATTTTGGCAACAGGGGAGAAGGTTTCAGTGTAGTCAATGCCTTCAACCTGTGAAAAGCCCTTAGCAACGAGACGAGCTTTATGTTTATCAACTTTCCCATCTGGTCCATACTTGGTTCTGTAAACCCATTTACATCTAACAAGTTTGCGTCCCTTTGGTAGAGGAACAAGATCCCATGTATCATTTGTCATCAATGAATGATATTCTTCATTCATAGCTGCTTCCCAATGTGGATGGCCTGAAGCTTCTGCAAAAGTGTCAGGATCATGATTTACTGGAGCTTGAGCCAGTAAAGAAGAGGCTCTTTCAAACTGAGAACGTGTACGTCGCTGATCTGTAGGATCACCGGCAAGATCACCTGCTGCATCCCGAGTAGCACGGACCCATCTTGGAAGTTGAGGATCCTGAGAAGGTGGGGGAGGATTATCATCCTCGCTTTCATCATCTGAAGAAGAAATGTTTTCAAAAGTAGAAGAGATAGGAAGAGGTGGCACATCCGCCGGACTAGGCTCGCAGGCCGATTTATTTTCATCAAATTTTACATCTCTTCTAATGATAACATTTTTGGACTTAAATGGAATAAGTCTATAACCTTTTACATCTTCAGAATATCCAACAAAAGTACATTTCTCACTCTTAGGTTCTAAAGCTTTATGCTTTTCATCTGGAATATGGGCCCATGCTTCACTTCCAAACACACGAAAGTGACTTACATCTGGTTTAATGGAACTCCAAGCTTCTTCTGGAGTGATATTCTCTAGAACCTTAGTAGGAGTGCGATTGATTATATAATTTGCACAATTAATTGCTTCGGCCCAAAAACTAAGACTGAGTCCTTTAGATTGCAGCATACAATTAGCCATTTCCTTTAAGGTGCGATTTTTCCTTTCAGCTACACCATTTTGTTGTGGAGTGTATGGAACAGTATGTTGCATTTGAATTCCATTTTCGGTGCAAAAGTTGATGAATGTGTTTTTAACATATTCTCCACCATTATCAGTTCTTAGCTTAAGAATTTGATGTCCAGATTGTTTTTCAACAAAGGCTTTGAAGGCCAAAAAAGTGTTAAATACTTCGCTCTTGAGTTTTAAGAAGTATACCCAAGTGCGTCTGGAGAAATCATCAATGAAAGTTAAGAAGTACTTGCAGCCAGAGAATGAAGCAACAGGAAGAGGACCACATAAATCACTGTGCACAAGCTGTAAAGGGGCTGAGGCGTGCCAAGAGGCACGTTTGTCAAAACTGTCCCGATGATGTTTTCCGAGTACACATCCGGAACAAACACCATCTCTGCAAGATACCATAGGAAGACCTGTCACCATATTTTCTTTACATAGATGCTGAAGGGAGCGATAGTTTAAGTGACCAAATCGCTCATGCCAAAGTTTGCTCACTTCATCATTATGAGCAACAAATACTGAGGGAAGATTTGATGACCCAAAGTTGTGAAACTTATACAACCTTGTGGAATCATCAGCAAGACCAGTAGCTAGAATCTGTTTAGGATCTTTTAGATCCTTGATTACAACATCATGAGGTGAAAATTCAACAATTTTACCTTCACCTGAATGAGTTATCTGATAGACAGATAGAAGGTTGCAGGATAAGGTTGGAACACATAATACATCATTAAACTGACCATTGTCTAGATGAACAGTTCCAGTCCCTACAACATTAAGAGATCTATCATCACCAACATATATATTTTTGGTGTTACAATCATTTAAAGAAGAAAACATGGCTTGGTTTTTGGCCATGTGATAAGAGGCTCCAGAATCAATGAGCCACTCATGAGAATGAGAAGAAGAAGAAGATACATTTAATGCATAACCAGACTGAGATGATTGACAACGACATGCAGAAAGTGCCATTCCGGAAGTTGAAGTTGAAGTAGGCTCCACATGGATGTTATGTTTCTTCATTGCGGCTTCCAAGGCTTCCATCTTCTTAAAGCATTTAGATTCTAAGTGGCCATCTCGATTACAAAAGTTACAATGTCTATCAGTCTTCTTCCATTTGTTTTTATTGGTCTTATCATTTTGCTGAAATGATCTTTCATTTTGAGGCTGAGTTGGTTTAGGACCATTCTTTTGAGGATATGACTTCTTAGGATTCTTTGAATTTGGTTGCTGCTGGGCGGCTAACGCTTTCGTGGAAGAGTTTCCAAGATTAAGAAGACCAAGGTGTAAGAGTTTTTCTTGTTCTCTTATTAAGGAATCACAAAAGGAGTCAAAGGAAGGGGCCTTGTAGTCTTTTCCTTGACAAATGAAAGCTTCCCTTGTAGAATGGAAAGTGGAAACAAATACAGAGTAGGCTGGTCCCAACTTAGTAAGGATGGAATAAATAAGGTTACCATCTTCTTTCTTAACTTTAACACCTTCCAAGAGATATCTAAGGGTCTTGAATTTGGACAAGAAATCTTCAATGCAAGAAAAATTATTAGGATCCAAAGTAAGCAACTCATTTTCAAGTTGATGGGCTCTAATTTCATTTTTAATCCCAAAAACTTTAGCGAGTTTTTCTAATGCTTCATGAGGAGTCTCAAGTTCTGCAATGTGGAATCTAAGATCAGGAGAAATAGACATCCCTATCAAACCACGTGCTTGATCTTGTCTATTTTCCCATTTTGCAGCCTTGTCTTCATCTTTTGGTTTCTTCTCTTGGTCTGTGGCTATTCTGAAGAGACCTTTACTTCTAAGTAAATCTTCCATGTAGGCTACCCATTGGAAGTAGTTAGTGCTGTCAAGAATGACTTGGCATGGACTTTCCATTTTTAAAAAAAACTGAAGCTGAAGATGCTGAAAGTAAGTGTTCCAATGGATAGATCTCGAAAAAATAGGCGGTTTTAAAAAAAACGGCTCTGAAAAAGGCTTCCGGATGAAGAAGTTATGGCTTTTTGAAAAAAAATTGTTGACGTTGCCGGCAAAGTGCGCGAATGTGCGGGAATGAAAAAATCCGCCCCCACAAAATGGAGACTTGAACCCAAGACCTCTACTCTCTTAAAATAGCTTTGAACCAATTGATCTATACAAAAAATTTGAGAGAGAGAGAGAGAGAGAGAGAGGGGGGGGGGGCCTTGGTTTGCGTGCTTGCCTTGAGAAAGCTCTTTTTCCCTACAAAACACAAAACACAAAACCCAACACGAATATGCAAAGAAAAACGAACCTTGCGGCTCGAAGTTAGCTTTAGCCAAAAAACTAGAAATTTTTTAAAAAAAATCTCAAAGTTAGCTTTAGCCGAAAAACTAAATATTTTTCTCAATGTTTCTGATTTTCCGAGATCACACTAAGGTGCAGGGAAAAGAGCATACGCATGAGAAAAATCCTTCCTTTCTGTTTCTGATTTGCCCAGATCGCACAGAGTCGCAGGGCAAAGAGCATACGCAGAAATGAAAGGTATAGATCCGGTTAAAAAAAAAGGCTAAATAAACCGAAACCGAAATAAGCAGAGAGAAAATAACAGTAAACTGCAAAAAACACTGTATACCTCCCGATCTGAAAAATGACGCAGCTAGGGCTACCGGAAACCTTTTCGCGTGAAACGAAAGGGGTTCCTCACTGGAACAGATGCTCCGAACGCAACAGAGCAGTCCTCTCGGCCCGAAAGCAGTCAGAAATAGCAGATCTAGGAAACGACAGCCGCATGCAGTTCTACTGGCTTCAGATTTGGATCACCAACGGACACGGCCCTCAAATAGCTCTGATACCATGTAGGAATTTACAGGGTAAGTTCCTCAGAAAGAATACCAAAAGGACACCACTCACAACCAGATCACAGATCAATACACCAGTATTTTTGACGTGGTTAAAACCCTCAAAGAGGGAAACAGTCCACGGCCTGTCCCAACGTGGGTACTACAGGCAATTTATTAATCAAAGAATGAAAATTTACATAAGCTTCTCTCATGCACGGATTACCCGAACAATGACCCTCCATGCGCTTTAAATAGAACTCATGGACCAATCGGGTGTCAAGCCACGGATCAAGTGTCGGTAATACCGAGGAGAGAATGAACCGTCGGATCACTACATATCGTGACCGTCGGATTGTAAGTTACAAAATGTACAATGGTAAAGAAACACACTTTACCTAACTCTACACTAGACCATGTTGAACTTAACTATATCCTATGTGTCGGAATATCCTAACAAACTTCACATGAAACTATCCTATAAAAGTGGTTCCACACCATCATTCAGGCCATGGAAATGGTTTATTTGGAGGAGAAGGTCGGTAGGGCCAAAGTAGTTGGTACTAAACTAGAGGAGGACTACGAATATACCAAGGTATTGTAGAATATTTATTTTTATTGTAAACCTATTAATGATGATACATATTAGGGTAGGTATTTAAATAATATAAAGGATCTTGAGCCATAACTGGTGGTTGAGCTTTCCATGGTTTCTTGGAGCCAAGAAACTATCCTGACTTAACTTATTAACCTAATTCATTGAACACTAATTTTAATCTTGACAATGATGGGAAATGTCCTAGAGAATGATATTTCTCATAGATGTCAAAAACTTCAATATTATTAAGTGGGAATTTCATGAGATGGTGCTTCTTTCTACAATTAGGGTATAATATAAACATATATTTATTAGCCTTAATCTACTTCTATTTCAGATGTAACATCTATAATTCACAATATAGAGAACTGGTAATATTGATTTTCAACTTTTTGAGTAGATTAGTGATTTATACCCTTGTTACCTCACCATTAGTTAATTTTTGTATTCTAACAGAAGCATCTTGTACCAAATTTTTGTTTCTTTTTCATCCTCATAAATCCTTAAGCAAAGTGAAATTATGTCAACCTATACTTTCTTTGATATGACTCCCTTTCCCATGAGGTTCAACATTTCCTGATAGTTATCCTTCATTACTTAGACCAGGATTTTCTTCAAAATGTTCTTATCCAAATCACCATGCTTAAACCTCTGTAAGTTGTATTGAAGGCACTCAATATAATTTTCCAATATTTCTTCTTCCCTATGGAACACTATGAATAATGATTCCCAATGATACCTATTGGGTAATATTAATTTCTTAATAAATAAATAAAAAAACTAATCACCTAGACATTAATTATCAACCCGAGGAGCGTCTTTCTATTTCAAGTTGATCAGAAAAATACGTGCATAACAATACCAACAGATAACACTAGTTCTATATGATTGTGTTCTATACTATCAAGCCCATTCAACAAGAAATAAAATGTAAGACTTGAATAATAAAACTAAAATTAAAAAGAAGAAAGTATATGACGGGAAAAACAATTATGCTAATCGCACAACTTGAATAATTGCTAAACTAATCTACACATTGCTGAATTGGAAATTTAATCTATTGCACACAGTAAAATTCAGATGTTCATCTAGAGCAACAAATCAAATGAAATCTAGAAGTTGTGGGAAGTAAAAAATATGGAAAATGCAGCAACTTAACGAATTACTTGATTAATACGGAAATTTACTTTAAAGAACAATGATTGAAATTCAAATTAAAAAGCACACAGCTAAACCACTGTAGATGTTCAAGGCAGCACCTTGTCCAAGGTAGTGCGCCCAAATGCCCACGACTCAATTCCACCTTGAGAAATAACTCAGATCAGATTACAAATAATAAATGTAGAACTCAATGGATAACTTCCTTCATTAAAACATATGAGAGAAATAATTACAGCATAACGAAGCTCTTACCTTTGCCTCAAATTGAACAATTGTTCATCCTCTCATCTCTCATCTCTTATCTCATCTCCTACACCGTATATAACAATTGTCCATCTCCTATCTCCTAATTATCCTTCCATTATACCCCCAATTATCCTCTAATTCTCTCCTCGCTTTTCTCTCTGTTTTCACTTAAATACATAGAGAGCAAAGGGAAGTTACAACAAAGCTGATTACAAAATGATTTCCATTACAATTTTGGATTGATTACATAATCTTAATAAACAAGATCAGATCTAAAATATCTTCCCATCATGATTCAGTTGGAACAAGTCGAATCTGGTATTGCAATTGGAAGAATTTGGAAAACGACCGCAACAGCAAATCTGAGAAAATCGTCTTCGAAGAACCTTTCGTTTCTCTTAATACAAACTATATTTTGGAAAACTGCTTATTACAAAAGTAATTTGGTTCATTCTAGACAAAACCCATGTTTCAAATTGTCTAGTTTGTCTGAAACATCCTATGCAAGACTTTCACTTCTTATTCTAGTGAATTTCTGAGTTGGAATATTTAATTATGAGTTGGAGATCAAATTTGCAATCTGGAAAATATCTTGGAGGCTAAAATCGTGAGTGATGTTACAACAAATCAATTAATAAACCATCATTGGTAAAATCATGCATAATAATCATCAATTTATTAAATAAAGGAGAAAAATAGTATTTATCCATAAGAGCATAAATAATTATAAAATGGAATTATATGATAAATTCTGATAAATATTGTGATAAAGAATGATAGAAATGGATGAAATAGGTGTTAAAAAGTGATAATAATAATGACAAATTAGTGGCCCAACAATACCTAGTCCAACAATAATCTTAATACTTTTCTTAAAAGAAATTTTATGTCATCCCATGAAGAAATGGATGCACCTCGAAGTTCCATGAACTATATTAATGCATCTACCTTTAGAGTAGAAAGGAATAGTTTTAATTTTTTGGCATTTGAGGTTTCATCATAACTTTGACATAAAACATTCAAATTGAAAAGGAAAGGTTTTTGATCTTCAATGGTGATTCCCTAGAACTTTAGGAGGCTAGAAAAAGGAATATTCTTCATTAGGGCTTCTACTTGGATGTTCCCAATAGGGAATTTAAAGGTGGTAATTTTCTTATCTACCATCTTATTCATCGACAAAATCTAGGTGTTCTTGAAAGCTTTTTCTCGTACCCATTTCTCTCTTGATTGTGAAAGATTTTTCTGATGGATACTTTGGTTGTTGTACAACAGTTCTAGAGTTTGTAATATAATTAGCAATAGGATTCTTATTCTCTAGACTTTAACTCTTTATTTTCTCTAGACTTAACTCTTTATATTCTAAATATTTCCATATGTAACTTCTTTACCTTCCAACAGGTCCTAATATTCTCCTTCTATTGATGAAAATCACCGAAAAACTCTTAGAATTTCCTCCATGGCAGAGGATTCATGAGGCTCTACCTCCCACACATTTTCTCCCAATATAGATGGGCCTTAAAGTTCTGTCCTCAGAGGACTAGTTTGAGATGTTTATAATTTATGGGTTCTTGATTTTAACGAATTTTTTCTTTAGGCAGATGATTTTACCTCTAATTTTGAGATCAATTCCTAAATAAATGTTATTCATAACAAATCTTCCTTTTTTCCTTCCTCCATTTCTTATTTTTCCTACACGTTTAATATTTTTAGGGGCAATGTGTCTTTCTTCTTCTATTTTCATTCAACGTAGTTGTCCTGACCTCTTATGAGGCTAAGCCCACTTCAACTTGTTGAAGTAATGCATAGGTTCTTATCTCTCATTTTACTTCATTGTGACCTCAGAGTCAAGATACTTTTAATGCACTCCATTCAGTAATGCCTCTAAGGAAAATTTAATTAATCACTCTACACACAGTACTAAAAATGAAATCACTCTTGAAAAATAAAACATTAGTCAATTATTCTAAATCCCTCTTACAAGAAAAAATAAATAACACTCCTAAAAATAATTGCACATACCATTCAATCAAAATCACACAACCGAGAATACATTTTCAATCCTCCAAATGATTTACTATGTAACACATTGTAACATATATAACAATAATCAATATAACATTATGTTTAAACAATAATTCATAAAAATTATAACATTAATTGAATAGTGGCAACACATGATTAAAAGTATCAGTCTAGGAACTTTGTTTTCATATAAGCAATCTATATCAGGTATTCTACAACCTATTTTAATAATTAATAGCTCCAATTTATTAGTAAAAGTTTGCAATAGTGATAGGTAAAATTATAATACGACTAAGAATAATATGTGATTGATTTAAAATATAAATGCTACACTACCTCTATAACACAACAATCCTTAAAAGGATACCCTTCCTCCTCAATAAGGAGTTGCTGATTCGCATGTCACAAGCTAACACAACAAACCACAATAAGTCATGAATCCATAAAATATTGCATTAAATTTGGGAAAATTACAAGATGAACAATTCTAAAAATATGATGCTGACACCCTTGCACGAGGTAGACGGTTACGATCTTTATATATTTTCATCCTTGTCTAATCTTGGTGATAAAATTAGCCAAAAAAATCTCTCGATTCTTAGGATATCCAAAATAAGTTTATTTGTTTAAAAAATTACAATGATTTACTAAAATAATGATACTATAACAACATTTTAATTTTTAACGAGAGACTAAAATGGGAATCATAATTTTCACAACCTAGTTGGTTGAATTGTCAAAAAGTGGTACAAATCTTGTTGGAACGACAATCTTGATTAACCTAGCTAAGTAGTAGTGCCCATATTAACTCCCAAAAATGACATCGAGTAAAGAACATGCTTATGAACATAAAGAAGCGTAACAATATCGTAACAACAATAGTAGAGCCTTTCCTAGTTTGTTAGCATTGCAAAATCTTTGAGAACATTACATCATTTAAGAAAAAATAGAGCAGCAACATACCTGTTATCACTCAGGTTGTCCTTAAAGCTCCTTAAAGGATACGGCCGAGGTAACCACAAACCAATCTTTGGACTGCAGGTCCTAGCCTACCTGCAATCAGAGAGGGCTCTCTCTTTATAATTTAGCTTTGTTTTAGGTTGATTTTAGGCTAGTTATTGAGTTCAGGGGTTTTGTTTTGATTTTGATGGGATGGAGGATTCTTCCAAACAGAGTTGGGATACATAGTGTGAGAAGTTCAAACCATTGGGCATGGAGTCGTGGATTAGGCTTGCTGTTGCGTTTTCTTGGTCACAAGAGGAATACAGAGCATGATAGCTACACATAAAACAATATCGAGCTGGAATAGAGATGGAACGAAGGTCAGAGAATCAAAAGCAACTAAGTAGCTCTCATTATGCTAACAGAGGGAAGGTGAATGAACATTTATATAGGAGCAATCAAGGATTCCTAAACAACATTCATATATGAAGGAACTAGTATAAATATGAGCAAATAAGTATTCATATTTAGGACTAATTCAGAGGAAAACATAGATAAATCACAGAAATTGAGAATAGAATACAACTAAGTGAGCTCTGAACTATTCTTTCTTTCTGCTATTTAGATAGTGAAACAATGATGGCATAAAACATATAAACTGTAAACAGAGATAAGAAACACTTATTGGGCTATGTAGAAGCGTTAGGATTCCATAGTCACTCTTCAGACATTAAAACACAATAGTCAGTTCATCTCCCAAACATTCCAGCGATCTTTGATTATAGAGACTCTCAGAAAATACAATGCAAGTCTAGAGGAAGTTATCGACCAACCAACCCTTAAAACAGTGCAGAGGCTGGTTTAAATAGAAAATATTTACAAACATCATATCTGGGATAGATCTCCTCAAATAAATGCCTTTAACCTAATTTGTACAAAACTAAATGGCAAAAATATCTATCTAATAGTTGCGCTGGGGTAACTGGCATCTCAAAATATCTATTACAGCAGATCTTAGGCAGATCTGAGGAAAATGAGTGCTTTAATCTATTTTATCTTGAAGTAAATGCTTAAAACATTTATCTAAGTGCTGCGCTGGGGCAGCTGCCTCAAAAATGGATCAAAAGAGTTCCTTGAGCCACGCGCTATCCCCTGTGTGATAACTGTGCATTTAAGGAAGTAGCGCTGCTCCAAAAATATGACTGAGAACAATGTCTCTGCAATAACTCTTCCTTGAAAGCCTTCATCTATGCCTTTAGGTTTCTTTAAAGCAACAAAAGAAGTGTTGGTGAGCCTTAATGGCCGAATGATGCTTTGTTGACTTTGCTGGGCTTGCTTTGCTTTCATCTGCTTTGAAAAACTGGACTGATACTCTTTGCCGCATCCTGATACACTTTGGCACTGAATCTGGGCCTTTTCTCACCGCTGATACTCTTTAGACTGTCCCATCGCCCCCTTTCTGCCTTTTAATGCAAAAATAACTGCTGCTAATGTCCTCCGTGGCCTTTGGGATGCTATCGGCGCTGGCCGATCCAAAATAGTATTAAACTCTGAAGAAATGCCGCAAAAAGGAGGAATTGCATGTTGTTGATCGTGCTGAGGCCGAGACTGGCTCCTGGAGCTAAACAGGGCTTTGGAGCAATCCATAATGGCTTAAGGATGCATGAATTTCTTTAACTGGAGCCGGGCGCGGGCGCTAGAAGAAACCTTGTGAAAAATGGCCGTTTTCCTTTTATAAGGCAAAAATGCCTTAAAACATGAAATTTTACCACAACTAGGGCGGGAGCGATCACTGTTCATTAGATTAAATCATAGCCATTGGATATGGCGTGGGCCGATCCAACGGCTGGAGCTAACTCGCATTGGGGCAGACCATTTGTCCCAACACATAAAACCTCCGAACTGCCGCAGACCCGAAATGCTTTGAGGCTGCCCTTTATAACTTTTTGGCTCCGCCATATCAGAGCCTTCCCTTTTCGCTGTACAAAGGATCCTTACGGACCCGAAATCCTTATTGTGCCACGCTATAATTTATTTCGGCTCCGCCAGTAGGACATGGGGAGAGCCGCGAACAGATCATGTCCGTTGATCTGGGAGGGCGATCCGACGGCCGGCGCTAAATCGCATCGGGGCGGACCGGGGGGCGGCACATAAACAATCGCCGAAAGCGCGGACCCGAAATGCTTATAGGCCCTTTCTTTATTTGAATCGGGTCCGGCCCATCGGCGATGTCAATCGGCGGATTTAATAAAAAAGGGTTAGCGGACCCGAAATCTATATATGTTGTAGTTTATTATATTTCGGCTCCGCCCCGTCGGAGCCTTCCCTTTTCACTGTGCAACGCCCCCTTACGGACCCGAAATCCTTTATACGCCGCACCTTAATGTTATTTCGGCTCCGTTGGTCGGAGCCATATACATGGGGTGACTGCCGATTACATATGGGTCATTGATTTGGGGCCCAAAAATGGATGGCTGTGATTAATTCGGCAATTCGCTATCGACGGGGTCATGGGGCTGCCACATAGAAACGATAAAATGTGGCGGACCCGATATGCTTTTACCAGTCTACTTTATATGTTTTCGGGTCTGGCCCATCGGCATTATGCCCCATGCCTTGAGACTTAGCCATTTCGCTTATATATGCCACTGCCCCCTCCCGATAGTGATATCGCATCGGAGGGGGATCAAATAGATCCTTTTCTCATCGGGGCATGCATTTTATTAAAATGCAAAGGAAACATGAATTCGGAGGAGTTATATATGGTGTTTGAACATATGATTGCCCCCTCCCGATAGTGATATCGCATCGAAGGGGGACCCAAAGGACCCATTTCTCATCGGAGCCATTATTTATTAAAAAATGCAAGTCTTTTGAATTCGGGGGGGGTAACCTTTATGCTTTTGCTTGGATTCTAAGGCATCGGAAGGGGTCCGATAGCCAAAAAAGGGAGGATTTTATCTTTTTTTGAAGGTTTTTCATGGTTTTTTCATGGTTTTCATATTCTTATGCCTCGGAAGAAGTCCAAAGGCACTTAGGAGGAAAGTGATGTGGTTTTGAGAGGGGTTTAGTGGCCAAAGAGGGTTTCATGCCTTATAAAGGCAAACCAAGGTCAAAGGGGTGATTTTTAAACATGTGAAGGGGAATTATGCAAAGGAATGAGTCCTTATGCACTTGGGAGATAGTTAGGGGGGATGAAGGGTTCTATGCATTGGAAAGTGTCCAAAATGCATGAGAAGATGGTTTGAGGGGGCAATTAGGGTTCTTGCTGAGTTTCAGATAAACTTAGCAATTCCCAACGATGCATATGGTTATTTTTCAACCAGGAAGAGGGATAAGTATATAGGGGAGTTATATACATAGTTTTAGTAGGGGAAGGGGAAATAGATAGGGAGCTACATAATAAAGTTAGTAGTTAATATGACAAAGATGAGAACAAGCGCTAAGTATGATGTCTTAGGCTATCAATGGGGGAAAATGACTGATAGAAGAAGTGTAAGAATTCCTTGAGTGAAGCAGATCTCCACTAAGGCAAATGATATGAAAAATGATGAAATTAAGAGGTAGCAAGCAGATCTTGACCTCTTTAGGGAAAGTTAGTGAGTGATTTGGGGAAAGGGGAAGAAGGGGAAGTTAGTCATACCTCGCTTGAAGTCCTTCAAATGGAAAACTACCTCAAACTTGTGATATGATAGATATAACACTTGACAATATGAAATGGATCACAAGCCATGATTCTGCAACCACAAAGCTACCTACCCGACCTACTTGCCTAGCATTTTCTCTTATTTTTGGTTTGGGTGCACTTGAAGTAGCATACCCAGCTTTTCATTCTTTTCTTCTTGCTTGTGCTCCTATCTACAACTACACTTATTGCATCCAGGGGCTCAGATTAAGCTATTGAGCACCCTTGTTTCTCTACCTATCTACAAATCTGCCAAGATTAAGTTGTTTGGACAGATGTTCATTCTCTATATTCTACAACAGGAAATTGAAACCTAGGGAAGCCAAGATTAAGCTGTTTGGACCTCCCTTAGCTGAAAACTCATCAAAAATGGATCAACCCATCAAAAATGGAACACAGCAGTGGCATTTAGACTAGCACACTCTCATGGATACTTCTCTGGCCATCTGTAGAAAATATGGAGCATTGCAGCAAGCAAAGTATGACATATTTGGCATGTAAAAATGTCGATCATGAAAGATGATTAACCTGTTGCAGCAGGAGGCTAACAGTGGCTCCACTTGGGGATGGCTTTTCCTTGTGACAAGCCAAGAACAGCAGGTCAGAATGCCTTGATCTTCTGTAGTTGCTGTTATTTGAAAGTTTCTTCTGTGCTAACTGCTGAATGACTAGAACTTTAACTTCTGAATGCAGCACTCCTCCTTATCTGAAACACTATGAAAAATAAAGCATCGCCTGCTTTCTTCTGCGTGCTTGATATTGCATACGCTTTTGCTTGAGCACTGCCTTGTGAAATAAACACAAAAAGGGAATAAAACTAGAGCTCTTCTTTTCTTGTCTTTGAAAGGGTGTTTAAGTAACTGAAAATCCTCCTTTCTCTTTGATACTGTTGACTTGAAGACTACAAGCTGCAAACAGTTTCTCTTTAACATAAATCACTGTGATATGATAGCGTTGATCTCGCTGTTTTGCTGAGATTACTGTAGAGACAGAGATTAAAAATAGAGGACTTGCATCGGCTGTGTCTTCACAAACTTTGTTGCTACTCCTCTAACAATCGGACTGTTTATACAAAATAAAAACAAAAGTGCTGATATATAAAAATATCAATGTACAAAGAGATATTTACAAAGCTGCGTTATGTTCAACAAAAGGGATCATGATAATGCTTCAACATACGGCCATTTACAGGGCCTTCTTCAGCAGTGCTGCCCTTTATAGATTTGAGGAAATATGTGTTATTTCCCTGAACAGCAGAAATAACAAATGGCCCTCTCCAAAGGAAATCGAATTTTGCATGTTTCCCCTTGTCTTCTCTTCATGAGTCCAACCTTAGAACTTTGTTGCCAACACAGAAATTCTCAGCCTTAGTTCTCTTATCAAACATCCTTTTGAGTTTTTCTTGCATAATTTGAGCTCTGTCATAGACCTGCTCTCTTATCTGCTACAAATGGATTGTTTGGTTTCTCCTCCTTTTTATATCATTTGGCTCAGCTTGAATCTCTTGCAACAGCTTGATAATAGGAATGCCCAGTGATGAAGGAAATCTGGACTCCATGCCATATACGAGCTCATAAGGGCTCATCCCAATGGATTTCTTGGTTGACAATCTGTCTGCCCATAGGGCATTTGTGAGCTTTCTATGCCAGTTCTTCTTGTTTTCTTCTAAGGTCTTCTTGATAATACTGATCAGGCTCTTGTTAGATGACTTGGCTAAGCCATTACCTTGAGGGTAATAAGCTGTGGAATGGCCTAAAGTGATATGGAATTTATGGCAAAAATTGATCATCTTTTTGGATTTGAAAGCAACGGCATTGTCAGTGATGATCTTCTCAGGACAGCCAAATCTAGAAAGGATATTGCACTCAAGGAATTGGACAATGGTGGTGTCATTGGCTTGCCTACATGGGATGGCCTCAATCCACTTGGTGAAATAGTCGGTGGCTATTAAAATCCACTTATGTTGGCCTATGGAAGAGGGATGGATTTCTCCAATGAAGTCAAGACCCCATTGTTGAAAAGGCTTTTCGGTTGAGATGGGTTTCAGAGGCAAGGGGAGTAGCTTTCTTTTGCTCTCAAAGATTTAGCATTTGTGACATGTGATAGAAAGCTTCTTTACATCTGCAAATAAAGAGGGCCAATAGAAACAAGCCCTTAAAATTTTATCAGCGGTGAACTTCCAATATAGATGTCCTCCAAAGTCCCCTGCATGGAATTCTTTCATGACATTATGAGTTTCATTCATGGTCAAACAATTAAGCAATATGCCTTCATGATTCTTCCAAAATAAAGCACCATCTAAGACACAAAATTTCAAAGCCCTCATTCTTAAAAATCTCTTCTTGGTCCTGGACAATCCTGGGGGAGCACACAGGTTTAACAATACAAAGCAAATATCAGCATACCATGGGGATTGCAAAAAGGTGTCACTGATCTGTGGAGTCGCCAGCTCCTGTTCATTGTCCAGTTGGTTGATGTCTAAAGCTTGAAAGTTTGTTTCAGACATCAGTTTGGCTAAACCTTGTCCCTTTATTAGCTTGGTTGGTTTTATTTCTATGTCATACTCAAGAATGTTAGCAATCCACTTGCCTCTTTTGCCTTCTAATCCTTCTTGGGTTAATATATCTTTTACAACAGCATTTGGGACATAGGCAATCACGTGTGAATATAAAATGTAAATTCTGAAGTCTTTGATTGCTTTAACAAGGGCATAGGCCTGCTTCTCCATGATTTGGTACTTCAGGGGTGAATCTCTTAAGGCTCGGCTAAGAAAAGCAATTGGCTTTTCATTTCCTTGGTCATCCTTTTGCAATAGGATAATAGCTATGGTATTATCAGATGCGAATGAAAATATGATAAAATCCCTATCAAATTGAGGACTTGTGAGGACTGGGGCTTGAGTTAAGGCAACTTTGATACTTTCAAATGCTTGCTTGGTTTCAAGAGACCATTTTACCTTGGCATCCTTCTTTAACATGCTGCTCAACAGTCTTATCAGCTTGGCCAGATTTGGGATAAATCTTCTTAGGAAATTGATCTTTCCTAGGAATGCTTGCAGCTCTTTTATGTTTCTTGGATATGGGATTCGGAGAATGGCCTCGATCCTTTCCGGATCAATTCTAATCCCGTCTTTTGAAATGATATGTCCAAGTAATTTTCCTTCTTCAAGGCCAAATAAAGACTTCTTGGGGTTCAAGGAAATGCCATATTTCCTACATGTTAGGAACACTTGTCTCCAATGTCGTAGGTGCTCTTGATCAGATTTGGAGAAAGGGGTAAGATCATCAAGATAGACAACTCGGAAATCATGGATTTCTTTGGCAAATGCAATTTCCATGGCCCTTTGAAAGGTGGCACCTGCGTTCTTTAGGCCGAAAGGCATTTTCACATATTTAAATGTTCCCCACGGTGTTGTAAAGGCTATCTTGTCTTGATCATCTGGGTGAACCAGTATTTGATTAAAACCTGAAAAGCCATCTAGCAAAGAGATTCTAGATGACCTCACTACTCTTTGTAGGATGTGGTCCATTTTGGGCAATGGGTAGTGGTCTTTAAGGGAGACTTGGTTTAAGTTTCTCAAATCTACACAAAGCCTAATCTCACCTGTTTTCTTTCTTGTGGGAATAAGATTGGATACCCATTCAAAAAATCTATTGGGTGCTATGATACCTGCTTCAAACATTCTTTGCACTTCTGTCTCAATCAAAGGGAGAAGCACAGGATTGATTCTCCTCAGTTTCTGTTTGAAGGGCTTTTGATTTGGCTTTAAGGGAATGGTATGTTGAATAATTGAGGTGTCATAGGACTTCAAGTCCTCATAACTCCAAGCAAATACATCTTGGAATTCTTTGAACAAATACACGTACTTGGGCTTTTGATCAGCTGATAAATTTTTGGACAGTTTGATCATTTTCGGGTTCTCTGCTGTCCCAATGTTATGTTCTTCTATCTCAGTGTTTATGGGTTGCAATTTTGGTTTTCTAGGGACATCATTTGCATCAAACATGTCTTCTAGTGGAGTAAGGCCAACCGGGAGAAAATTGTCCTTTAGATCAATGATTTCGACCTTTGTTTTGGCTATTTCCTCTAAATTCATCTGTTTCAGCTCTTCTATGTTTTCTCCATCAAAGATGGTTGGCTGTAGCAATTTTCTAGCTGTTTGAGCTGTTACGGTTTGCTGGATTTGGTTTATTGCTTGCAGTGGATCATCCATGGCATCCATATCAATGTTTAGGCCTGAAAACTCATACTGTAAGGTAAGAAAATTTTTTATTTGAGCATCATCCCCAAACACTTGCCAATCTTTAACATTGTTAGGGACAGCAGGCCGGTGCTTTATCTCAGTAGTAAAGTGGTGATTGGACTCAAAAGGAAGCTTGGAAGTGCTAGCAAAAGTAGCTAGGTTGTGAGCATGCATGTTATTGCTTCTAGAAATCTTAGTAAGTTTGGATTCAGTGAAGGTATCAAGTATTGCAATGGCAGCAGTCCTATAAGCTCTTAGCCTTCTATCATTGGTAACGAAGTTGCCCTTCATTTGTTGTATGATTAAATCAGAGTCACCTAGAATGGACACCTTTGCAGCTCCTAGAGCTTTGAGCAGTTTAAGGCCTAATAGGAGTGCCTCATACTCAGCCATGTTGTTGGTACATCTGAAGTCAAGTCTGTAAGCATGACCCTCTGCATGGCTATTATGTGTATTATGAATCGATATTCCTGCCCCTGCTCCTAGCTTATTAACAGAACCATCAAACTCTAAATACCATGTGATTTCTTGCTTGTGGTTGACATTAAGAGTTTCAGTCATTTTAGGATTGGGCAGACCTAGGTTTTGTGCTTCATGTGGTTCTTCTTGTGTGCTGGTTGCATTGGCTGTTGTAACGGTCTCATGGGTATGTGCAACCGATTCTTCATTGATGTGTGCTTGTGGTACTAAAGCCATAGGCTTATCATCAGTTGGAGGACTTGTTTCATCATTAAACAAAATAAAAGAATCCATATCAGAATGGATTGAATAGATAAGGAAATTCTTGGGCTTTTCCTCACTACTTACCACATACTTCATGAGTGTTTCTCTATACAGTCTCTTTGGTTGCCCAAAGACTAAAATAGTGGCATAGGAGAGGTCTAATTAGAGAGATCATTGGAGTTTTTCCCCCCAAGATCTTGACAACAACATGCCATACTTTGGTGGAATGTCAGCAACCACCACGTCCATTAGGATTGTCTTGTTGGGAAATTGGACTAAGGAGACACATAAGTCTTTGATTAAGCCTAAACACTTGACCTGACTTGAGTCAAAGGACAATAGATCTTTGTAGGGTCTTGTGATATCAAGTTTTAGTTTCTCCATTACAGCTTTGGGCATAAGATTGTGTGAGGCACCTGAGTCAAACATAGCGTTGTGCAAGACTTTGTCATGAATGTGAAAACTGACATAAAAGGGTAGAACAGCTCCATGTGCTGATTTGCCATCAACTTTTGGACCAAAAAGCAACTCAGGTGTATCATCAAAAACATTCACATCATCCTTGACCTTTGGCATTTGCAGTGATCTTTGGATTTGTTGCCTATACACATCATGCTTTGCAAGTTCAGATAAGGGGATAGAAATCTTAAGTTTGCTTATTTCTGCTTCTAAGTTGAACGGTTTCTCCAATGGAGTCTTTCTGTTGGCAATAAAAGATTTTCCCTTTTCAAGTGTATTTTCTACGTTTTCCTCTTGATTATCAGTGTTATGGTGAGTGATACCTTGCGGTATTTCTATTTTGGGAAGGCTTTTAGGAGTGCTATTTACATTTTCCTTTGAGGACGAAGGTAGCAGAGGCTGATCATTAGAGGGCTGCATGTCTGGTGTGTCCTCTACAGTCACTTGGTGCGGGTTTGGGACAGTTATATCAGCTGTTTCTGTTATAATAGCCTTGCCTCTAATCTGGTTGGGCTGTTTGCCCTCCTTTGGTTTAACTTTTTCCGGCACATCTATGGTTCTTGTCCTCAACTTATACTATTTGTGGACTTCATAAATCGCTGAATCATAACCTTGTTTAAAGTCAAAAGACTCACCAGAGTTAGTCTGAAATTGACTTATCTCATGGTCATCTTGGTCTTGTTGAGTTAGGAAAATTTGTTGCTCACCCTTCAAATCCACGAAGTTCATGTGAGTGTCTTCTATGGGTTCATTAGAAGTGGATGCCTCTGCGTAGTTTTCTTGAAAAGGAGGTCTTATATCATGGTCTGGGCTAGACCTACCAGCGTTTGGATTTTGATTTTTCCTGAAATTCGGGTGCCTGACAGTGTTAGCTTGCTGCCCATCCCATGATGATTTCCTCTCAACACTCTCTACTCTGTCTCCCAGCCTGTGCATGCTATTGATAATAGCATCTAGCTTTTGATCTAAGGCTGAGGGCTCTTCCTTGAAGGTGGTTCTTCTCTCAGTTCTAGCTTTGTTTCTTTTGGCAATTAAATTTGCCTCCACAGTAACAGCCACGTTTTGCATGTCTGCAAGGCTGTTAGGGGCTTTTTCTTTTAATTGGTAGGCCATATTTGGGTCGAATCCATCAGGGAATTTATATAAGGCAAGGTCAAGTGGGGGCCTTAAGTTTTGTGGGATAGCATTATAAATGGTATTGAACCTTGCACAATAGTCCAAGACTGTTTCTTGTGGACCTCTTTTGATTGTATCATATTCAGCTAGTATGTGCAAGGGATCTTTCTTTTTCTCCCATCTGTTGATAAATGACTGGTATAATGCTTCTGGGTCTGCTATGGAATTGGCTGGGAGTGCTCTAAACCAAGTCCTGACATCGCCTGTCAAACTTTGGACAAAAATCTTCATTCTCACACCATCATCGTCAATCTCATAGCTTTCAAAGTAATCCTGCATTTTCTGTGTATGCTGAAGGGCTGTGCAAGCACTTGTGCCATCAAAATATGTGATCTTAGTTTGGTAATCGTGAGGCATAGCCCCGAGATTTGCAGGCAGCTGTAAAGGTGCATATCTATTAGCCATATTCATAGGGATAAGAGGGACAATAGGAACAACTGGGATAATAGGAGTAGTAGTGGTAGTATGTGCAGTGAATGGAGGTGTGGAAGGAGTGCTTTGAGAGGTGGATGAAGAACAAGGGGAACTAGGGGTTGAACGAAATAAAACTTTGACAGGGGTTGGGCCACAGCATGGGTGAACTGCTTCAGGACTATTATCAGCAAAATCTTCTCTTCGCTCTAGCTTCCTGAGGTTGCTTGGGATTATATTGGGATTTTCAAAAGCTGCTGGGGGATTTGAGTTTGGATTTGACCTTGTATAATGTGAATTCTTTTTGGGAGCCAGCTTCTAGCTTGTTTTTTAGGGATTTTTCTAAGAATATAAGGGTTGGAAAGAAACTTTTGAAGGTCTGGTTCCTTCCCAGTGGAGCTTTCCACCTTGATTTGTGAAATTATCTGAGGATGTTCCCCAGCGGAGTCTTCTTACCTTCTTTGTGAAACTTTATGAAATTATCTGAGGAAAGTTACCCAGTGGAGTCGCCATTATGTTATCACTCAGGTTGTCCTTAAAGCTCCTTAAAGGATACGGCCGAGGTAACCACAAACCAATCTTTGGACTGCAGGTCCTAGCCTACCTGCAATCAGAGAGGGCTCTCTCTTTATAATTTAGCTTTGTTTTAGGTTGATTTTAGGCTAGTTATTGAGTTCAGGGGTTTTGTTTTGATTTTGGTGGGATGGAGGATTCTTTCAAACAGAGTTGGGATGCATAGTGTGAGAAGTTCAAACCATTGGGCATGGAGTCGTGGATTAGGCTTGCTGTTGCGTTTTCTTGGTCACAAGAGGAATACAGAGCAGGATAGCTACACATAAAACAATATCGAGCTGGAATAGAGATGGAACGAAGGTCATAGAATGAAAGGCAACTAAGTAGCTCTCATTATGCTAACAAAGGGAAGGTGAATGAATATTTATATAGGAGCAATCAAGGATTCCTAAAAAACATTCATATATGAAGGAACTAGTGTAAATATGAGCAAATCGGTATTCATATTTAGGACTAATTGAGAGGAAAACATAGATAAATCAAAGAAATTGAGAACAGAATACAACTAAGTGAGCTCTGAACTATTCTTTCTTTCTGCTATTTAGATAGTGAAACAATGATGGCATAAAAGATATAAACTGTAAACAGAGATAAGAAACACTTATTGGGCTATGTAGAAGCGTTAGGATTCCATAGTCACTCTTCAGACATTAAAACACAACAGTCAGTTCATCTCCCAAACATTCTACGATCTTTGATTATAGAGACTCTCAGAAAATACAATGCAAGTCTAGAGGAAGTTATCGACCAACGAACCCTTAAAATAGTGCAGAGGCTGGTTTAAATAGAAAATATTTACAAACATCAGATCTGGGATAGATCTCCTCAAATAAATGCCTTTAACCTAATTTGTACAAAAGTAAATGGCAAAAATATCTATCTAACAGTTGCGCTAGGGTAATTGGCATCTCAAAATATCTATTACAGCAGATCTTAGGCAGATCTGAGGAAAATGAGTGCTTTAATCTATTTTATCTTGAAGTAAATGCTTAAAACATTTATCTAAGTGCTGCGCTGGGGTAGCTACCTCAAAAATGGATGAAAAGAGTTCCTTGAGCCACACGCTGTCCTCTGTGTGATAACTGTGCATTTAAGGAAGCAGCGCTGCTCCAAAAATATGACTGAGAACAATGTCTCTGCAATAACTCTGCCTTCAAAGCCTTCATCTATGCCTTTAGATGGCTTTAAAGCAACAAAAGAAGTGTTGGTGAGCCTTAATGGCCGAATGATGCTTTTTTGACTTTGCTGGGCTTGCTTTGCTTTCATCTGCTTTGAAAAACTGGACTGATACTCTTTGCCGCATCCTGATACACTTTGGCACTGAATCTAGGCCTTTTCTCGCCGCTGATACTCTTTAGACTATCCCATCACCCCCTTTCTACCTTTTAATGCAAAAATAACTGCTGCTAATGTCCTCAGTGGCCTTTGGGATGCTATTGGCACTGGCCGATCCAAAATAGTATTAAACTCTGAAGAAATGCCGCAAAAAGGAGGAATTGGATGCTGTTAATCGTTCTGAGGCCGAGACTGGCTCCTGGAGCTAAACTGGGCTTTGGAGCAATCCATAATGGCTTAAGGATGCATGAATTTATTTAACTGGAGCCGGGCGCGGGCGCTAGAAGAAACCTTGTGAAAAATGGCTGTTTTCCTTTTATAAGGCAAAAATGCCTTAAAACATGAAATTTTACCACAACTAGGGTGGGAGCGATCACTGTTCATTATATTAAATCATAGCCGTTGGATCTAGCGCGGGCCGATCCAACGGCTGGCGCTAACTCGCATCGGGGCGGACCATTGGTCCCAACACATAAAACCTCCGAACTGCCACGGACCCGAAATGCTTTGAGGCTGCCCTTTATAACTTTTCGGCTCCGCCATATCGGAGCCTTCCCTTTTCGCTATACAAAGGATCCTTACGGACCCGAAATCCTTATTGTGCCACGCTATAATTTATTTCGGCTCCGCTAGTAGGACATGGGGAGAGCCGCGAACAGATCATGTCTGTTGATCTGGGAGGGCGATCCGACGGCTGGCACTAAATCGCATCGGGGCGGTCCGGGGGGCGGCACATAAAGAATCGCCGAAAGCGCGGACCCGAAATGATTATAGGCCCTTTCTTTATTTGAATCGGGTCTGGCCCATCGGCGATGTCAATCGGTGGATTTAATAAAAAAGGTTTAGCGGACCCGAAATCTATATATTCTGCTGTTTATTATATTTCGGCTCCGACCCGTCGGAGCCTTCCCTTTTTGCTGTGCAACGCCCCCTTACAGACCCGAAATCCTTTATACGCCACACCTTAATGTTATTTCGGCTCCGCTGGTCAGAGCCATATACATGGGGTGACCACCGATTACATATGGGCCGTTGATTTGGGGCCCAAAAATGGATGGCTGTGATTAATTCGGCAATTCGCTATCAGCGGGGTCATGGGGCTGCCACATAGAAATGCTGAAATGTGGCAGACCCGATATGCTTTTACCAGTCTACTTTATATGTTTTCGGGTCCAGCCCATCGGCATTATGCCCCATGCCTTGAGACTTAGCCATTTCGCTTATATATGCCACTGCCCCCTCCCGATAGCGATATCGCATCGAAGGGGGATCAAATAGATCCTTTTCTCATCGGGGCATGCATTTTATTAAAATGCAAAGGAAACATGAATTCGGAGGAGTTATATATGGTGTTTGAACATATGATTGCCCCCTCGCGATAGCGATATCGCATCGGAGGGGCACCCAAAGGACCCATTTCTCATCAGAGCCATTATTTATTCAAAAATGCAAGTCTTTTGAATTCGGAGGGGGTAACCTTTATGCTTTTGCTTGGATTCTAAGGCATCGGAAGGGGTACGATAGCCAAAAAAGGGAGGATTTTATCATTTTTTGAAGGTTTTTCATGGTTTTTGCATGGTTTGCATATTCTTAAGCCTTGGAAGAAGTCCAAACGCACTTAGGAGGAAAGTGATGTGGTTTTGAGAGGGATTTAGTGGCCAAAGAGGGTTTCATGCCTTATAAAGGCAAACCAAGGTCAAAGGGGTGATTTTTAAACATGTGAAGGGGAATTATGCAAAGGAATGAGTCCTTATGCACTTGGGAGATAGTTAGGGGGGATGAAGGGTTCTATGCATTGGAAAGTGTCCAAAATGCATGAGAAGATGGTTTGAGGGGGCAATGAGGGTTCTTGCTGAGTTTCAGATAAACTTAGCAATTCCCAAGGATGCATATGGTTATTTTTCAACCAGGGGGAGGGATAAGTATATAGGGGAGTTATATACATAGTTTTAGTAGGGGAAGGGGAAATAGATAGGGAGCTACATAATAAAGTTAGTAGTTAACATGACAAAGATGAGAACAAGCGCTAAGTATGATGTCTTAGGCTATCAATGGGGGAAAATGACTGATAGAAGAAGTGTAAGCATTCCTTGAGTGAAGCAGATCTCCACCAAGGCAAATAATATGAAAAATGATGAAATTAAGAGGTAGCAAGCAGATCTTGACCTCTTTAGGGAAAGTTAGTGAGTGATTTGGGGAAAGGGGAAGAAGGGGAAGTTAGTCATGCCTCGCTTGAAGTCCTTCAAATGGAAAACTGCCTCAAACTTGTGATATGATAGATATAACACTTGACAATATGAAATGGATCACAAGCCATGATTCTGCAACCACAAAGCTACCTACCCAACCTACTTTCCTAGCATTTTCTCTTCTTTTTGGTTCGGGTGCACTTGAACTAGCATACCCAAATTTTCATTCTTTTCTTCTTGCTTGTGCTCCTATCTACAACTACACTTATTGCATCCGGGGGCTCAGATTAAGCTGTTGAGAACCCTTGTTTCTCTACCTATCTACAAATCTGCCAAGATTAAGCTGTTTGGACAGATGTTCATTCTCTATATTCTACAATAGGAAATTGAAACCTAGGGAAGCCAAGATTAAGCTGTTTGGACCTCCCTTAGCTGAAAACTCATAAAAAATGGATCAACCTATCAAAAATGGAACATAGCAGTGGCATTTAGACTATCACACTCTCATGGATACTTCTCTGGCCATCTGTAGCAAATATGGAGCATTGCAACAAGCAAAGTATGACATATTTGGCATGTAAAAATGTCGGTCATGAAAGATGATTAACCTGCTGCAGCAGGAGGCTAACAATACCAACAAGCCGAGTTATCTTGAAACAACCTTCTTGTCATTTTATTAGTAAATTTACTAAAAAGTAGTTAATAACTCATTAATATAAAATAATAACTACATATGTTAAGGTGACATGAAATGATAGCATACATTGGTCAAAATGGTAATGCATGGAGTAAAAGGATGTGATTGTAATGGTAAAAGTGGATGAAATGGTATCGAAATGATGGGGAAAAAGTTACCAATTCGAATACCTAACACGTGACAACACTCATAATTAGCATGCACCATGGATGACACACATGCTAGCCTTTTAATCGACCACCTGAAAATTTTCACAATAAATCATGCTCACATCTTTAGTGTGAGAGAGATGGAAAGGCATACAAAACAATTTGGTAATGGTATTGAATACGGTACTAAGTCACCAAGTGAGCCTAACAAATCACTGCTTCTCATCAATTATGCATTCATTAAATGTCATGAGGCAATTGTAAATTCTAATTCAATCCTTAGAATGAAGATTAATCATTTCCATTAGTTCAAAGATTGGTCACAGTGCATTAATATTAGGCTAGGGCTCCTTCATCTCTATGGGTCCGAAATTTATTATTATTATGCAATGGATGAAAAAGATAATATCTCATCAAAAGATCATGATGAGCATGAATTTGATGAAGACAAAGGATAATAAGTACTCTTGGTCATAGAGACCTATAATAGTCATCGAGAGAAAATAGATCTAGAAGAAGAAGATATTGAGGAGGAGTAGATATTGACGGAGAAATTATTTATGCATTAGAAGTGATAGATATCTGTACAAAAGAAAATAAAAAGAAGATATTATTTTATAAGGATGAAAAGAATGATCATGATTATGATGAAGCAACAATTATCATATTCAAGACAAAGCTAGAAGAGGATAAGAGAATAGATGAAATATTTATAAATATGAAGCAAGGAAATAAATTGTGAGAAGGTATAAGTAGAGGTGGTTTCCTTGAGAATGTATCTACAAAAAGAAAATTCTTAATTGAATCAAAATTTAAGGTTTATAAAAGGGATTTAAATAGTTGATAACATTCTTATCTACAAAATATCCTTTTCTATCAAAACGGGTTGTGGCTATAAAGAAAATCATGAAAATTTAAAATAAGAATCAAGATCAAAGACATAAAAAAGATGAACATAAAAGCTATGCTAATATGCTCAAAATTTCTATCAATAATGATAACAATGTCAAGAAAAATAAGTAAAGGAACAGCAAGAGCATGAACCTATCGAAATCACAAGCAACACTAGAAAGGGAGTAAAAAAACTAGAAGTCTAAGTTTCCTCACAAATTTCACATCCACCTAGGAGAATTACTATTATGGATATCTGTTTTCTTTTAATAAAGTTGTTAATGAGAAAATATATTATAGAACAAATAGAGCCATGTGATATTATGAGATCATATTGAATCCTACAAATGCAATAAATTTAAGTATGTGATTGTTAAATTACCTATATAAGACTTCCCATGGAAAACAAGAATTAGGAATACACTAATATTTGGAATAAGAAGCAAGAAATATAAGAAGAAAGTGTATTTTCTTTATATTCCCAAAACCATGGAAGTCAATTTATATTGATATTTTATGTTCAAAGAATATGAATACATATAGAAGAAAATTTATATCTCTAAAGGAAGATAAAGGAGGAAGTGTCTCATTTGGAAATAACGTGCAAGCTAGAATAATAAGTAAATGGATAGTTGTTTGATATAATAGAAAATATAAAGCTCAAAGTGTTTTGTATGTTGGTGGGCTAAAACAAAATCTCTTGAGTGTTAGTTAAATGTGTGATTAGGGATATGATCTTAAATTTCATTCTAAATTATGCGAAATTAAGAAATTAGGATTTGGAAGATTATTCACAGATTCAAATAGAACATTAATTAAACTATAAATACTACATGGAACCAAAGAAAATTGTTGCATGGTAAAATTGGATGAATGTTCGTAATGACATAAAAGGCTAGCTCATATAAGTTTTGACCATCTTGTAAGACTTAGCAAAAATGAAGCAATAAGAGACATGCCTAAGATTTCAAAGCCAAGTGATACTATTTACAACTATTAACATGGGAAACAAACTAGAATCCACTTCAAGATAATAGTACTCATTAACAAGGTCATTGGAATATGTCGATATAGATATTTGTGGGTCTACAAAATATAAACATTAAAAGGTGAGACATACTTTATGATTCTAATTAATGATTATAGCTGAATGACATGGGTCGGTTTACTTAAGAGAAATTGGAAGCATTTGACAATATCAACATCTTCAAATCCCAAGTTGAGAATGAAACTAACATAAAGATCAAGTGCTCGAGATTTTACAAAGGAGGAAACTTTACTTATGGTGAATTCACTGAATTTTGGGAAAACCATGGAATTAAATGACATTTCTTAATCGAAAATACTCCTTGACATAATGTTGTTGTTCAAATAAATGATAGAACTATCCAGGAAATGGGAGGAAATACACTTAGTAAAGAAAATATTCTACACAAATTTTGGGGAGAAATAGTTCATAAAATAGTTTACATCCTAAATAAGGGACATATTTTCGCAAATAGGAATAAGAATATTTATGAATTTTCGAATAATAGACCTTGCCTAATCAAATTTTTTTTGGGAATCAGGAATTACTAAGAGAGGTGGATGACTCAATCTTTAAAATTTTCACACTTATTTAAATAGTCATTTAATCATTCGTAATTTACACACAATACAAAAGCATTCACATCATATTTGTACATAGTGTTTTAACATAAAAATCCTTCTAGAGAAAAATCACCAAATTTTTTTTAATTAGGATGTTAATAAAAAGCACTAAGTTTGATTACATAAATTCCTTGTGAGAATCCATTTACAGGAGGCCCCAACCCCCTCATGTTATAAAGAACCAACTTTCTCAAGGGACCAACCTTAGATATATGAAGGAACCAACCTACTTCCACTGAAATCTATATTTTCATACATCTTCAGATAATATCCTTTAACAAAATTCTATAATTCCAGTTCAGATTAATACCACATCTCTCAAATATCCACCTCTACTTCTGCAACAAATATGATCCTTATGAGGTTCTTCTTCCTTCTACAGGTTCACTCATACACAAGCTGTAACACCACACTTTTGAAATTCACTAGATATTAGGTTGAATTGATTCTCAATCTTCACTCTATTCTTCTTATCACTCAAAACTTGGTTGTCTTACTCACACTCAGACTTCCCTACTACATTTTATTAAAATTGAAATTACATACTACTAGAAAACATGTTCCTCATTCAATTCTTACAATACACAAGATATACTTCATTAATACTTCTTCAGCTTCAAGAGATACCTTACTTCATTTCAACTAGAGTTTGTTGTTATTCTCTTCTGGTACTATGCTCCAAGATTTATAATTTCAAGAAACTCTGTTAATATCTAACAACCAGAATTTATTTTAAAGCTTCTTTGTCCTAAATTCCAACTATGTAAGCACACATTCTCAATCTTGAACTGCTTTCACTATAGGAAATTATTTGTTACTTCTCATCAATAATCATATCCTCTGATTATGCAGTCCACTATAGTATGGCTATGTAACTAATCCTCTATTTTTTCATTGCTGGAACCGCCACTGAGATATAATTTTTCAAGCCCTTAAATCCTTAGCCATTCTTCTCATGTGACTACACTGATAACTAGATATTTTACTTTTGGAGTGCTTAATCTCATATTCATCTCTAGATATTTGTGTTTTTTCACTTGTACTAATCGACTAAAAAAATGTATGTCCAAATAGTCCACATCTAGGCCCACTGTTATTGATTCCATGTCAAACTCCACATGTTGCATCTTATGGTCACATTGTAGGTCAGAGTCCAACTTGAGTGTTAAGCTTTCTTTTCTACTATCAACAAACTTCCAAATAAATCATTTACATGAGAAATCAATTATAAAAAAAAAAACCATGGAATAAATCCCATAACTATGCCACTTCGTTAGCCAACATCACTTCTTACATCATGATGACATTATCATACCACATGGTGACATCTAAATGATCCCACATGTGACATATATTTGGCCCACTTATCCATACAAAAACCCTAAGTCTTACTACTAGGAGTCACTTGCAAATACTACCACATCATCACACCAGTCAATTTAGTGCATTAAGTATACCACATCACTAGATTTGTAGGTGATCCAGGTTATCTTTTGTTTATAGACGCATGAAAAGAATTACATAAACAGTTTGTAGCCTAACCAAAGAGAAACTTAAATGTGCACATGTGGGAAGAAGAAGAAGAAACACATAAGCATGACAAGAAGACAAGAAGCTTGATAATAGAGTTCATCCCTCCTGGAGTATGTCTCCGAGCCCTACTCGATCAATTGGGAGGCCTTCATTCATTAAAAACGGCATCAAAAGAAGTTACATTCATCAATTTACAAAATGGAGCATTATACCTCCATGCTGAAAAGTGCCCAAAAATTGGAGAGCTCTGTTGCAGAAAATGACACCACCAATGGATGCCCGTCGCCGAGAGGTGCAAAATCCATATAAAACTTGCCCAATTCTGAGTCTAGACCAAAATCACCTTCTTCAAAAATTCTGCTCTCCTTGCCTTGAAAAACGTGCCTGCTGATCTCCTCCTCCAGCTCTGGCAAAAACTGAGTTCCTAAATAATTTCCTGGGTGGATTCCCCAAGAAATCAGTTTGGTGCAATGGTAAAACTTAGGAGTTGGTTGAGGTAGGGCAGGAGGTCAAATGCTCTCCTTTCCACAAATATCCTTTTTACATTTTATAACCCAACCACTTTACATAAATAACATGTGGTCTTTTAAAAATTCCAACCAATATATAAAAATAGGGAAACGTTGGGTAGCGGGCCCGCCATTTGGGTGGCCTGCACCCATCCCCATACCCCATACGAATTTCTTGTTTTATATTATGGCGTGATATGCGGTGGAATGGCAGATCATATGGTTTGTATTAACATATATATATATATATATATATATATATATATATATATATATATATATATATATATATATATATATATATATATATATATATATATATATATATATATATATATATATATATATATATATATATATATATATATATATAGATATTATACGCATTAGCCCAACAACTTACCACGTGGGCTGTCAACACATGCTTTGTACGTAACCATATGCGTAACGATTGGATATGCAGTTTGGATTGGGTCCGCACCCCAACGGCCGGCCCACCATTATGTGCATTGGTTTGGAACCATATAGGGTGCATATATATATATAGCCCTTTGACCATATATTCGTTGAACCATATCTTACTTCCATTCACGTTGGTTTATCCATGGGGTGTTGTTATAACAAAATGACATTGGTGATAGAGTTTGATTTTTGGTATATATATATATATATTTGGATTTTCTTATTTGTCTAGTTAGCTTAATAACTATATAAAAATAACCAAAATGTCGTTTGTTGCCTATACAGGTTTAGGAGGCCATTGGGGAATGCCAAGTGTCAAACTGCCTTGTGGGTCCCACGTGTTGACTGGGATACCATGTGGCGCACTGTGGGCCCCATTTTTCCCCTGCCATACCAGCATTGAAGAGCTCTATCTTTTGCATACAAGCTCATATTAACGAACCGTTTGCGCCACCGCGATCAGGAAGACGACCCCTTTGAACTGATGCCACCAAATTCTCCTTTCCACCATGTTTAATTGTGAACAAACTACTACTCCTAAAAAAAACATCTTAACAAAGCAGACGATCGTGACTGGTGGGGATTCATATGTTGAACATGTTCATCTTTTGATTCCTTCAGTGATGTGTCCAGAACATGGAGCATCAGACACGTGGTTTGTTAGTGTCTCTCTTTGTTGCAAAGATTACAATGATTCTTTATCCTCCAAACTACCTTAGGGCGCCTACCCTTGGTGTTCCTTCGAAAGGTGTTCATGGATCCTCACTATCACTGGATGGTGAGGAAGGAATTTCATCATCTGTTGTTGGTTGGTTACTGGCTATATCAGAGCTTTTCCCCATCTCCTTTCAGACGTATCTGAGTCCTGCATAACACGGCATCTCCTAGAATTTGATGGGGTTTATGATGCCTTGGCCCTTTCCTTGATATCCGATTTTCTTCATTAATTTGGATCCAATCGCTGTAGTATGTTTCTCAAAAGCAGCAAACTCATCAGCATGAAAATCATGTGAAATTGGAGAATCACTTTTTACCTCGCGATAGCTATGTTGTAACTGTTCCCCAGCCTACAACTGGCGTAGTAATCTTTGGTTTTCATCCCTTGTCTCCTATAGAAGCCTCCTTAGCTTGGAATTCTCTGCTTGGATGCAGTGGTTGATCTCTTCAAGCTCTACTGAGGGGAGTTTCCTTTTTGTTATATCGGTTGAAATCCTTCATTCATAGCTAGTATCAGACCCCAAATCTATGGGCCTTTTTATTGCGATCCCCAGGGCTGCAAAATTCGTTTCATCACCGGAGTCAAAAGCCAAGTCAACTGGCCTACCTCGTGCAAATCCCATAGCTTTGGCTTTCACATCTTCCTCTGACTCATAATCTTGGCTTTGTTGTATAGCGGCAACAGCCTTCTGTTTCCCATTTCTGTCATTCCTCTCAAGTCTCATTTCATGGTGCAACTTCCAACAATTCTCTTCATCCTGCCCCTCTTTCCCACAATGGGTACAAGAGGGCTTTGCTACCCTTCTCTTGACTACTGCCATTCTCTTTGATTGGTCATCTCTGTCATATTTGCCCCTGTTCTCAATGTGAATGGCCTTTATGCTGGCTGCATCAATGGTGGTTGGTTCAAACAATAGAAATGAATGCCTAATATAATTATGTAATGATCCAATGTATTTACTTACAATTTTAGGTGTATCAAGTGCAATACCAAAATTTAGTGCTTGCTTCCTAAATTCTTCTCTAAAACTCTGAACATCCTAACCTTTTCCTTGCCTTAAATAATGCTAGTTCATTAAAGCTTTTTGCACGTAACCCAACGGATAAAATTGTTCCTTTAATGCAGAAATGAAATTAGGCCAAGAGGAATAAAGATTACCCACATCCTTACTGCTTTGTACTTTGCTCTCCCACCAAACGAGAGAGGTGCTAGTTAATCGCGAAGATGCCAACTAAATCTTTGCTTCATCCTCCATGATCTGCTGAATCCTGTAGTAGATCTCAATCTGCCTAATCTAATTATTAAGCTTTTCTGCATTGCTTTCACCATTGTACATGGGGAGATCAAATTTAACATCTAATTTAAAGAAAGGATTCTTAGATGCATCTTTGGAATTTCAAGAAGAGGAAGAACTTCCACTTGTGGAAGGAGAAGGAGGTGGATATCCTCCATCATCATCTCCATGTACTGAACCTTATCCTTCTGGAATTTTCCCCTCTGCATTTTCTTGTTTTTTGAGCTTTGAGAACAACTTCTCAACACAATCTACCATCATATAGAAAGTCTTACGAAAATTGAGCTCCTCCTCATACCGAGCCTCTTCTTCTGCCATGTTTATCCTTCGATGTGCACGCCCCGCCTTGGGATTGAAACACTGTAATTCTCCTTCGCCTCTTTGGAGCCTGTTTCTCGTTAGCATACAAACATGTAATTCACATATAAAAACACCTACTCTGGTACTACTTGATCTAGGTTATCTTTTGTTTATAGATGCATGAAAAGAATTACATAAACAGTTTGTAGCTTAACCAAATAGAAACTTAAATGTGCACATGTGGGAAGAAGAAGAAGAAACACATAAGCATGACAAGAAGACAAGAAGCTTGACAACAGAGTTTGCCCTCCTGGACTATGTCTTCAGGCCCTGTTTGATCAATGGGGAGGCCTTCATTCATTAAAAATAGCATCAAAAGAAGTTACATTCATCAATTTACAAAATGTAGTATTATACCTCCATGCTGAAAAGTGCCTGAAAATTGGAGAGCTTTGTTGCAGAAACTGACACCACCAATGGATTCCCGTCGCTGAGAGGTGCAAAATCCATATAAAACTTTCCCAATTCTGAGTCTGGACCAAAATCACCTTCTTCAAAAATTCTTCTCCCCTTGCCTTGAAAAACGTGTGTGCTGACCTCCTCCCCCAGCTCTGGCAAAAAATGTGTTCTTAAATAATTTCGTGGGTGGATTCCCTAAGAAATCAATTTGGTGCAATGTTAAAACTTAGAAGTTAGTTGAGGTAGGGCAGGAGGTCAAATTCTCTCCTTTCCACAAATATTCTTTTTACATTTTATAACCCAACCACTTTACATAAATAACATGTGGTCTTTTAAAAATTCCAACCAATATATAAAAATAGGGAAACATTGGGTAGCGAGCATGCCATTTGGGCGGCCTGCACCCATCACTATACCCCATACGAATTTTTTGTTTTATATTATGGCGTGATATGTGGTGGAATGGTGGATCATATGGTTTGCATTAACATATGTTTTATAACATATATATATATATATATATATATATATATATATATTATACGTATTAGCCCAACAACTTACCACGTGGGCTGTCAACACATGCTATGTACGTAATGTATGTAACCATAATCATAATGGTTGGATATGCCGTTTGGGTTGGGTCTGCGCCCCAAAGGCCGGCCTACCATCATGTGTGTTGGTTTGGAACCATATAGGGTGCATATATATATATATATATATATATATATATATATATATATATATATATATATATATATATATATATATATATATATATAGATATATATATATATAAACCCTTTGACCATATTTTCGTTGAACCATATCTTACTTCCATTCACGTTGGTTTATCCATGGGGTGTTGTTATAACAAAATGACTTTGGTGATAGAGTTTGATTTTTGGTATATATATATATATATATATATATATATATATATATATATATATATATTTGGATTTTCTTGTTTATATAGTTAGCTTAATAACTATATAAAAATAACCAAAATGTCATTTGTTGCCTGTGTAGGTTTTGGAGGCCACTGGGGAATTCCAAGAGTTGAATTAACATGGTCCCACGTGCTAACTAGGATGCCATGTGGTGCACTATCGGCCCCATTTTTCCCTGCCATACCAACATTGAAGAGCTCTATCTTTTGCATACGAGCTCAGATTGATGAACCGTTTATGCCACTGTGATCAAGAAGATGAGCCCTCTCAACTGATGCCACTAAATTCTCCTTTCCACCATTTTGAATTTTGAGCCTTATCCATCCCCTTAGTGTGTCAATATCCTCCTGGATCAGTAGGCCTGCCACATCATTAACCAAGTCAAACCTAGCTGATTTTCTTACTTTTCCTCTATAGTATTCTTTAGTTACATATTCCTTAATTACATAGGAACCATATTTTAAAAAAAATCTACTCACAAGTTTTGGTTTGGGAGCTTCCTTTGCATTCACCTACAAATGGTCCAAATGACGTTAGTATCTAAACTAGTCTAAATTGGTGCATGGTATACCTACTTTCCTACATATTACATACCTAGTGTACTTGATATCATGGATTGTGTTCCAAATTATTTCTTCACACGCCACCACTTGTAGCTTAAAAGGTTTGGTCCTAGGATTGGGTATGTTCTAGGATTGATTACACACTTCGTTTTAAAAGTACGACAATACGGTCAAATTCAACTCTGGACAACTCATTTGATGGAGATCAGAATGGAATTAAATTCCTCCTTTTAAGAGGACCAAAGTCGACCAAAATATCACTCCAGTCGGATAAGGGAAAGTGTACTTACAAAGGAAAGCCAACATATGGACATTTGTTCAAGGTTGGACCTAAAGCAAATTGGTCATCGTTGGAAGCCTATAAATACAAGTCACGTCAAGCTCATTTGGAGATCACCAAGAACCTTGTTCTTCTCTTTTTCATTGTTTAGCTCACACAGGTCTAAGGCAGGGACAACAACGAAAGTTTGCAAAGGTCTGAACTTATGGGGTTTGAGGCTCACATCTATTTTAGGGTTTAGGGTTACAATCGTAAGAACATCATAAGGACAACTCAACAATGCTCATTGGCTTGCAGGAATCAAGGGTGCAATTAGAAGCCTCCAATGACTCACACAACTCCTCATGCATGCGACTGGGAAGTTTGACTCAGATTTGACGAAAAATAGACATTTACCACAGTTGACTACATAAAGGAAAAGTTGTCTATGATATATTTTGATGCTGGAAACATATTTCTAAATGTTGTTGGGTTGTTCTACTGATGATATTATATTGGGCTCATTGTACTCTCTACTGAACATTTTATCACAATCTAATAGAAGAAAATTTTCAAAGGGTTTTCCCCCTACTCGCGATTTTCCCTAGTCTTTAACCAAACATCGTGTCTCTTATTGATATCTTGATTTTCTACCTTTTCATTTCATTTATTGTTATATCTTAAATTTTTTTTGATGAATGGAATGACTAATTGTAATTGGAAAGAATTATAATTGAATTGGGCTAAATTAATTGATACAACGTAGAACATTTTGAAAATTTAACACAGTATCAGATCTAAGGTAAAGGAAAAGCCCAAACGGAGACACGAATTCAAGGAAAAATACTTTGAAAGTTAAAATAGCCAATATAGTCAAGTCAAGATTTCTTCATTCTTCAAGGAAAACAAGAAGTTGGATGAATCATCCAATTTTTTTGCATGGAAAGTCAGGCTTGAAATCACAATTGACAACAATGATGTTCTAGACTACATTCAAGGAAAAGTACGAAATCCTCAAGAGAATGCTTCTGATGCTACCAAAAACAAGCACAAGAAAGGTGAGTTAAAAGCATATCAAATTATAGTTGATGGGTTTACAAGATAATTTACTTGCATATGTTGGAAACTTGTAAGGTTATAAATACATGTACGATAAGGTAAATAACATGTATGAAGTCAACAATTTGTATGAAATCATATTCTTGAAAGATGAACTCAACAATTGGAATGAAATCGTCTCCTTGAAAGATCAACTCAAGGACACAAAATTGAAAAAAAGAGATATTGTGCTATCCTAAATAATGAGGATAACTCATCTTAGAGATGAATTTCAAAGACATGGGGAGACTATGTCTTACTAGGAATTGAGGGTTTCATTCATCAGGGGAATGGTTCTCACTTGGCTTATTGGATGAGCTATGAGAGATCCATTCACATTGGGATCAGGGTATGAAGGACTCTATAGGATTACTGGAATATCAATTCTTGCAATGGTCCATGATACTAATCATCTAAGCGAGCTATGGCACCAAAGATTGGGCCACCTACATTATGATGCTCTTCTGAAATTGGAAAAACTTGTCTTAGTGATTCACAAGGTTCAAGCCCACCATGATGGAGTATGTATAGATTGTTCCAGTGGAAAGAACAACAGGGGACCATTTCCATCTAGCGAGAACTAGTCAAATGACATCCTTCATCTCATTCATTATGATGTATGTTATTTGATGCTAGTGTGTTCTATTGGTGGCCATCTATACTACATCATGTTCACTGATGACTTTTCAAGAAAGACATGGATATATTAATTGAAGCATGCGGATGAAGCCTTCAAACAATTTAAGGAGTTCAAAGCTTTTATGGAAAATCAAATAGGGAAGAAAATAAAATATTTAGGTCTGACAATGGTGGAGAGTACACATCAAGGTAGTTCATTGATTTTTGCAAGAAAGAAAGTATCAAGAAAGATACAACTATGCCCTATACTCCTGAACAAAATGGAGTGGTTAAAAGGAAGAATAGGTCCATTATAGAAGCTTCATGTACAATGCTCCATAATCAAAAGTTCCCGAAGTTCCTTTTGGAAGAAGGAAAAAATGTCCTTGTATATGCTCAAAACACGATAGCTCATCAAGCATTAGACAACAAGACCCACAAAGAAGTGTTCACAGGTGTCAAAATTGATGTTCGTCATATTCATATCTTTGGTTTCCTTGTATAGTTTCATGTGTAAAAGGAAGAAGGGAGAAGTTTTGAAACCTCGGGAAGAAAAGGTACATTTGTTGGATGTTGTGAAAATTCTAAAGCATTTAGAATATATATACCTGGTCAAAGGTAGGTTAAAATTAGTAGGGATGTTACATTTGATGAATATGCCGCCCTTGGAAAAGAAAGAGACCTTCCTCTACCTCCTCCTCTTGAGGAAAACAATGATATGGATATTTTGGATGATCCTTTTGTCCCCGAATATGAGACAGATAGTGCTGAGGATACCATGGATCCCATGGGTCCCTTAGGTCCTCCTCCATGTGATTATCTTGCTAGAAAGAGGCCACTTTCAATTCATGATACTTTACAGGATGATGAGTGACATGTTCCTATTCTAAGATCATTTAGAGAAAGGAAGAAGTCATGCAGGTACGAGGGATATATTGAAGCCATGAGCACTATGATTCAAGTTGAACCTGCCACCTTTGAAGAAGTTGTAAAAGAATAAGTTTGGAAAGATGTTATGGCCAAAGAATATGAATCAATCATCAATAATGATGCATGGGATGACGTTCCAAGACCGCAAGGGAAATCCATGGTGACTTCAAAGTGGCTATTCAAGATCAAGCATGTAGTTGATGGTAGCATTGAGAAATCCAAGGCAAGTTTCGTGGCTCGAGGATTCTCCAGAAAGAGGGAGAATATTATGATGATATCGTTGCACCAGTGGCTTGATATACGATCATTTATTTAATAATTTCCCATTTCGTAGGTTGAGGAAGGACCCTTCATTAGATGGATGTGAAGAATGCATTCCTCCCTGGAATGTTACAGGAAGAAGTGTACGTTGAACATCCACAGGGATTTGAAGTAGAGGATTGAAATACACATGTTTACAAATTGAAGAAGCCATTGTATGCTTTGAAACAAGTCCCCAGATCATGGTACGCCTGCATAGATAGTTAGTTGATGAATTTGGGATGCACAAGAAGAAATGTCGATAAGAACCTCTACTTCAAGGTAGCCCAAGGTATGTTGTTGATTTTGGTTTTATATGTTGATTATCTATTCTTGACACGTATTAAGCTTCTGATGATTGTGTGTTAGAGGGAGTTAGCCTCTGAATTCAAGAAGAAGGACCGTAGACTCTCACACTATTTTCTAGGCCTTGAGGTGTAGAAAATGCCCAGAGAGATTTTCCTTTCACAAGGAAAATATGTTGTGAAGTTGTTAAAAATATTTGGAATGAGAAAATGAATGTCCCTACCCACATCTACGAAAATGAACATCAAGAATTTATGTGGAGAGGTTGCAGGACCATATTTGGCGAATCCATTCAAGTATAGATATTTGATTGGGGCTATGATGTTCCTAGTGATTACCTGTCTGAAATATGCTATGCAATGAACACATTAATTCAATTCATGACCAAGCCTTTCCATGCACATTGGATCGCTTCCAAACACATTTTGAGATATTTTCATGGGACAATCATGTTGAAGAAAGTGTAACTAGGTTTGGTCTTAACAATGACATGATATTTGTAAATGATGGAATGAAAGAAATAAAATTATTTTTTTATGCATTGTTGCATGGGTTTCATGAGCAAGAGGTTTATTTGGTAATAACTCCCATTAAGAGCCTTAGGATTTATTAATAATTCAAAGAGTCAATGTAATGTATGAAGAAGCTCTTCTTGAGACTATATCTAATGTATACAAGTCTATAGAAATGTCTAAAAGCCCTCCAAAGACAAGCACAATCCCTCTTGAAGAAGTCACCATCCAAACAAGACAAAAATTAGCCATGTGTCAGCTCATAAAATAAGACAACGATTCATTGTCATGTTGGCTTGATATATGGGTTGAACCACTATAAATACCCAGCTAGGTTCTACGTAAAAGAACAAGGTACAGAACTCAGATTCCTCTATAATTCTTGTTGGAAATACTAAGAGGGGGGTGAATCAGTATTTCTTACTTTTTTCTTTTAATTGTTCTAGTGATTGCCAAAAGTATATATAGATATGTATATGTATACACAGAATACAGAAATCAACAGCTGGAATTAATGCTTTTATTAAAACTCAAGACAGTGCAATGAAATAAGTACAATATAAGTATAAATCTGATTGTGAATAGTTGCCAAGCCCCAACTTGGACTTTAGTGAGGCTCCAACTTCCAGAGCACCAACTCTGTTTTGCAGTGGTTCTGCACTTAGGAGAACCTACCCCCAATGACTTCAATCATGTTCAATTCTAAGGCTCCAACCCAACCCTGGTATAAAATGGTATGCTGTTACACTCTATTCAGCTGAGGTTCTCTCACTCCTACTCTCCTACCTCTGCTGCTTCTGCTGCCTCTACAGCCTCCGCTACTTCTATTGCTTCTTTTGCCTCTACTACTTCTACAGCCTCACACTCTAGTTCTTCACCACAACAACAGCTGCATAAAGACAATTCTCTGTTATATACGCCTGGTATGTTAACCTTTGGCTTCCTCCTTGCTGACTTGAGCTTAGGCTTCCTCAACACTTGCTCGACCTTCTGGCTTCCCTCCTCTAGTCACTTTAGCTTCCTCTGCGCTCACTCGACCATCTATGATCACTTGACACTTCAGATTCCAAATCCATGGCTTCCTCTGTCTATTCAAGTGTTCCAATACTAACGGGACACGTTCAGGAGGAAGAGAGGCCGAAATACAAAGAATTGTTGCTTATTAAAAATATCAGAGAGGTCCAAAACTCCATAGAGAACACATCTTATTGGTTACGACTGTAACAGTGCTCGTTTAACAATGATGGGAGGCATACACAGAGCCAGCATAGTTTAACGGACAGCCACATCCCAATCGCAATCACAATCATCTTGATTGAGCCTCTTGAACTATAGTTCAGGCCTCCTAAACTATCAGGAGCGTTATTGTATTGCATTTCTACCTCGAAACCCCACGCAGGCCAAATATCAATTACACAGGAAATATGAGCAAAAACAGGTGAATTTTCTAAAGGGTGGACTCCAAGGATCATTGCACCTGTATCTATACCTATGTCAGATCTGCAGTGAAATCACAATTGGATGTTTTAGGGAAAGGGCCGCTTATTACGTCCGATCTAAATTCCTGATGCGATAATCGCTATAGGCAATCGCAACGGTCCACTTGACACACTGTAACGCCACTCCCAAAGTGTCGATGGTTGATGGATGCGATAAGACATTAAGCCAAATCGCAATATAGCATTGGGTCCACTCTTGCAATCGCAATCGGCATTCAAGACTTCCGGGGGTCCTTTATACATCGACCACATGACATCGCTGATGGCCGACTGCCGATACACCACTAGACACGATATTATGTTAAGCCAAGTTGTGATGTCGTATCAGGTCCACACCTCCACAACATTCTCGCAATTGGCAATCGTAGCTTCTGGAAGTCTTTTATAAGTCGAGCTCATGACATTGCCGATGGCCAATGGTCGATTCTCCTGCGGATGCGATATGATATTAAGTTGTGTTACAGTTGGACCATCAAGTCTGTGTTATAATCACAATCGCACATTCAGGGGTGACCACTCTTTATTCATAGTGATTACCGCGGATGTGACATAACAATAGGGTGCGATATAATAGGACCATCGGGTCCACATACCTTATCGCAATGGGAGGTTTCAGTTGTGACACTTAATAGAACCCGCCGATATAATATGCTGCTCCGCCTCCAATAGTGTATTTGTAATATGTATAGCTTGCCTACCAATAGTGTTAAGGCCACTCCCAATAGTGTTTAAATGCTTTCATATATATATTGTTCCACTTATGAACCTTACTCTTTGCATATGTGATATGAAATAGCTCTACTCCTTAGATAGAGTATTCCTTTGGCATTGTTGCTCCTCTTGGCTACTCTTGGCTCCATGTGCTCCTCTTGGCTCCGTTGCGTCTACTCCTCTTGGCTCTGTCTGCTCCTCTTGGCTCCTCTTGGCTCCGTTTTCTCCTCAAATATTACCATATTGACATCAATGACAATCTATGTCCAAAAATCTCTCCCTTTGTTATTGATGGCAATATTCTTCTACTCTCTCCCCCTTTGACATCAATGGCAAAGGAATGCATACGGACTCCCCCTGTCAACCTGCTCCCCTTGTCCTGTTACATCCTTATGAAAGAATTTGAGTGATGATAAAGAAATAACTCCCATATTTTGATGCAAATGTTCGAATGCTTCTCGAGGAAGAGGTTTTGTGAAAATATCAGCTATCTACTCCTTAGTACTGATATGTTTCAGGACGATGTTTCGTTCAACTACTTACTCATGGAGGAAATGATACTTGATTGGTATGTGTTTGGTTCTTGAGTGCATCATAGGAATTTTACTGAGACTAATAGCACTTGTGTTGTCACAATAGATGGTAATCGGTTGATCTGTACATATGTCGACATATTTTAGAGCTTCCTTCATCCATAGTATCTGAGTACAATAGTCTGCTGTAGCAATATACTCGGCTTTGGTTGTGGATAATGATATGGATGACAGTTTTTTGCTGAGCCAGGATACCAAATAGTCTCCTAGGAAGAATGCATTTCCACTAGTACTTTTCCGATCATCTATACTTCCGGCCCAATCAGCATCGGTGTATGTAGTTACAGTCAGTGTTGAGTTCTTTGGGTACCAAAGACCCAAATCAAAAGTTCCCTTCAGATATCTGAGAATTCTTTTTACAGCTAATAAACGGGATTGTTTGGGAGCAGATTGAAATCATCCCACCATTCTTACTACTTGCATTATGTCTGGTCATATAGCTGTTAGGTATAGAAGGGCTCCAATCATTGACCTTTAATGAGTTGCATCTACTAGAGGGGATTCATCATATTTACTTAGTTTGCAATTTGTGGTCATAGGTGTGATCATGGGTGCACAGTCCTCCATTCCATATTTTTTGAGCATGTCTTTTAGATATTTGGTTGGAGATATACATAATCCTGCTCCAGTTTGAGATACTTGAAGTCCAAGGAAGTGGGACAGCTCTCCTATCATTGACATCTCAAACTCTTTTGACATGTTTTTAGAATATTCATGGCTCATTTCATCATTATTACTCGCAAAAATCAGATCATCGACATAAACAAGAGAAACTAGTAACTTACCTTCATCTATCTTTATGTATAGATTACTTCCAACCACTCCCTTTTTGAAGCCTTGTTGTTGTAGGTAGAGATCCAGTCTTGCATACCAAGCTCTAGGAGCTTGTTTCAACCCATATAAAGCCTTTTTCAACTTACAAACTGTTGGGTCCCTATAATACTAGTGATTACCCCATTACTATTATATTTGTACCCCTTATTAATATTGTTGTGCCCCTATTATCCCCATATTATTATTACTGTGCCCCATGGAATCCCTCTATTGTTATTTTTGTGGCTTTATATTATTATTGTTAGGTCGGCTGGGTTATATTGTGACTCCTTAGACTCCTATATATAGAAAGGAGGTTTTGTCATTTGAATCATCCAAGAATTGTTCATTTATGTAATGTAAAGGAGGTTTCCCCCTCGAAGAGGCTGAATTCTAAGGCGTTGATCTATTTTTTTTTTATCTTTTCTTGAGTTGGTTTCATAACATTTGGTATCAGAGCTTTGGATTCTAGGGTTTCGCTGCTCCAAACAGGTCATCGTGGCATTTTCGCTATAACTTTTTTCTGCGATGTTTCAGAAGTTGCAAAAAAAAACCCATTTGAGAAGAAATCGCGCTGAACCTTGGATCCGAATTTCAAAGCTGTTCGCGCTATATTTTTGGAGATATGATCTGTGGAAGCTGGTCTTTTTGCAGACTCCTGAATTACATTCCAAACAGGTGACCTGGGGAAAAGTGTCATAACTTTCTCTCTAGGGATTGGATTGAAATTCGTAAGAAGGTACAGAAAGAGGACGGACTGTAGTTTCTCGTATGCATTTTTCAGATCCAAAGGTCGAAACAGTGACTCGTGGCATGTCGTACAAGTTCACTCTACTGAACTAGTCTATAATCAAGTCACTGTGGGAGATTTCGCATAACTCTTCCTTAGAGAATCCAATTTGGGTCAGACTTGTGGCATTGGAAAGAGAACACAGAGGGATACTGTAGGTCACAAATTTAGATCTAGATGATTGGAAATTACAGAGATACATCAGAGGCAATATCTAGCTCCTACAAAGTGAGAAAAGGTGTAAAGATTTTCTTAAATTTTTGCTTAAGCTTGGTTTGAAAATTTATTTTGAAGGAATTCAAAGGGCATAGTAGAGCATTATTATCGCTAACTGATGCCCCGAGGAAAGAAAATGCAAACACCTAGTAAGGAACCTGAAAGCTCTAGCATGACTCATGAAGAAGAGGAAGAAATGCAACATGATATATCAAATTTACAAGACCAAGTGCAACAATTGTCCCTTGCACAAAATGGAACAGAATCTAAGATGGATGGTTTAAAGAAAGGCGTAGAAGCTAAGATGCATTGTTTAAAGAAAGGTGTAGAAGCTAAGATGAATGACGTGGAAGCTAAGATGGATGATTTGGAGATAGATTTGAAGACAGGCATGGAAGAATTGAAGATAAATATGAATAAGTTGCTACAAGAAAGGGTCACTAATGGTGAAAGGGTAGTAAAGGAAACTCATGATGAGAACAAAAGAAATGTTAATCATGATTCCATAGACTCTAATGTTCGATCAAAGACCCACCATATTCCAAAATTTGATATGAGGAAGTTTGATGGCAAGGATCCCGCAACATGGATATTACAGATGGAGCAATTTTTTGATCCCAATAATGTGAAAAACACACAAAAGGTACGTATTGCAACTTTATATTTGGAACCAAATCAGTTTGTATGGTATCAATGGCTTTGCTCTCGTAAAAAATTTATCACTTGGGCAATTTTTACGGAAGAACTGATAGCACATTATGAGGATACAAAAAGCAACACTTTTTTTATCCAATTGATAAATCTCAAGCAAAAGGGTTCAATAATGGAGCACATTGAGGAGTTCCAAAAATTGAACATAAGGATAAAAGATATTCCAGAGGAGCACAAGATTGATGTGTTCATAGGGTCTTTAAAGGATAATATCCAACATGATGTTCGCCTTTGGGAACCTGATTCATTAGAGAAGGTATTCAGGTTAGCAAGAAAAATGGAAAGTAAAATTATGGCAACCAGGAAGCATAACACTCACAACTATAAAGACGGAAGTGTTGTTGCCACTAGTCTTCCACAACCTATAAGGTTGATAGCACAACAATTGGAAGAAAAAAGAGCAAAAGGGCTTTGTTACAATTGTGATAGAAAATAAACTAAAGGTCATAAGTGTGCTGAGAAGAAATTATTCTACATGGATTGTGAAGAGGGAGAAGAAAAGGAGCAAGAAAGGTCAAAAGAAGAGGATATACTCCAGGAACAAAGCCTAGATAAAGAAGAAATGAATCCGACCATATCTTGTAATGCATTGGCGGGAATTACCACTCCTCAAACCATCAAGATAGAAGGACAAATCAAGAAGAAAAAGGTTATAGTGTTGATTGATTCAGGAAGTACCCACAATTTTGTTCATTGTAACGTAGCAAGAGAATTGAATTGCTTCTTATATCCAGCACCAAAGTGTCAAGTGATGGTTGCAAATGAAGGACAATAAATTTCTCGAGAAAGTTCCATAATATCAAGCTATCCATGGGAGAATATGTATTGACTAGCCCAATGCTTTCCATTCCAATGGGAGGTGTTGATGTTGTACTAGGAGTCCAATGGCTACAATCCTTGGGTACAATAGCTTTTAATTTTCAAGAACTTTTCATGAAATTTTATGTGGAAGGAAAGGAAGTTGAATTAAGGGGTATTGCAGGGAAACCGGGAAAGATAATCAGCTCTAATGGTATGACAAAGCTTCTAAAAAGGGAACAAAGAGGTGTAATTGCATAATTATGTTCACTAGATGTGTCCACAGTGGAATCATCTATTTCTCCAGATCTCCAAAAAGTCTTGGACAATCATTCCAAGGTATTTGAGACTCCCAAAGGTCTCCCACCTATTCATGATCATGATCATGTTATTCATCTGATTCCAGGAAGTGTTCCTCCAAACATCAGGTCGTACAGATATCCCTATGCCCAAAAGAGTGAAATTGAACGTATGGTTGCAGAAATGCTAGAGGCTGGTATAATTCAACCAAGTCAAAGTTCTTTCTCTACTCCAGTCGTATTGGTGCACAAGAAGGATGGATCATGGCACATGTGTCTGGATTATAGGGAGCTCAACAAGTTCACTATTAAAGATAAGTTTCCCATTCCTGTCATTGATGAATTATTGGATGAATTGCATGAATCAATTTACTTCACCAAGTTGGATCTTCATTCAGGATATCATCAAATCAAAATGAAGATTGAAGACATTCCGAAAACAGCATTTAGAACTCATGAGGGTCATTATGAATTTTTGGTCATGCCTTTTGGCCTTACCAATGTACCTTCAACATTTCAAGGTTTCATGAATTCAATTTTCAAACCATTCCTTAGAAAATTTGTGTTAGTATTTTTTGATGATATACTAATCTACAGCAAGTCTTGGAAGGATCATGTTGATCATGTTGACAGGGTGCTACAACTATTGGAGGAGAAACAATTATATGCAAAAAGATCCAAATGTTTCTTTGGAGTACAAGATGTGGAATATCTGGGTCATATTGTATCTCATGAAGGAGTTAACGTAGACCCTAGCAAAATTAAAGCCATTAAGGAATGGAAAATTCCCACATCCATAAAGCATCTGCGAGGATTTCTCGGGTTGGCAGGGTATTATCGCACGTTTGTTAAGAATTATGGGAGAATAGCAGCACCTATAACAACATTATTGAAGAAAGATGCATTTTCATGGACTCCAGAAGCAATAAAGGCATTCAAGCATCTTAAAGTGGCAATGTGCCAAGCACTAGTCTTAGCTACACCAGACTTCACAAAAAGCTTTATTGTGGAATGTGATGCTTCAGGAAATGGAATTGTTGTTGTTTTAATGCAATATGAAAGACCCATTGCTTTTGAAAGTCGTCCAATCAAGGGAAAGTTTTTACACAAAGCTACTTATGAGAAGGAAATGTTGGCAATACTCCATGCACTTAAGAAATGGCGACCCTACCTAATGGGAAGACACTTCAAGGTAAAAACGGATCATGATAGCCTTAAATACTTTTTAGAACAAAGATTATCCTCTGAAGAGCAACAAAAGTGGGTCACAAAGATGTTGGGTTATGACTTTGAAATCATCTACAAAAAAGGGAAGCAAAATGTGGTGGCAGATGCACTCTCAAGAAAGGATGAGGATGTGGAAGCATTGTTGTGCACCATTTCTATTATCCAACCAGATTTGATAAACGAAGCAAGGGAGGAATTGAAGAATGACGAACAAGTGTGGGCACTTATTCGAAAGTTACAACAAGATTCCAGTATGTCTGATACATTTAGCTGGCAAAATGATTCGTTATGGTACAAAGATCACTTATAACTCTGTAAGAATTCCCAGCTAAAACAAAAGATTCTTATGGAATTGCACACTTCTCCTTTAGGAGGGCACTCAGGATTTTTAAAAGCTTACCACAGGGTTAAGAAGGAATTTTTTTGGGATGGCCTTAAATCAGATATTCAAAAGTTTGTGGTGGAATGTTTGGTTTGCAAACAAAATAAAGTTGAAACAATTAAGACACCGGGTCTATTACAACCTTTATCCAATCCAAGCCAATGTTGGGAGGAGGTTTCAATGGATTTTATCACAGGTTTACCCAAGTCTGAGGGAAAGAGTGTCATCATGGTGGTAGTTGAAAGACTTACCAAGTATGCACACTTTTGTGCATTATCACATCCATTTAAAGCCAGTACAGTTTCTACTGCATTTATGGAAACAATTCAAAAGCTACATGGAAACCCAAAGATTATTGTAAGTGACAGAGATCCCATTTTCACTGGAAATTTTTGGACAAAATTATTTTCTTGTCTTGGTACTCAGTTAGCTCATAGCTCATCTTATCATCCTCAATCTGATGGGCAAACTGAGATAGTAAAAAATGTTTGGAAGGATATCTTCGTTGCTTTGTATCTGATAAACAGACACAATGGGTCAAATGGTTGCCTCTGTCTGAATGGTGGTATAACACTTCCTTCCATACAGCAAAAAAAATGACCCCATTTATGGCACTTTATGGGTATCAGCCACCATCCATCACATCATATTTAAGAGAAAATTCTAAGGTTCAAGCAGTGGAACATCACATTGAACATCAACAACAAGTCCTCCAACTCTTAAAGGATAACCTCGTGTTGGCACAGAATAGAATGAAACAACAGGCAAATCAACATCGTAGCGAAAGAAGTTTTGATGTAGGTGATTGGGTATTCCTACGGCTACAACCATATAAGCAAATGTCCCTCAAGCAAGCTAAGAAGGATAATAAATTATCACCAAAGTATTATGGTCCATACAAGGTGTTGCAAAAGATTGGTACTATGCCATAGAAATTGGAGCTTCATGCAGCTTCTCGATTGCACCCAGTTTTCCATGTTTCATGTTTAAAGAAGGTTATAGGCGACAAGCTCCCAGTTCAAACAATATTGCCAGAACTTGACAAGGAAGGAAAAATTATATTGGAACCAGAAGCAGTCATAGAAACAAGAACTCGACAGCTACGAAATCAATCAATTTCGGAGTATCTTATCAAGTGGAAGAACTTATCCGCTGAAGATTCCACATGGGAGGATGAGAATTTTATACAGAAGCATCCAGAACTTCTCAAGCATTGAGGACAACACTTTTTTGAAGGAGAGGGGCATGTTGGGTCCCTATAATACTAGTGATTACCCCATTACTATTGTAGTTGTACCCCTTATTAATATTGTTGTGCCCCTATTATCCCCATATTTTTATTAATGTGCCCCATAGAATCCCTCTATTGTTATTTTTGTGTCTTTATATTATTATTGTTAGGTCGGTTGGGTTATATTGTGACTCCTTAGACTCCTATATATAGAAAGGAGGTTTCTCCATTTGAATCATCCAAGAATTGTTCATTTATGTAATGTAAAGGAGGTTGCCCCCTCGAAGAGGCTAAATTCTAAGCCGTTGATCTATCTTTTCTATCTTTTCTTGAGCTGGTTTCATAACACAAACTAAGTCCTTTCCTGCAGTTAGATCAAAACCTTCTGGCTTCTCCATGTAGACTTCCTCCTTGAGTTCCCCATTTAGAAATGTTGATTTCACATCCATTTGATAGATTTTGAATCCTTTTGAGCAATAAAATTCCACGAATATCTTAATAGCTTCCATACAGGCCACTGGTGCAAATGTCTCTTCAAAATCAATTCCTTCAATTTGTGAATAGCCTTTGCAGAGAAGTCTTGCCTTGTCTCTGATAACATGTCCTTCCTCATTCATTTTATTTTTGAACACCCATTTGGTTCCTATTATGTTTTTTTCCTTTGGACGAGGTACCAGCTCCCATGTCTTGTTCTTTTCAATTTGGGACATTTCTTCCTCCATGGCTTTTACCCAATGAGGATCCTTACTTACTTCTGCAAATGTTTCTCGTTCTATCATAGATAGGAGGTCAATGGCTTTGCACTCGGGTGTGATTGTTATCCTTCTTCTAGTCTACACATCTTCATCTTTATCGCCAATGATCTGTTCTTTTGAATGTTGTCTTTGGACATACTTCATCTTTGAAGGGGTATTAGGTGTTTCTATTTCCTCCTCTTCTTCTTCTTCTTCCTCATCTATTACTTCTTCTTTAGGTTCTTCTTCTTCAATGAGAGAGTCATCTTCATGTTCTTCAATTTCCCTTTCTGGAAGATCTTCATCAACCTTTACATCAATGCTTTCCACTATTTTCTTCAGTTGATAATTGCAACACTTGTAAGCCTTGCTCCGTGTAGAGTATCCATGAAATATCCCTTCATCAACCCGAGAATCAAACTTTCCGGGTGAGCCATCATTTATTTTTATGAAGCACTTGCTTCCAAAGATTTGAAGTACTTCACCAAAGCAGGTCTTCCTTTCCACAGATCATAAGGCGTTTTTTCACAATTTGATCTTAACTGAGTTCGATTTAGTGTATAGATATCTGTCCCTACTTCTTCTCTCCATAATTTAGGTTGTAAGTCTGCTGCTAATAACATAGTTCTTGCCATTTCTTGGACTGTTCGGTTTCTTCTTTCAACTACCCCATTTTGCTGAGGCGTTCTAGCGGCCGAGAATTCCCTTTTAATTCCACGAATATTACAGAACTCACTAAACTCGTTTGATGTGAATTCTCCTCCTCTGTCTGTTTTGAGGCACTTAATTTTTGAATCTTTTTCATTTTCTACAAGGGCTTTTAGATTCTTAAAACACTCAAAAGTTTCAGATTTATACTTTATGAAATATATCCACATCATTATAGTATAATCATTAACTAATAACACAAAGTACCTTTCTCCTTGGAGTGCTTGATTTCTAGTTGGCCCACACACATCAGCATGGACAATCTCCAAGGGCTTCGATGTAGAGAACTCCTTTGTCTTGTGGCTGATTCTGGTCTACTTTCCATGTTGACATGGACCACGTACTACTTGATTTGGTTTGAACAGTCTTGGGATGCCTCGTACAGCTTTGATCTTGCTGATATTGATCAGATTTTCGAAGCTTGTATGTCCAAGTCGCTTGCGCCACAACCAACTCTCATCTGTCTGACTCAAGTAGCATTTATTTTCTTGAATCTTGTTCAGAATGTAAATGTTGTCTGATGTTCTCACCCCTTTTGCCACAAGTTTCCCTGAGGCAGAGTTCCTTATTTCACAGTCTTTGGTACTGAAAATAACCTTATGTCCTTGATCACAGATTTGGCTAACACTCAAGAGGTTGTGTTTGAGTCTGTCAACCAGCAGAGCATCTTGAGCTTTTCCTTTTCCATTGATCAAAGTAACTATTCCTTTTCCTACAATTCTGCCAGATTGGCTTCCAAAGGACACATTCCCTTCCTTTTTGCTCAGTGAGACAAACTTCCTTCCGTCTCCTATCATGTGTCTAGAGCACCCATTATCTGCAAACCACTAGTTTCCATTATTTTGAGAATATAGAACCAGGCCGCATTTTTTCATGCTAGAGTTCTTGCTACTCGTCTTTCTTCCTTTGAGTGGGCAGTCTTGTTCATAGTGTCCATTATTGTATCAGAAAGAGCAAATCAGATCAAATTTGGTCAAGGGATCAAATGAATTGAAGGTTTTGATTTGTCCCTATCTTTTGGGGGCATATGAGTTGATTATTCGGTCCTTTAGCTTTGTCTTTTCACTTCTGCAAGCCATGCAACGTCTGGCTTGATGACCGAAGTTTTTACAGTGAAAGCAGTGTCCAAGAAAGATGGCTTTGTACTTGTTGAAGCAACCATGGTTTGAGTTGATTTCCCTCCTAGGAATTACTCCTCCCTCGTTCTTTGTATTTGTGATGGGCCCTTGGTGGAGTATAGGTTTGTATTTGCTATAGTGTCCATGATTCAACTCCACATTCTTCTTTGGAGTAATTCTCTCTTCACTCTTGGGATCTGGGATGCACTTTTGATAACATACTTTTTCATCTTTTGGATTGCAGGAAAGTGCATCGGCATAGCTTTTTGCACTATTCTTAGTGCTTGAGGATTCTCCTTTGAAACCTATTCCAGACTTGTCATGTTGAGGTTTTTGATTTTTCAGAATAGTCTCAAGTATTTGAGAGCCTTTACACCCCTTTTTAATTTGCTCCAACTCCTTTCTCAAAGACACTATATAGGCCTCACGTTCTTCACAAGTCTCTTCTTTTCCTTTAAGCTTTTCTACCAAGAGATCTTCTCTCCTTCTTATTTCCTCGTTTTCCACTTTGAGAGAAATGATTTTGTTCCGTAGTTTTTCATTTTCTTCAATGGCGCTAATTAACAGTTCATCTACATTTCCTTCCAACCCTGAGTCATCATCATCTGCGAGTGCCATGAATAATGTTTCTTGATTTCCATCATGATCACTTTCCTCATTTGATTTCTTTTTTATGACCATAAACTCATCCTCATCAGACTCATCTTGCTTGGAGAAGAAGTTTTTCTTATTGAACCCTTTCTTTTTGTGTGCCATTCTTTTAGAATTTTCTTCATCATCACTGCCATGTTTATGAGGACATCTTGCTGCATAGTGACCTATTTTACCACATTTAAAATAGATAAGAGGATACTTGCCTTTAAGCTTAGATCCTCTCTTCAGCTTTTGTACAAATTGAGCCAATTCGGATTCCACATCTGACTCATCACTACAGTCATTCCTTTCTTTCCCTTCTTTGACTTTGAGGCCTTGAATGCTGCATCTTTGGAGTTTGGGCCACCTTTCCTCATTTCATAGGAAGTGAGAATTCCATGGAGCTCATCCATTTTGAGGGTATCTAGATCCTTTGCTTCTTCTATAGCGCTTATTTTGGAGTTAAATCTGTCTGGAAGGGACCTTAATACCTTTTGAACAATGGTACTTTCTTCGTTTTTTCATCCAATCCTTTCAGGGAATTTACCACTTCAGCTACTCGAATGAGGTATGCTGTAATATCTTCTTCATCTTCCATCCTCAAACTTTCAAATTGTCTTCTGTGAGTTTGAAGCTTTGCCTTTTTGACTTTTGAGTCTCCATCATACAAGCCAACTAGCTTCTCCCACATTTCTTTGCCAGAGGTACACTGCATGACTTTTGTAAACTTGGAATCAGTGATTCCACTAGTGATGGAGTTCATGGCCTTTGCATTTGCGATGTAGGATTTCCTCTTGTCTGGGTCTATTGGAAGAGTGGAAGTTGTTTTGTATTCATTTTTAACAAAATGCCAGACTTCAGGTCCAAGGGACATTAAGTAGTAGGTCATTCTTTTCTTCCAGAAACCAAGGTTAGTGCCATCGAACAAAGGAGGTCTTCCTGATGCTTCCTAATTTCTCATCATGGCTGTGGATCTTTCTTCAAGCTGTTAGGCTAGTGTGAAGAAGCCGACTCTAATACCAATTGTTGGAAATACTGAGAGGGGCGTGAATCAGTATTTCTTACTTTTTTTTTTTAATTTTTCTAGTGATTGCCAAAAGTATATATAGATATGTATATCTATACACAGAATATAGAAATCAACAGCTGGAATTAATGCTTTAATTAAAAGTCAAGACAATGCAATGAAATAAATAAATATAAGTATAAATCTGATTGTGAATAGTTGCCAAGTTCCAACTTGGACTTCAGTGAGGCTCCAACCTCCAAAGCACCAACTATGTTTTGTAGTGGTTCTGCACTTAGTAGCATCTACCCCCAATGACTTCAGTCTTGTTCAATTCTCAGGCTCCAACCTCTTGGGCTCCCACCCAAACTTGGTATAAACTAGTATGTTGTTACACTTTATTCAGCTGATGTTCTCTCACTCCTACTTTCCTACCTCTGCTGATTCTGCTGCCTCTACAACCTCCATTGTTTCTACTGTCTCTTTTGCCCCTGCTGCCTCTACAACCTCCATTGTTTCTACTGTCTCTTTTGCCCCTGCTGCTTCTACAACCTCACACTCTGGTTCTTCACCACAACAACAGCTGCATAAAGACAATTCTCTGTTATATAAGCCTGATATGCTGACCTTTGGCTTCCTCCTTGCTCGCTTGAGCTTCAGCTTCCTCAACACTCGCTCGACCTTCTGGCTTCCCTCCTCGAGTCACTTTAGCTTCCTCTACGTTCGCTCGACCATCTATGCTCGCTTGACACTTCAGCTTCCCAATCCATGGCTTCCTTTGTCTATTCAAGTGTTCGAATACTCACAAGACGTGTTCAGGAGGAAGAGAGGCCGAAATACAAAGAATTGTTGCTTACTAAAAATATCAGAGAGGTCCAAAACTCCACGGAGAACACATCTTACTAGTTATGATTGTAACAGTGCTCCTTTAACAATGATGGCAAGCATACACAGAGTCAGCATAGTTTAACGGACAACCACGTCCCAATCGCAATCACAATCAGCTTGATTCAACCTTTTTAATTATAGTTCAAGCCTCCTGAACTATCGGGAGTGTTATTGTATTGCATTTCTACCTCCAAACCCCATGGAGGCCAAATATCAATTACACAGGAAATATGAGCAAAAATAGGTGAAAGTGCTAAAGGGCAGACTTCAAGGATCATTACACCCATATCTATACCTATGTCAGGTCCGTAGTGAAATCGCAATCGGCAGTCACAGGGAAAGGGCCACTTAACACTGTATTACCTCCTCTCCGAGTTCCCGATGCGATAATCGCTATCGACAATCGCAATGGTCCACTTGTCACACTGTAACGCTACTCCCGAAGTGTCGATGGCTGATGGATGCGATAAGACATTAAGCCAAATCACAATATAGCATCGAGTCCACTTTTGCAATCACAATTGGCATTCAAGACTTTCGGGGGTCCATTATACATCGACCCCATGACATCGCCAATGGCCGACAACTGATCCACCACTGGACGCGATATTATATTAAGCCAAGTTGTGATGTCGTATCGGGTCCGCACCTCCACAACATTATCACAATCGACAATCGCAGCTTCTGGAAGTCTTTTATAAGTTGAGCTCATGACATTGCCGATGGGAGATGGCTGATTCTCCTACGAATGCGATATGATATTAAGCTGTGTTATAGTTGGACAATCGGGTCTGTGTTATAATCGCAATTGCACGTTCAGGGGTGACCACTCTTTATTCATTGCGATTACCGCGGATGTGACATAACAATAGGGTACAATATAATAGGACCATCGGGTCCACATACCTTATTGCAATCAGAGGTTTCGGTTGTGACACTTAATAGAACCCGTTGATATAATATGCTACTCCGCCTCCAATAGTGTATTTGTAATATATATAGTTTTCCCACCGATAGTGTTAAGGCTGCTCCCAATAGTGTTTAAATGCATTCATATATATATTGTTCCACTTATGAACCTTACTCTTGGCATATGCGATATGCGATAGCTCTACTCCTCCAATAGAGTATTCCTTTGGCATTGTTGCTCCTCTTGGCTCCTCTTGGCTTCGTCTGCTCCTCTTGGCTCTGTCTACTCCTCTTGGCTCCTCTTGGCTCCGTCTGCTCCTCTTGGCTCTATTTGCTCCTTGAATATTGCCATATTGACATCAATGAAAATCTGTGTCCAACAATTCTCATATGGGTACACGGTCTGAAATCTGCATTCCTGGAGGTTCAAAAATATTGGATGCCTCTTCATGTTTTTTGGGTAATTACAGTGAGTAATTTACAATCTCAGTACAGGGAAGAACATTGTCACAATCTTGGTGGACATCACATAAAAGAGCTCAGACATATCTCCTGGAAATCTCTACATACATATGATCATAAAGGTCTACGTGTCCATAGTCTTAGCCTTTAAATTCAATGATCTCTGAAGCATCCTTACAGTCTTGACATTCTTGTGAGGAGGAGGATCTTAAAATATCACTCTCTATCTCAACGTACATTTAATATGCAACTATAATATGGGCATAGAAGTAATCATAAAGACATAGTCATGAGCATGATGAAGATGTTCATATATATACATAAATTACTATAAATATATCAATGGTATGGTTAAAATTTCAATGGTGGAGAAACAATGATCTCGGTGGAAGAACAATAGTGATCTCAATGAAGGTGCAACAATGATGCAACTGTCATGACCTCTATAGTGCAATAATGATCACCTCGGTGAAGCAAAAATGATGGCGATGATCTCAGAGTGAAAAATAAGGGGATTGGTTTCTTGGTCTTAGAGTGGATAAATAGGCCAAGGTTCATCATCTTCGTATTCGTCAATTGGAATCTCTATAAGAAGAATTTGTGCAGGTTTTCCTCTCAAAGGGTGAGAAGTTTCGGCCTTGAAAGAAAGCCAACATGTTGTGTCCTTGTCTATTTTATTTTTGGTAACTATTTGATGAAATAAGAATGCACACTCTAATAATAAGATAAGATTGTTCTAATAAGGAAAATTTAAAATTACCTCATAAATAGTTATCATGACTAGAAGAATCTCACTAAATTCATTTCCCTAGACTCTTTAATAGATCACACTTGGTCTGAGATGTTATACCAGAAATGTTCAATTTCCATTAGGGAAATTTTTAGGTCTCAAATGGGCCTCCTAGGAAAAATGTACAACCAAAATAAAATTTTTAAGAACCAGTAGGATTTAATATGTTGATGACAACCATGGGGGATGATTCACCATTTTTGCAGTAAAAAAGTAACAATATTAAAAAATAATAAAATAATAAAACTACTTTTTCAACTTGTATTTTCAACTTTTCTCCCTAATATTTTACTTAAATTTCAAGTGGGAGTAGTCGTTCAATGCAAAATTTAATTCCTCATGCAACAATTACCCATGTTGCATACTTTCAATGGACCTTGCTACATGAAAAAATAAAAATACATGAAAAAACACAGTTGCGATCACATTTTTCATTTATTTCTCATTTTTTGTGTAGTAGGGTCCATTGAAAGTATGGAACATGGGTACTATTTAGATGAGGAATCAAATTTTTCATTCAACGAGTGTTTCTACTCAAAATTTGAGCATACTCGTAGGGAGATAAGTTGAAAATATGAGTTGAAAAAACAGTTTTTTCTTTTTTCCCTCTAAAATTTGATGATCTAATCTAATATTATTTTATTATTTCCACTATTATTTTACAATTTCATTAGGAGGCCCATTTTAGATCTCAAAATTCCCCTAATGATGGGTACACTGATGCTAACTGGGAAGGAAATGTTATCGACATGAATAGTACATCTGGATGTTGTTTTAGAATGGGATCTGCCATGATATCTTGGATGAGTAGGAAGAAGAAGTTTGTAGCATTCAATACTACCAAGCTGAAATATATTGCCACTAGCATGGATAGTTGTGAAGTATTTTGGTCAAGAAAGCTCTTTAGAGAGCTATTTGAGCAAGTCCTAGACATTAGAGTGATATGTTGTGACAACAAGAGTGGGATCCATTTAGCAGAGAATCCCATATTTCATCACAATTACAAGCACATAGACATTTGATATCACTTCATTCGAGACATGCTGTAGAGAGGATTTGTTTGACTCCATCACATATAGACATATGAGAATATTATAGATATTCTCACCAAGTATTTGCTGAAAGGGAGGTTCTTCATCTTCAAAGTGTAGCTTGGACCGATTGATGTCACCCCTTCTAATAGCAGAAATCACTAATCTAGGACATTGATCCAACTCTGCCCCCCCCCCCCCCCCCCCGGCTTTTGAGCTCCTAGGGTGTGTAATTGAGATAAATGTCTCATGGGGTTGAGTGATCTCTAGAAAATATGACATCACCCCTATCTGTTACCCATAGGATTGGAGTAAGAGATCCCCTATCTTGGTCTTTGTAAAGTATACCTAGTTGGCATCATACCCACAATATGGGATTTTTTGGATTGTCCTCCCCCTATAGCCAATGAGCTGAGGAGGATTGGGGGCCTGTAATGCTTATATTTTAGTAAATTAGTTATCTCGTCCAAGATCAGATTATGATGTAGGTGTTATACCACATGACTCTTGAGGGTCATCATTGGTATGATTGGTAGGAAATAGGATGGGTTGAGTAGTGGCAACCCTGTATCAACTATTGCTTGATATAGGGTCGAAGATATTTAGCTCCCCCATGTGATTCTAGGTTGAGATGTACTCTTTGAGATATTCTCTCTTACAAGTTAGAGGATGTTAGATTTTTCTCCTTGATGATTCTTCTTCTTTATATTAAATAATGTTTTAGAAAATAGAGTTGAACAAAGATGGGACATAACATGACAATATGACATGTTGATTGAGGCACATATATTGAGAGGTTGAATTCACCTTAGTTGAGAGGGAGCGTTAAAAATACAAAACTACAACCAAATTGTACTTTGAACGACTCATTTCATGGATATTACAATGGCATTAAATTCAACTTTTCAGGATGACCAAAATCGACCTAAAGGTCACTCAAACCAGATAAGGGAAATTCTACTTATGAAGGAAAGCCCACATATGCAAATTTGATCAAGTTCAACCTTAAAGAAAATTGGTCATCCTTGAAAGCCTATAAATACAAGTGACCTCAAGCTCATTTGGATATCATCAAGCATCTTTTTCTTCTCTTCTTCATTGATTATCTCACATAGGTTTGAGGTAAGCACAATAATAGAAGTCCACAAAGGTCCAAAATTATAGGGTTTGAGGCTCACCTTTGTTTTAGGGTTTTTGGATTATAGTCCCTGGCATATCAAAGGAAAAATTTCACCACAATTGCTAGCTTGCAGGCATCAAATGTATGAGTATAAGCCTCTAGTCGCCTGACAACTCCTCCTGCATGTGTTTGGAAAGTTTGACTCAAATTTGACCAAAGATTGAACTTGACCACAATTGACCAAAAAAAGGAAAAGTTGTCTCTGACATATTTTGATGTTGGAAACTTATTTTTGAATTTTGTTGGGTTGTTTAGTTGATGATATTATATTAGGCTCATTTTACTCTATGCAGAACATTTTATGAAAATATAATAGAAGAAGAATTTCAAAGGGTTTTCCCCCTAGTGGGGATTTTTCTTGGTCTTTGACCAAACCTGGTGTCTTTTGTTGATGTGTTGATTGTCTACTTTGTCATTGCATTTATTTTTCTATATTCAATTACTATTTATGAATTGAAAGACTAATTGTAATTGGATATATTTCTAACTGAAGTATTGAATTTGGTTAAACTAATTAATACTGCATAGAACAACCTAGAAATTTAACACTTCTCCCATTTGAGATGTTCTCCTTGCACCGAAAAATCTTTTCTCCTATTGTTGTGTGTCAAGAACATCAACATCTGGACTACTCAACTTCTCCAAGGTGAAGCCATAAATATTAATTTTTGGAACACTCATCTTCATCTTCATCTTAATGTTTGTTTGACTCATCGTTTCCCCATTTGATGTCAATTATAAAGGGTGTACATAGTTGGAAATCCTTCCCTTAATACTTTGTCTTCCCAAACAAAAATAGCTTCTTGTACAAAAAGACATAAAAATCAAGAGTATGTCATTTCACCATTCTTCTCCTACATTCTACTCATGAGTTTACTAAAGAAGATGAGTAAATTATTATCCGATTACAAGGCAAGCCAATTATGGAGGGAGAAATGACTCCCAATTTATGGTTTAGGTACTCAAATGGCTCTTTAGTAAGTGGCTTAATGGAAATATATATAGCCTGCTTAGTAGTAGCTAGATATTTCAGTCTTGACATGGTCAACAACTTGACCTCTCAAAAAGTGATATTTAATTGGAATGTGATTTGTCTTTGAATGCATAATAAGTTTCTTGTAGATACTAATGGAAATTTTACTATCACATATAATGGGGATTGGATCATGAAGCTAAACTTTGATATCCTTAAGTGTTTTCTTCAGCTAAATAATTTGAATATAACAAGTAGCTCAAACTATGTAATCGAGATTCATTGTAGATAAAGAGATTCAATTGTATTTTCTTACCCAAGAAACTAGGAAATTTCCCAAAATCAATGTTTTTCCATTGGTGTTGTTCCTATCATCAATACTTCCAGCTGAAACAACATTAGTATAAGCTCTTAAAATAAAAATGCTTACCTCTTTCATTGCATAGACCATAATATAGTGTGCCCTTTGTTAAAAAATAGAGCGCAATGGATAAAAACACTATTTATAAACTATGGTAATTACATGCGAATATATGTTAGAGTTATTTAACATTCATTAAGAAATCACACTTCAGTAATTGCACAAATAACCATGGAAGGAAATTATATATCACAATGTTTAAAAATTTGGCTATCTACAAAATTTAGCTCCTTTGAAACTTTGGCCTCTTTCTTAGATTATTTCCCATGCATGAGAGAGAGAAAGAGATAACTGAGTGACAAGAGAGTGAAAAATGAAAAGTTCAAGTGTATTCTTATGGTGGTTTTAGGGTACCATAGAGCCACACCTCTTTGAAAATTAAATCATGTCCATTTGCAACTTATAATTGGGTAGGTAGTAACAACTAGTAAGTTTGTACATTTACATTTTCCCTCATCTTTGTTAAAATGTTGAAGAAACCATAAATAATGGTGGGTATTGACTCCTGGTAAGTTTCTTTATTTTCATCTTGTTACTTATCTCATCTTTTACAAAAATACTTGCTTAAATTATGGTGAGCAGTAACTGATGCAAAATATGTTATTTACATCAGTATGCCCTATTTTAAAGGATTTTAATTTTAGGTGGTTTTGTTTATTTCCTCTGTTTTCTTTCTTCTAATTTAAATTTAATTTTTTCATGTTTTTACATAGCATTATAAATACAAAAATAATTATTAAGATCGATGATAGATAAATTATTCAACACTCCGTCTTATCTAGGGAGGTATTTATAATGTCTAACAAGATATAATATTTCTTTAATAGAAGGTATTTAATCTAAAAGAAAATGTTAAGCAACATCGAAGATAAGAACCTTCCTAAAATTGCATCAAAGTCTAGCCAAAACCATCTTCATCTCAAGCAGAGATAGAGTATGCATTCTCAGTCTGGGTTAAACCATTGGGAAATGAAGGAAGATATCATTTTAATCTTGGTTAAACCATTGGGAAATAAAGGAATATATAATTTTTCATAATAAAGATAATATTAACAATATTACTATTTGGAGGATTATGTGGTAAGCATTCTCAATCTTGGTTAAACCATTGCAAAATGAAGGAATATATCATTTTAATCCTAGTTAAACCATTGTGAAATAAAGGAATATATCATTTTACATAATAAAGATATTATCAATAATATTACTATTTGGAGGATTATGTGGTTAGATATGTTGGAACATTCTATCAGAAATTGATACATAGTGTTCATTTTATTTTCGACATTTCAATCCTCAAACAATACCCAACATTAAGACCAAGCTTGCAAACAATAAAAATGAACAATCTGGGTCATTATTTCATACAACATTCGAACATGAAAAATTTTATTACATAAAAATTTATGAAGAAGACATGCCCTAATAAAGAGTTGCAAGTGATATTATGTGGAAGGAGATGTTACCCACCCTTCAATTATATGATCAATTGAATTCTCCCTCTTAATCAAGAGCATTATACTCTCTCTTATACATGATTTTGCATTGATGGATATTTAGAAAAGCGAAAGGAAGTGATCACAAAAATATAAAATTAAATTAAATGACCTAAGATCAAACCTCTTACCTTCTTACTATTCTTCTTTCATGATTCATTTGTTTTTTTTAACTACATTACTTTATGAACAAAATGAACAATAATATTTTCATGGAAAATTTTGTATGTTGTAAGGAGAGTTTGATATTGGCGAGAAAGCGGTGTTGTGCAATCTAACATGAGTGTTTCACTCTACTATTTGAATTTGTTCCACTAAGGTGTTAGTGTTTTCGATGATAGAAAATATGTGTAGTCCTATTGTGATGTTTTTATTGATAGGCGTTCATTATTTATCACTCTACATGCATTTTAGAGACCACATACATTTATAAAAATTCAAATTTCATTAGTGGAATTATAAATTGCAAGCTTGATGCATGGGCAGAGTCTCTCAAAACCAACTTTGTGACAAGGCCTAAGTGGTCTTCAAAATTATACAAAGGGAGTTGGTCCCCTTAGTAGTTTTTTTAAATTATAATAACTTAATTTCAAAATATGTATAGTTGGGAAGTTGTGTTGAAGTGTCCTTAAGGAATAGATGTAATTCAAGGGGAGCAAGACTAGTTAGAAACCTCCATTTTGTAATGGGATATTTTCTTAGCCAATGATATATATATATATATATATATATATATATATATATATATATTCCTTAAGGAATAGATGTAATTCAAGGGGAGGAAGACTAGTTAAAAACCTCCATTTTGTAATGGGATACTTTCTTAGCCAATGATAGATATATATATATATATATATATATATATATATATATATATATATATATATATATATATATATATATATATATATATATATATATATATCTATTTATATATATATATATATATATATATATATATATATATATATATATATTTATATATATATATATATATATATATATAGATATACATATATAGAGAGACAGAGAGAGAGGAACAAAGCAAGGGTACAAGTTGATAGAGTAGAGAGTGAGAGAGTTCTGAATGGGGGAGATGGAAAGACTAATCACTTTGTAATCACACTAACTTATATAGATTTGTATGCTAATGAATATTGCATGAAGTTATTCCCCATTTTGATATGTTATTGACCTATTCGTTCTCGATTGATATTTTTACACTGTGGATCTCTATAGAATTATGGTTAGGAAGATTGGTGCGAATTTTAGATTGTGTAGATTACCAAATCCTCACAAACATATAGAATTAAATGTGGAGGATTTATGAGTGTGCCTAATTGGTCAAAGGCCAAATTCTCACAAAAGTAGTTAGGTCAATATTAGCTTAAAATATAAGCCTTTCTTACAAGTCCATAAGATTATATTAGATCAATGTCTTATGTTTTTCTCAATAGATAAATCAAGGTTGAGGTTCCCAAAATCCAAAACCTATATAGTGTGGAATAATTTTCTCATATCAAAATCTTTTCAACCCTAATAATTAATAAAACTGAGATAATGAAGAAATCCCTATCATCAATTATGTATATTGTCCTTTGACCAATTGATAACAATTAATGAGTAATGAAATAAAATTATGGGTGATGAGGGGCCTTGGAAACTAGTGGCCCCACAAATATAACCCTTTTTATTCAAGTGTGGTGCTACCACCACTGAACCATCACATGGCATTACAACTCGGGGTGGGAATTGGGTGAAAAATTTGTGATAGATATAACGATTAAAGAGATTGGCAAATGAAAAAATCCTTATCAATAGAAGTTTGTCGCTTTGTTGCAACCATAGGGAGATTGTCGTATTGGAATTGAGACCAACAATGAAGTGAGACCTAAAGTCCCAATATTAGGATTTACTAGGTGTAAGCCTATCCCACTTATCAAGACCATGAGGATTCAAAATAGTACAGGACTATGAGTTAGTAAAGTGGTTGATGACCCAATGCATGGTGACTCGTGTTAGGGCTAACATCACATCAGATTTGGTGATTGTTCTCAGTTTCAGAGATCCAAGATCACTAAATTACATAGCAGATAGTAAAGGTTGGGGCACCAATATTTTATCAAGTATTGGTCCTAATGTCAGTCATATACAATTGTAATGACATAAGCCTTAGTGCACATAATTTTGGGTTGAAAATTTTGGGCTATAATAGGGGAGCGATGACATGTGAGAGTGTAAGGCATTACCGCCATTTGGGTTAAGACCATGTTATAGTTTATGGTAATGTGTGTGAATTCTCAAGCCTTTGTGCTTAGGGGTGTATGATGTTAGGGATCGCATGGCAGGGTGCTCTATGTACAATTTGGGGATGTTATGTTGAATTCCTTTAAGAATTTTGGGTTGGCCATTGGTGTTGTGACAATAGCCAGTGTTGAGATAAAATGAAAACAACGATGCATTTTAATTATCTTGGGCCATGTTCATTATCATGGTGATAGATATAAGAGGAGAAGATTAGGATATTTCTTTTCTATCACCAAGTGGTATTTAAGAAGGAATTTGAAAAAAAAAATATTGTGTGTTGCATTTCTTTTAATTGCAAGAAATCATAAAAGAGAGTCATACTATAGTGAACATTTGTAGAGTGAAACATTTCTAGCCAAGGATTAGAGATGAGTAGAATTGTTGGAATTTGTTGGTTTCATAGATCTGATGAGATATCGTCCTTATAATTTTTTTTATGGTTTATGTAAGTAGAAGTAGAGAGACAGAAGGAAATTGTGGCAATCCTTATAGAAATAAAGTTGTAACATAGAGGAGAGCAACTTCCATATGTGTTTAAGTAGAAGTTGTTGAGAGAGATCCAATATTGCAAATTTGGGTAGAGTTATCGAGAGTATGAGATATGGTGAATCTATTGAGAAAAAGTGAGAAGTGCAAAGGACTAGAGTAGGTAGTTCTTGAGAGCTTCTAATGGAAGGAGCCTAAAATACCAAAAGGCAAAGCACAAGTGAAAACTTGGTGAGGTATTGGGTAGCAAGTGTAGAGGATCTATATGGAGGAAGGTAATTGTAGCTCATAGCATATATGGAGGAGTTTAAAAATTTGAAAGAGATATGACTATGAATAGTGAGGAAAAGGGTTTTAGAAGAAGTCACAGAAATATAGGCAATGAGAAAATTGAAAGAGATAGGCGAGATTAAGATAAAACTTGCTATGTTGATGACACTAATACAAAAAGTTGAAGAAGATGTGAAATGTTTTGAGATATAACATATATGCCTTATTGAAAGGAGAGATGAGACTCAAAGAAGTTACATATGAATCAATTGTTTTTGAAGAAGCAGCTCACTTTGGTGTAGAATAGTAAGGAAATGTGCTTGAAGAAGAAGAGGAAATTCGGAACGATTTTGTGAGGTGCTTGGAAACTTTAGAAGCATATAGAGTCTAGAGAGTCTCATATTTAAAAAAAAAAGAAGAATTTATGTGAGTGTTTCTATGAGAGTATTGAAAATGATGTAGTTCACAAAGAAATTACAACCAAAAAGAAAGAAGAACAACCATATCTTAAAAAGTGGAAAAACATAGATTTTCCTAACAAATACAAGAAGAAATTGGAGAGTCTGAAGGAGGAATTAGAGGAAGCATATAATTGTCCAACAGTTGAGATGAAGGATATAATGAAAATAAACTCGGTGACAAGTTAGGAAGACAATAGTAGATTGTTAAAAGACAACAAGGTAGGGAAACTAAATAGGATGATGAAGATGAAGATGATAAGGAGAAATAAGTACAAAATATTTCAGCATATGGAGAGGAAACCACAAGGATAAAAAGACAAGGAGACAACGAAGAATTATAGAAGCATGAAAATAGGGAAGGTAGAGATTAAGAGGATGTTAGTGTAGGAGATAAAAAGCGAGATGCTGTAAATTGTAACCATCAAAGTACAAAGGGAGAAGTAGCTCCAAGGGAAAAATGCATAGTCAACTACACATTCGTAAAGGAAAACAAGGGAGAGAATAGATTTTGGTATAAATTAGTTTCATGATATTGGAATTATGTTTGTGGTTGTAAAAAAAAATATGAAATTTAAGGGACAATTTCTTTCTCCGTAACAGTAGAAGAAATCACAGACTCTTGAGTCAGATATAAATAGGTTTTCATGCAAAAGAAAAAAGGCTAGAGAAGACGACTTAGTGGCCTACAAATTTGTGAATGAAGGTATGAAGGATAAAGGAAGAAGCAGGAAAAACAAAAATTGAAATTTATAAAACCTAAATCCTCACAATTAAGCGATTCTTTATAAGACACAAAAGAATTGAAGGGTTTGTTAACCTCAACATGAAATATAGATGAAAAACCAAATGGTCATTATTATATGACTACATGTTTGGAGACAGTTTTGGAAGGATGCAAATTAGGTAATGGTGTTAGTTATTGGTTATGGATGGTCATACAACATGCAAGTGTAGAAATGAAGTGGTAGTTCAATAAGATGGATGGACAACAAGTAAGAATTGTATGGAATCCTAGGGAAATGAAGATGATAATACGACAACAATGTATTCAAGAAATTAAACAACGACGTCAACATAAAATTTTGGATTTAGGAAGATATCAAGGAGAAATAGAAAAATCATAGAGTGGTCAACTGAGTGGACAATAAGAGATTTGATTTTTGGATCCTAGATATTTTAGTGATCAAAGATACATGGCGAGGAGGCCATGATTTTTTTTTTCCTTGGGACTAGTAGAATTCATCAAAACCAACCTTGTGATTAAAATGACTGAGTCTTTAGAATTTTACCAAGGGAATTAGTTCCCCTTAGTATTTTCTTTAAATTAAAATACATAAATTTATGAGAATATGTATAAATATGAAGTTTTGTTGAGGTTTCTTTAAGATATAGATGTAATTAGTTTTAAGGATCAAGTAGGAATATCTTCTAGAAATAGGGATAAATGTAATTCAAGGAGATTAATGCTATTTAAGAAGCCTACCTTTCATAATGGGATATTTTCTTAGTTAATGAGATATATGTCTAGAGAGGAATAGAGAGATGGTACAATCTAATATAGTAGAGACCGAGAGAGGTTTGAATGAGAGAGATGGAATGTCTTGTCACTATGTAATCAAGTTGGCTTGTACAGATCTATGTATTTGATGAATATTGTATGCAATTATTCCCGATTTTGTTGTGTGCTTGACCTTTGTGTTTTGTATTGATATGTTTATGTTCTAGATATTTGTTGAATCATGATTGGGAAGACAGATGTGAATTCGACAAGGGGGGGATTGATGGTGAGTTAGTAGTTTCGAAGATTCATCATTCAAAGATTTATCAAGTGAGCCTAAGCCACAACCCGAACCTATCGTTTGAGAGTACAACACGAGATTTCCATTGCCAAGTTCAAAGTTCTAGGGAGTGACAAAGAAATGCCCATTAACAACTAATATAACCATCTATTATATTATTAGTATTATAATATAATATATTATTATCTATATAATATATAAGTCATTCCTGGGACTATAATATTATAATATATACCTATAATACATATTAGTATATAGCCTTATATATACATATTAGGTGACATATTGATAATTATTATATAATCTATAATATATTATAGTATACTATTATTTATAATATATTATATTATTGTCCTCGCTAAGGCATCGCAACGAAAGAAAGAAAGATCGCCTCGAGCCGACACAAGTAACACACTAGAACTATTCACAAACATGTGAGAAAAACAAACGAAGACTAAGGTGATTATAACCATACCATGCTTTTCATTTTAATCTTTTAAAGATGACCAAGGTGAAACTGATTGAATTCCTAACAGCCACGTTATGGGCAACAAGACTTACCGCCCATGTTTCATTATTTAATAATCTATTGAACCACTCAATGGTTTATTTTAATCGTTTCGATGGCCTCAGTTTCCATGTTAAGGTCCCAAAAGGGTTCCACCTCCCATTTAAACTTAATTTAGGACTTTTTCAACTTCGGCCCACGTTTCATCGTTAAATGGATTAAACCGCTCAATGGTTTAATTATGTGGATGGCCTCAGTTGCCACGTTGATGTGCCAACATGGATCGGCCCACTTTTTAAAAGTAACATACGACTCTTTCGACTCCCACTAATCGCAGTCATGCATTACATTTTCAGGCGAAAAATATTCGTTGTAGGATTCAATCATGGCCATTTATTAAAATCCACAACCCAACTTGCACCGTCGGCCGACGTTTCATGGTTAAATGGATTAAGCCACTCAATGGTTTAATTATGTTGATGTCCTCAGTTGCCACGTTGATGTGCCAACATGGATCCACCCACTTTTTAAAAGTAACATACGACTCTTTCGACTCCCACTAATCGCAGTCATGCATCACATTTTGAGACGAAAAATATTGGTTGTAGAATTCATCTCGGCCATTTATTCATAGAGTATATGACTGCTATGTAATGCAACCCAAAAAAATCATATGCATGGTATACTGATGAATTTGTAATGATGTTTGTCACGGTTTATAAAATAGACATATCATAGGTTAATGTAACAATTTTGTGAAAATTCCATGTAAAAGTATATAAATATTATGGGTGATGGGACACGTATTTCAAGATGAATGGTGAGTAGGACATCCTAGGGGTGTTTATTTGGTTGTTTATGGCAAAGGAAATGATTAAGGCATTAAAAAGGTAAAAAAAAAAACATTTTTGGCACATTTATTTATGAAAATAATGGAAATTAGGAGAAAAGGAAGGTGAAAGGTCACAAGTTGCATGTGAGAGGAAAATGAAAGAAAATAATGGAAAATGAAGAAAATAGAGACCTCATTAATAAAAAGGGTTCTGAGGATTAGTTGGCAAGCTTCCTCCTTTTAGTGTGAACATTTTGTTAGTTCAATTTTGGAGCTCTCTCGTTATTCTCTCTCTCTCTCTCATACTCTTAGATACTTAGAGATTTCTTGGAGCACTCTTGGAGGGTGTGGCATATTTGGATTCTTGGAGAAATAAGGCAAAGGAAGAAAAGGAATGCGAAATAGGACATCGGCATCAACAACAACATCAGATTTGCTTGCAGGTACCTAGTTGCATCCATTATTTCTTCACTATTTTGGCATTCATGGGACATGCATGTGGTTTCTTAGTGGTGATCTATCATTGGCATGGACGATTCCCTGGATGGACATTCGATTGCCTAGCCTTGCCATTTCTTGGATAGTCATGGTGATTGTCAGTTTACTTTCATTGTTTTGTTTTGTTTGGTTCTCATGTTTCCTTAGTTTAGGTTGAGTCATTAGTCCTGGAAGCCCTGGTTGAACAAACGCTCTCTAACCCTGTAACAACTTGGGTTGAGTTATTAGTCTTGTAAGACCTGGTTGGACAAACACTTTGGAAGCCCTTGGTGGGATGAGTTACTAGTCCTGGAAACCTTGGTTGGACAAATGCTCTCGAAGCCTTGTAGAGTTGTGGGTTGAGTTACTAGTTCTAGAAGCCTTGGTTGGAAAAATGCTCTAGAAGCCCTGGAAGGCTTGCATGGAGACCTAACTGATGATGGTTTTTTGGTGATGTTTAACCGTGAGGTGGAATCACTGTTTGATGGGTTGAGGTGGGTAGCCTCTGGAAGCCCTGGATAAGTTTTGATTGATGTGTTTTCTGAGATCCCACATTCATTCTTGGAATATGGAACGAGGGTGATTGGGTGAAGAGAGACTTGGCCCAACCAATCTATGGTCAGGTGGAACATGGTAGTCCCATCACCAGTTGGTTCATTTCATTTATTAATGAAAAAAATTCATTCCCATGATTTTCATGTGCAAATGCACTGATATACATATTTATGATTTTGATGGCTGATATGTTATTGTATTTCTATTCCTATTATGTTGTTTATATGCACGTTTACCCTAGAAGGTGTTACAGAGTGGTATCAGAGCTTCCAGGTTCAAGCAGTTGGACTGGATGGGCTTTATCATAGGTGAAATGAAGAACAAAGGTTAAATTTTAGAACTTTTTGCAATATATGTTATAACGTTTCGTCTGTTGCATATTAGAAGTTGAAAATTTGTCCATATTGAAGGTAAATCCCACTAATAATGTGGTAAAAATTTCAGATATTCATTCACAATACTTTAGAAATTATGATCTAAGTTAGTTGAGCTTCCTGAATGCACATTTAAACATGTCATGTTGGAAATTCTGCAATCACTTATCTTTTGTAGGCTTTCAGAAGCTGAAAACTTATCCATGTTTAGAGGACATACCACTGATTATGTGGTAGAAATTTCGGATATTAGGTCCCAATATGTTAGGAGATATGAGTAAAGAGAGTAGAGCCTTCTAAATGCTACTAAAGTGAGGCCACAAATAGGTCATTCTGACTATTTTCTTATAACTTTTCTTTTGGGGACTCTGAGGAGATAAAATTGTTTCCACAATGAGCCGAAATCCCACTAATATTCTGATAAAAATTTCAGACATTTATGCACTATATTTTAGGAGATATGACCAATGGAAGTCAAGCTTTCTAGATACTCCTAAAATTGTGCACCAAATAGGATTGTGTTGGTATTTTGTTATAAGTTTTCATCTATGAATTCTCAAAAGCTGAAACTTGAACTATAGTGAGGGAAAATACCACTGATCATATGGTTCAGTTTCCATAACTTGTACAACTACATCTTAAGATATATGCATTCAATCATTTGTCATATTAGTTTGCATGCAAAGTGTTTGATGAAATGCTTAAATGGTTCAATAATTAATTGCATACAAATTGTTTGATAAAATGCCCCAATGCGTATGTTGTTAGGCCCCTATACTACTAGTGTAACCCCTTATTGTTATTAGTACAACTCCCTTATTATATTGTTGTGTCCATGTAGTCCCCATATTGTTATTATTGTGCCCCATAAAAGCCCACTATTGTTATTATTGTGCCTTTACATTATTATTGTTATGTCGGCTCTAATTATATTATGACCCCTTAGACTCCTATATATAGAAATGAGGTCTTGTCATTTGTATCATCCAAGAATTATTCATTTGTGTAATGTTAAGGAGGTTTCCACTTCGAAGAGGCTTTTTTCTAAAGCGTTCATCTATCTTTTCTATCTTTTTGTGAGCTAGTTTCATAATATTTGGTATCAGAGCTTTGGATTCTAGGGTTTCACTACTCCAAATAGGTCATCGTAGAATTTTCGCTATAACTTTATTTTTTACGATGTTTCAGAAGTGAAAAGAAAAACTCATTTGAGACGAAATCGTGTTGAACGCCAGGTCCGAATTTCAGAGCTTTTCATGCTATATTTGTGGAAATATGATATGAGAAAGTTGGCCTTTTTGCAGACTCACGAATTTCATTCCAAAAAGGTGACCTAGGGAAAATTCTCATAACTTTTGTTTTGAGCATCATATTGAAATTTCATAAGAAGTTACAGAAAGAATACGGACTAGTTTCTCGAATATATTTTTAAGAACCAAAGGTCAAAACAGTGACACGTGGCACTTCATACAAGTTCGCTCTTCTGAAAAGGTATATAATCAGGTCATCTTGAGAGATTGTGCATAACTCTTCCTTGGAGAATCCAATTTTGATCAGACTGGTGGCATTGGAAGGTGGACATAGAGGGCTACAACGATTCACAATTTGAGAACTGAAAGAGATGAAATTATAGAGTTATAGTCGTTTCAATATCGAGCTCTTAAAATCAAGAAAAGGCGATATGAAGAAGTTTGATCGCAAGGATCCGGTAAATTGGATACTACAGATGGATAAATATTTTGATCTACCCCACTGTTACAAAAGGTATGTATTGCATCTCCATATTTAGAACCGGATCGATTTTTATGGTATAAAGGGCTTTTTTCTCGTAAACAATTTGTTACATGGTTAAGTTTCACGGAGGAAATGATAGAACATTATGAGGATACAAACAACAACACCTTCTTTAGAACAACACCACAACAATTGGAAGAAAAAACAGAGAAAGGACTTTGTTACAAAGTTGAAAGAAAAATTATGGCAAGAAGGAAGTCTACCCCTCATAACTATAAAGAGGGAAGTGTTGTTTCTCTTAGCCTTCCACAACCTACAAGGGTTACACCACAACAATTGGAAGAAAAAAGAGAAAAGGGACTTTGTTACAATTGTGATAACAAATGCACTAAAGGTCATAAGTGTGCTGAGAAGAAATTATTTTACATAGAGTATGAAGAAGAGGAAGAAAAGGATCAAGAAACATCAAAAGAAAAGGATATATGCCAGGACCCAAACCCAGAGAAAGAAGAAATGAATCTGACCATATCTTGTAAAGCATTGTCAAGAATTACCACTCCTCAAACTCTCAAGATAAAAGGACACATAGAGAAGAAAAATGTTTAAGAAGTAAAAGATCACATTGAGCATCAAGAAATGAATTCGAACATATCTTGTAAAGCATTGGAAGAAATTACCACTCCTCAAACTCTCAAGATAGAAGGATATATCAAGAAGAAAAATGTTCAAGCAGAGAAAGATGACATCGAGCATCAACAACAAGTTCTCCAACATTTAAAGAATAACACCACTTTAGTGAAGAATTGAATGAAACAACATGTAGATCAACATCGCAGTGAAAAAAGTTTTGATGTAGGTGATTGGGTATTTTTATAGCTACATCTCAAGCAAGCTATTTATGAGAAAGAAATGTTGGCAATACTACATGCATTTAAGAAATGGCAACCTTACCCAATGGGAAGACACTTCAAGGTAAAAATGAATCATGATAGTCTTAAATACTTTTTAGGACAAATATTATCTTTAAAGAACAGATAAAATGGATCACAAATATGTTGGGTTATGACTTTCACATCATCTACAAAAAATGGAAGAATTTTTTTTTTGTAGATGCACTCTCAGGAAATGATGAGGATGTGGATGCATTGTTTTGTGCTACTTCTATTATCCAACCAGATTGGATAAACAAAGCAAGGGATGAATGGAAGAAGGGAACAGAAGTGTGGCCACTCATTCAAAAGTTGAAAAATATCCCAATTCAAACAATATTGCCAGAACTTGAAGAGGAAGGAAAAATCATATTGGAACCTGGAGCAGTCACACAAACAAAAACCCGACAGCTACGAAATTGATCAATTTTGGAGTATCTCATCAAGTGGAAGAACTTACCCACAAATATTCCACATTGGAGGACAAGAATTTTACACAGAAGAATCAAGAACTACTTAAGTGTTGACGACAACACTTTTTGAAGGAGAGGGACATGTTAGGCCCCAATACTACTAGTGTAACCCCTTATTGTTATTAGTACAAACCCCTTGTTATATTGTTGTGCCCAGGTAGTCCCCATATTGTATTATTGTGCCCCATAGAAGCCCACTATTGTTATTATTGTGCCCTTATATTATTATTGTTATGTCAGCGCTCATTATATTATGACCCCTTAGACTCCTATATATAGAAAGGAGGTCTTGTCATTTGTATCATCCAATAATTATACATTTGTGTAATGTAAAGGAGGTTTCCCCCTCAAAGAGGCTTATATCTAAGCCATTCATATATCTTTTCTATCTTTTTGTGAGATGGTTTCATAACAAATGTTGTTTGTGGTTGGGGATAGTATTGATGTATAATAGTATTCTTATAGTTGATATATGCATACTTCTATGCAAATAGTTTTCTATATTAGTTTGCATGTAAAATGTTTGAAGAAATGCTTAGATGCAAATGTAATATTATAGTAGTTGTTTGAAGAAAAATGTAAAAGTATGGTAACTGTTTGAAGAAAATGTTATTTTTTTTGGAGGGGATAGTATTGTAGTATGATAATATGGATGTAGCTAATCTATGCCTATTTGCATGCAAAGAATGTGAAGAGTTTCATGTAGGGAATTTGAAAGGTTGCAGGCAAGGAATTTGAAAAGTTACATGTAAGGAAATGGAAAAGTGGCATGTTTTTACTTATTATGTTACAAGTGGAATAAGTGAAATGTTTTTTACTTAGTCTCACACAAATGTATGAGAAATAAAAATCAATTTCTTTTCAAGTGGTTAAATTTAGTAGAGCTTTGGAGATCCCATTTCTATAATTATACATTGGAGCTTAGGCCATTGTAGTAGCTTCCTCCTTCTACCATAGTGTGGACCATGGATAGTAAGGGGGTATGCTTATAGGTTGTTAGTATCAGTGAACGCTGATTTCAAATTAATACACATGATGTCTTGATTTTGGAACATGTCACTGATTATGTATGAATTATATGTCACTTACATGTTGATTTCATGGTACCTACTTACATCCTTGTCTGTTAGGTTACATTTTTGTATATTTTGATTACATGTATCAGTCTTGTAGGTTGATTACAAGAATTTATCGCTTATGTTTGACTACATGCATTTATGTGTAGGTGTAGTTGATTTGGAATTGCTTATGCATACTGTTGGTTGCATGTGGCAATGTGTATAATGGAGTAATGGTTGTTGTTATGCATGTATCGTCGTGTCTATGATTATGCATGTATAGTAGGTCAAACATGCCTTGTGAAGCCATTGTATACAAATTAGGTCATCATGATGTTATTGGTTGTGATGATACTAATGAGCCAGTTGAGATAGAGAAACAGTTGCATATCATCATAATCATGTTGTAGCATTAGACTTTGCGATAAGAGAAGATCGTCACATAGGTAGTATATGTTTGGCATGCAGGTATGTAAGTTAAGGATTATTTTATGCCTTAGGGTTATATACATTAGGTTCATGAACATGTATTAGATGTTATGGTTACATTCATGATAGATGTTAGATTATTAGTGTGGTTATATGCGCATGTGTCAAATAGTCAATAATGATAATAACCTGTAGTTGTATGCATTTCTATTGTTGTTTTATATTAGATAACCTAATGATTATGGTGTATGTTGTTGATGAGTACGATATATAGCTTTATTGTTGTTATATTCTATTAAGTTGATGGTTAGGGTCATTTCATTGAGATATTGATGTTATAATTTGAATTGGTCATATGCATGATGAATATGTTCATTGCCTTGAAGATATTAATGTTATATGTATTTTGTTATCCTGGTTAAACCTATGCAGATGGTTATGGTTGCAATATTCAGGTATGAACCGACATATTTGTGAGATGGTGTCATACGAAGCTAGATTGAATTTTCATATGTGTATGAGTTTCTGATGTGAACATGTTAGTTAGATATTGTTATGGATATCATGACCTTATGAGTGCTTGAGATGGTGTGTTGTAAGGCTATATCTTGATAACTAGATTGATTGTGCAGACGATATCACCTCCCCTGAGAGATATTAAGATATTAGTTCCTTATGTCATATATTTGGTGCTTGACTGTTGATTATGTCAGTTAGTTGACTTATTTAACATGGTATGAATGTTTGATTAATTGCATAATATGAGTATGTATTCAAATGATCTTGTTTTAAGATGATTGTATTAGAATATGTGTGTTGAGAGAGTTGATATGTACTTGAGTATAGTAGGTGATAGTTGTAGTATTATGACTGATGACTATGAGTTGACTATGAATTATGACATGATTGTTAGTCATGGTAATGATTGATTTCAAATTAATAGATATGATTGTATTGATATTTGGATCACGTGGTTGACATGTGTGAGCAGTTACAAGGTAATATGCTTAGTATTATCATGACAAGGTAATAGTTGATGTTTCTATATAACTAACAGTTGGTTGGTTTGAGAGCATATAGTAAGCATCTATTCCAACTAGGTAAAAAGGTAAAAGAAAGGAATTGGGAAATAATTCCTTTGGCTATGTTTGGAAACCCTAATTTGGAACAAATGAGTTCTTTGCACACATGAAGTCTTATTAACCTTGATTTTGTCTGAAACTATGTGGATATGTGTTAGATTCATGAACATGCACTTGACAAGTATATTAGGTATTCTTTAGCTACAGATGGATTTGCTAAAGGACTGGAGTCCCTTGAGAGATGGTGTTGATGTGTTTAGTTGCAAGTAGTGTGCTTGACACAATTAGATGAGCTAACTGGTGTATTATTATGCTTAATTATACATTGACATTTATGTGTTTATGGAAGCATGATGCATGGAGTTTCATGGCAGGAAAGGTTTCCATGAAATCTCGAAGATGGCTCAGGTTGAGATTTCCTTGGGAACAATGGGGATTGAGTCATGATGTATGTCTTGTGCTTTTGTTCCTTTTAGCTTGATTTTCAGTTTTTTTTATGTTTGGCACAAGGCCTTGCCACTTTGTTGTAGTGTCATATCGTTTCTTCTTCTCGGTTATTTTCTTCTCTTCTCTTTTATGTTTTGACTCTTGGGAATTGGTTGGGAAAGAGGAAAGTTGATGGAAATTAGGAGATATGTGTGGAACCCAACTGATGATATAAGACCCAGATGAAGCTTTGTGCATGAGTAAGCATCGCGGAAGGTAAGCCTATGAGAGTTAGTTGGACTAGCTAGGTCCATTGTGGTAAATGGACGGTGGCAATATAGTCATGAGAAAGGTAACAAGAAATGGTAAAGTAAATGGATTTGAGGCGTCATATGCCTTGGCTATGTTGGGAATTATTGTTCTCAATATCGTGCATGTACTACATGAATAAAGGAAGTTCTCTTAACTTTGACCTTGATATCTGGTAATAATTTTATGATCATGATTATGTTGATGTTTATATATGTATACATGTATGTATGTATGTCATATTTGACAAGGTGATCATGAATCATGATTATTTTATGTTAATATGTACATATGTATATATGTATATATGAGTCATGATTATTTTATGTTTATATGTACATATGTATATATGTATGAGGTTGACTTACAAGATCATTATTATTTTATGGTGTATGTATATTTACATGTATCCATGTCACTATCTAACAGGGTCCTCAGGAATCATTCTTATGGAGAAACGATTGCTTATGCAAGCGAATGGCATGAAGAGGTCCCTCGTCTCATGAGCAATCAAGTGGAATAGTAGTCATGACAAATATATGAGGTCAGTATCATATGGCTATGAATTAATATTATGTGATTATATCATCTCTATGTTATGGACATGTTATACAAAGGGATATATCAGCAAAATGAAAGGAGTGTGTCTATGGCATGCTAGGATAAGCATGACTAAGACAATGGAAGCAAGGTTTCTTTGAAAGGATAGTGTGGTTTCGATTGTGTTGTAATATTGTTGCGCATATGTTGTTTATGTTGTACATGTTGCATCTGTGATGATTATGTGCACAGAGTATTGTGCATATGTAGTGTGTGTACACGAATTTTATGCAATATTATGTACAGGGTGTTAGCATAGATAATGTTGTATGAATGTTGCATATTTAGTGTTGGGTACATAAGGTGCTATGTACATGTTGGATATATGGTTCTTTGTACATATTGAACTGTGTGCATGATGGATATATGGCGTGTATTGGATATGTAGTTTTGTGTACATATGATTCTATGTACATGTTCGATATGCAGTGCTATGTACATGTGGTGTTCCATGCATATTGTACATGTGGTGCTATGTACATATGGTGTTGCATGCATGATTGTAGAAGTGGTATTGTTTTCATGTGGTGTTGTGTACATGTTGTACGATTGGAATTGTGTGCTAATGCTACTCTGCACATATCGTGTATCTGGCAATCGGTACATGTGGTGTTACATAAATGTCCTGCATGTGATACTATGTACATGTCGTATTGTGTACATGTTGTACAAGTGGTGTAATGTACATGTGGCATTGTGTACACATTGTGTAGGTGGCGTCATGCACAGGTGATGTTGCGCACACATTATGCAGGTGGTGCAATGTACAAGTGGTATTGTGTACATGTCATATATATGGTATTGGTGTATGTGTGGTATTATGTGCATGTCATATATGTTGCATTGTAGGATTGTGGTACTATACATATGTATTGTGTAGTTGTGGTGTTGTGACATGCATACTTTTTGTGTTGTACTCTTTGTGGGTACATATATTGTGTGGTGTTGTACATCATGTATATATGTATGAGTTGTATTGTATATTGGTTGTATGTCTATGCATTTGTGGCATCACGCATTCTGTGCAGATGTGCAGATGCATGTCTTGTGATGTATATTATGTACATTTACGTACGTACACTGGGTGTAGGTGTATGTGTTGTATGTCAGGTATAGGTGCATGTGTTGCATGGTGTTGAATGGTGTGTGTGGTTGTATTTGTGTGATGCACACTATGCGTATGTGCACCTGATGGAGGAGAAGAAACTGGGTGTTTGTTGGGTATGGCAACTAATCCAGTGTGTGTACAAAAGAATAAAAGAAAACGTAAGGATCGATGAAGGATAAGTATCAATATATTATTTCAATTTTACTATGCCTATGATTCATGATTCTGGTTATGATGATTACATGTGATCTATGATTTTCATTTATGACGGTGACATGCAATTTATGATTTTGATGGTTATGTTTTGAGCTAACCTGATGTGATATTTTAAACATGATGATTTGGTCAAATATGCTAGTTTGACTTGTTGTGAAAGGAAGAGAACATGATTGTAAATGTACCTTATTGGCAAGCTACTAATGAGGTGTAATGTGAATTTATTTCAATTTATTCCAAATCTAATGGAATTTATGTGTTTGGTATAGGAATGCATGAAATGTCGGTTGGATGATTGAAATTGACTGCAGGAATTGGCAGTAACAATAAAAGAAATTAGAACATGCAATGGCATGGAGGTAAAGTATTTAGGAGTAGGGCCATTGTGGGACACTGGTACCCAATAGTGTCCATTGATTTCCATGAGCATGATATGGCCAATATGATGTGTTGAGGCAGGTATATGCCTTGGATTTTGTTTCTTTCGATGCAAGGAAGCCTTGCGAAGGGATAGACTACCCAGGATGAGGGTTCCAGCGGAACTTGGAAGGTGAGTGACTGCACGGAAGGGGTGACCAAATTCTTGAGGGACTATACAGCAGAGAAGGGAAGGTCATGGATGGATTTGTTTTGTCATAAGTATTGTGAGATGGAATCAGAGGCAAATTGGGAGTGTGATCTGGAGCAAGGAGATGGTAATTGTTCACTGAGAGGATAAGTGGTGCAGGATTATAACATTAGATATTCGATGCATATTTTCCTTTGCAGCGGATTTTGGACATCCTCGGAAGGAGGTGAATCCTGGTATTAATTTGAGTGTGGAGGTGTGAGCCTCTAGATTCCCTTGTTGATTGATACAGGAATCATATCCTTTATTTCTTGGTTAAGCAAATGTGTATATGTGTATATCATTGTAAATATCGTAGTGAACTATGTTATAAAGCTCCAATATGCGGTATGGTTTTTATTTGGTCATGTTGTTATGATGTTTTTCTTTTGAGCGAGTCATTGATTGTAAATACTGCAATGAGTTGTGCTATAAAGCTCCGTGGGCAGTATGTTTTGTTTTCAGCAGTCTTGTTGGTTATAGGTGTCAATGAACATTGAGGATGTTGTTCCCCCAATCGGTAGGGTTCCATAACAACCCTTGTGAAAATTGCATCTAAAACTATATAAATAATATGGATTATGGGACACGTATTCCAAGCTAAACTATGGGTAGGATATCGTAGGGGGTGTTCATTTGGTTGTTTATGGATAAGGAAATTGGCAAAGGCAATGGCTAAGGGATTAAAGAGGAAAAAATGCATTTTTGGCACATTTATTTATGAAAATAATGGAAATTAGGAGAAAAGGAAGGTGAAAGGTCACAGGTTGCATGTGAGGAGGAAAATGAAGGAAAATAAGGGAAATCGAAGAAAATATACGCCTCATTAATAAAAAGGCTTCTGAGGATCAGTTAGCAAGCTTCTTCCTTTCAATGTGAACGTTTTTTCAGTTCAATTTTGGAGCTCTCTCATTATTCTCTCTCTTCCTCATACTCTTGGATAATTAGAGTTTTCTTAGAGCACTCTTGGAGGGTGTGGCATACTTGGATTCTTGGAGAAAGAAGGCAAAGGAAGAGTAGGAAAGTGCAAGAGGGCATCGGCATCAGTAGCTACATCAGATTTGCTTGTAGGTACCGAGTTGCATGCATTATTTCTTCACTAGTTTGGCATGCATGGAACATACATGTGGTTTCTTGGTGGTGATCTATCATTGGCATGGAAGATTGCCTGGATTGACATTATATTGCCTAGCCTTTCCATTTCCTAGATAGTCATGCTGATTGTGGGTTTACTTTCATTGCTTTATTTTGGTTGGTTCTCATGTTTCCTTAGCTTGGGTTGAGTCATTAGCCTTGGAAACCTTGGTTGAACAAACTCTCTAGAATACCTGTAATAGCTTGGGGTTAGTTACTAGTCCTGGAATGCCTGGTTGGGTAAACGCTTTGGGAGCCCTTGGTGGGTTGAGTTACTAGTCCTGGTAGCCTTGGTTGGAAAAACGCTCTGGAAGCCCTGTATAAGTTATGGTTTGAGTTACTAGTTGGGGAAGCCTTGGTCGGACAAATGTTGTGGAAGTCTTGCAAGCCTTGGATGGAGACAAATCTGATGATGGTTTTTTGTTGATGTCCAAGATGAGGTGGAACCATTGTTTGAGGGGTTGAGGTGGGTGGCCTTTGGAAGCCCCAGATAAGTTTCGATTGATGTGTTCTATGAGATCCCACATTCATGCTTAGAGTATGGCAGAGGGGTGATTGGTTGAAGAGAAACTTGGCTCAACGAATCTATGGTCAGGTGGAACGTGGTAGTCCCCTCACTAGTTGGTTCATTGCATTTATTAATGAATTAATTCATTCCAATGATTTTCATGTTCAAATGTACTGATGTACATGTTTATGATTTTTATGGATGCTATGTTATTGTATTTATGTTCTTATTATTTTGTTTATATGCACATTTACCCTAGAATGTGTTACAGGTAAAGTTTGTGAGATATGTAAAAGAAAAATAAACAAAAGCATAAATCAAGTATGAGCCTCTTTGTTAGAGGAACCCATGGCTGTCTCAATCTAAAAAATGCTAGATGGATATAAAGGAAGGATGTTGAAATTGGCAGACAATCCCATTTAAAAATTTAAGGACCTTCCAATCTCCGAGATTTCACTGGGTACCTTCCTTGGAAAGGTCATTTGCTTCATAATTTCTCTACCTGAATATGTGACAACAACATATATTGTTAAAGCTTTTTCTAATAAGACAATATCCTATGTCTTATTAAAGAAATAGTTATTTTAATATCGATATATTTTTGAGTGATTCGACTTGGAATGGAGTCCTGGGAAGTACTACTTTATAACAATATTTTTCCCATCTCATTTGCATCTGATTTGCTTTGACATTCAACAAGTTATCTCGAGGAGTATCAGTCTTGTAGCACTCCTATAGAATGTCTAAAATTGACCAGATCTACTCCAAAAGTTTGGTTTTTATCTATTAGGATTGACTAATTACCCCTAGGATCTAAATCCATGATTGAGGAAGACCAAAGACCACTTACGATTTTCCTTTTTACCCTTGCAACACATATCAACAGTTTGGGTTAATGGACATATTTATGAATTGGATAGCACAATAATGATTTTCTTGATTACCACATGAAGTATATAATGAACTCTCTTAGTGGATCTAACTACTTGGGAATGAAGTGATCGATTACATTTTCATTCCTTCATGCATGTCAGATTAGTTTACTTTCTTTGTTCTTAAACTATGGTTTCTATTTCAAGCACTCTTATTTCCATTCCATAGAGTAAGTTTCTTTTCAATATAACATTTACATTTTGCAAGTAGCTTAGCTTTTACAATTTTCCAAGTAGTATAGCCTCTACCTTTTTTCAATTAGGATTATAATTTATATTTCAGAAAGAAACATTTCCATTTCTTACAATTAGAGTAGCATTTCCATTTCGACAATTAGTTTAGGCTTTTTCTTTATGACATTCGCTTCATTGCATCATATCAATGAAAGAAAGACACATTGCATGTTTCACATATAATGTTGAAACCTCTTAAGTTAGTATGCACCCCAGGTTGATAATTTAAGTCAATAGCCTTAAGAGTTGCAACATTCTTGTTGCAATATTGGGGCTCATAAACCATTATCCTTCGTATAGGATCCCTTCACCATTATATTATTAGTTTGTTAATATAACAAAGTTGGGTAGTTAACATTACAAAAGTTATCTATATTTGTTCATGTGTTGATTTACTGTTTATTTATCGTTTCATTATGCAAAGTATTTTGTTATGATACTTGGATTGGTAGCATCACTGTCAAGTGATTGTTAGATTCTAACCTAGACTCGAGTATCATAAAATAAAACAATTTATTCATTCTGTATCCATTTATAGTGTAGGTCATCACAAAATATGGGCCTGAACCAACCTCTTCTTAAGAGATTGTCTGAATTTGATGTCTTATGTAGGAGTTATGACTATGTTTCAGATGCTCAAAAACTAAAATTATTTCCTACTACTCTAAAAGAAGTAGCCTTCAAGTGGTTCATGGGATTAGGCTTTGATTCCATTTGAACATGGGGCAACATGAAACAGACATTTTTATCTAAGTCTCAATATTATTATAGAACTAGGTATTTGAGGGAAGAAATATTTAAGATGACACAAAAGGAGGACGAGAGCTTGGAGGACTATGTGCAGATGCCCTATATTCTACACACAATATATATTATAGATATATAATAATTGTATCCTAATAGATCATAATACCCTCTAATAATTAATACCTATACAATATTAATAGAGTACATATTCTATATTATATACTAATATACTCTATAATAAAATAATATACTATACTATGATATAATATACTATATATAATAAGAAAGTAATTATTAGTCTCAGTTACTAATATGAGAAAAGCGAGAGATCTATTTCTCCCAATTTCTCTGTCACAAACTTCGAGATATAGTCTTCTTCCACAATAACATATTTGTTACTACCCGTTTTATCTCATTATATCTGCTTCTTCAATAATTCTGAGGTCTTTCTTCACACTACTACAAGAGTACTTATGCTATCAATTTTATCAAAGCCTCCCCACCTGAATCCTACTAGATTTATTAGCCATCGGATATGTACAAAAATATTGTCTTTTAGACCAACATTAAATAGATTTACACATGAAACCATAAAAAAGATACCAAGAATATAACAAAATACAAATGTAACCCAATCTCAACTAGTTTGGATGAAGTTGATCACGTCGATTACCCGGTTAGTCCAAAAGAGGAGGACCCTCATGTGGATGATGTCCCAGACGTCTAAGGCATCTCTCAATACTATCTAGCCTCTCGTGGAGTTGCATTTAGCTATGTTGCATTATGGCCACACTTTCCACCAAATCCCATCGATTCTAATGAATTTCATTTAGAAGCTAATGACGTAAAAATCATGGAAATGATTAGCAAGCTCCACAGTATGTGTTGAGAGAGACTGAAGCTGGCCAATAATGGAAGCTATCAACGAGAGTCCTCCAAGCCTGTCCCTTGTTGGCCATACCTCCTAGGAAAATTCCCGTTTGTCCCTGCCTACTTCAACTTCCCCCCTAGCATGACCACCTCCCAAAAAATCGTCACCATCCTTGATAGTCACGGATTTTTGGGCCCAAACCCTTTGCCACAACATGAATACCCCCTCAACAAACAAACCATGCAACCACAACCCAACACCTATAGTCATCTCTTAATCATAGTCTAGGGACACATGTTACACCAAAAAGGTTTGCACTAGCTTGGAGCTATGCAATGAAATAAAAAGATAGCTAAGGTTTCCCTCCCCTGACCACCTTGGCTACCTATACACAGAAACCAAGCCTGAAGCATGTGCTTACCACCAACATTGGTCTTCTCCAGCACTGGTAACAACATTCTCCTAACTTTCCAAAGACACTTTTTTCCCTCTACCCCAAACCCATCTCTGCACTAAATAAAAAGGGCTTCACAGATGTGGAGATGCTTGAGATCCCACTCAACCTCCTCGAAGGACTTCCCGAGATCAAAACTTCTTACCCCAATAGAACTAAGACTCTAGGAAATCACTGCCCCCCAAAAATAAACTCAAGCTTAGTTCCTCCATAAGCAAGACAAGGTTCTATAAATAAACCTTATATGTTATAGTGAATATACACAATTATATAATACTTTTAGTAATATAATATATAATTATTAGAAATTAGTATATTAGTGAATATATTAAGATATTCTATAATTTTGAATTAGTATAATATACATAAGATTGGTATATTAGTATACTATATAATAATATATACTAATATATTAATATAATATATATATAATAATATTCTAGGTTAGTATATTATTATTATATAATATTCTATTAGTATTATATATTAGTATATATTAGTATTATTATCGTTAGGAATATTATCAGTATTATATATTCCTTTATGAATAAATTCTTTATAGTTATATTATATGTTTATATAACTATATTATGATTGGAAAGTGGAACACTACCACCCAATCATGAATCACCTATGATTCCACCTAGTCAAGATTCTTGCCATGGATCAACTACCACCAATTGATCTATGCAATGGGTATTTAATAATCTCTTCCATGACATTGTTTACATTAGCGACATCCAACTTTTATTGATTTGTTTATTCATTTGCCTAGGCCTTTCTTAAAAAATATCGCCTTTATCTCCCGCAATGCCTTTCCTCATAAAATATTTCCTTTATCTCCAGCAAAGCTTTTATGTTTCTTCCTTGATGGATATTTATCTCCAATCTATCCGATGGATATTTATCTCCAATTCATCCAACTGATCTAAAATCACGTCTAGAAGCTTTATCATGAGAGGTTTATCCTATCCCATTCCTCAAAGGATTTGGCAAGAATCTCATCTCTTGGTGGCTCACTTTTTCCAGTGATCAATTTACTAATTATTTAATGATGAAATTTCTTTTCATATTACACATCATAAATATCATTCCTCATCTTACGTTTGTAATAGTTTGACACAGAAGGGAGAGGTGTTACATACTCCCCCCCCCCCTAAATTTTACATCGTCCTCACTGTATTACTGCATCCCCATTCACATGTAGCTATCTCCTAAATCCACAACTTCTATGGCCTTTCCATCTGATGCAAATCTTCCGCTAGAATATATCAACTAGACTCTTAGTAGCTGATAAATATATTATAGGATAATATAATATAATATAATATAATAAATTATATTAATAATTAATATCTAAGATCATATCTATAATACCAAATATTATGGATTGGATCCTTAAAATAGCATAAGAATCCATACGAAGAAAACATGTACAACAACGTAAGCATGAAGCACAACTGCCTTCTTCACACAAGAAACATGAAATATGTTAGGAGTTCTACCCTCTCCTTGAAGCTCCAGTTCATATGCCAATTCTCTCTTTTTTCGAATGACTCGATAAAGCCCATAGAACTATGGATTTAAGTTTTATTCTCCCTTTTACTTCAAGATAGACTATCTGTATGGTTGTAGCTAGAGGTAAACTACATCTCCCACTTCGAAATTGCTTTCTAGCCTTTGTTGATATGCATACAACTTCTGTTGATTCTGATTTTTCTGTAGGTTATCCTTGACTTCTTAGAGAATATCTTAACATCCCCGAATCCAATCCTCTGCTAATGATGGCCTGCTATCATACATTATAATTATAATTAGTTCATATATGAATATCCATTATACCACTATACTCTAATTATATTACCATAAAATATATAATTATTGTCCTTATAAATAATAATTATAATAATGTCAACATATAAGAATATTAATATAATATAAGGAAATCCTCATTATATCAATATATATAATTATAATATAAACCCTTTCACATATTAATTATAATATATATAGAATAATATAATATATATTAATATTATTATAATTAGTATAATATAATATTAATATTAATATTATTAATCGCCCCCGACAGGGGTGATGAAGTGGGAAGGCATGGGCATAGAGACTGATAAGAGGACAGGACGGCTAGGACGGCCGACCACTGCCCACATTCTTGTACAGTAGGGCATGGTGGCATCCTGCATGACCGTGGGAACACCTATGGAGAGAATTGGCACAAGGCGGATGATTATGAGGAGAGAGGGTGGCGAGAATGGCGACGGCAGAAGGATGGGACGTATGGTAGGTGGGAAGGGATATATGAGGGTGGTAAGAGTTGGGAGAGAGAATAGAATGCGGAGAAGGGAAGACGGGAGCAGGGCAGCGGAAAAATTGGGGACCTCTATGGCTGAGCATATTTCCGGGTATGTTTCTTCACATTTATCTCCTGTAATTCCCACTGAGAAGTATAGTATGTTGAACGAGGGGGGCGAGCTTGGGTACTTTGGGAAGGGGCTACGACAGGGTAGGCCTGAGGACAGGGATGAGAGGTAGAGAGATGGCCAAGATCAGCTGCATAGTAGGAGCCAGGGCATAGGCGTGACCAGGGAATGGAAATTCAAGATAAAGGGCTAGCCATAGGAAATTAAGGATGGGAATTCTCAGGAGGATTGGAGGTTAGAATGCACAACCTCTTCCCTTAGACTATGGTGGGAGAGAGCCATGACTCTCCAGAGTGACGAGGAGGGGTTGAATTGGGTGGGAATTCTTAGAAAGAAGAAGATGTTGAAGGATTGGATGTATGAAGATTTTCCAAATCTAACATTTTATGTTGATAATTGTAAGCAGGAGTTTGATAACGATGAGATGGCTCACTTAGGCAGAGGTAGGGGCTAAGGGGGTTGAGGGTGCCGGAGCCAAATAGTAAAAAAAGAACCTACACCTTGGAGACCGCAGAGCCCAGAAAGGGTAGGAAACCCATCGAGGTGGCGGTCAATGAGGCAGCCAAAGCATACAAAGAAGGAACGGATGCCAACATCTGTAAGTTTATACATGAGATGGAGAATAGCATCATCGAGGAAGACTCAAAGCTGTAAGTGGAAGAATGGGGGGAACTCGTCGCCGACCCAGGGCATACTAGGGGCAGGATGTCTATATTCAAACAAACCTTGCACATATACTGGGTCATGAAGCACCTGCTTGCTAGAGCTCTGGAACAGGTGGCAGGGGAGATTGCGGAAATTGCGGAAGGCATGCTCAACCTCAAAAAGGATATGAAGAATCTGCAAATTATGACGTTTATGTAGGATAGCAAGCCGGATAGGATCGAGCAACGAATGATGGAGCTATCTCCGGCGCCGGATGACTCTGCTATAGCACCGACCATCGTGGATTCTGATCAGGATGATAGCAAGGAATAGTATTTTACTTTCCAGGTTTTACCAGACTTTTTAGTGGATAGCCTTTACTTTTCTTGTCTTAGAATGTCAGTTCAGACCTGAAACTGTGTATCTAGTTATGAAGTATATTTATCTTGGGTTGAAAGACTTGTCAAATTCTACTACTGGATGGCTTATAACAGACTCAAGTGGCCAACAGACCTGGTTTCCCATGTGGGCAAGTTGAGGCCACCAAGATTTTGTATATGGAATAACTTTCTTTTATAAATAGGAAAAATGTGAACTAACGTAGCTTACAAAAAATATTAATATTAATAATTATATAATATTATAATATACTATACTATATTAATTTCCTATTATACTCCATGTAGAGTTTGTAGTTATTATTATAGAATATATGTATTATAATATATGCTATAATATATAGTATAGTTAATATATAGGGATAAATATATTATAATAAACTAGGATGTTATAATATCACCTCTTTATCCATATACCTATTAATAATTATATAATATTAATTATTAGATGTAAATTATTAGTGTTATATATTTTTAATTAAATTTATAACTATGGTTGAATAATATTAAACCGAAGAGACTAATATTATAAACCAAAGTTATATAAATTTTAAGATAAATAATATAAACACTAAAATAAACATGGTTAATCATGGTTGACCATGGTTGATTTTCATATTGAAACAATCTACGTCATAATGTGATGTGGGATCGTTCTTTGAATTTGCAAGTTCATAGTTTACCTTCTTTCTTTTTTTTCTGTGTCTTTTATGTCCTAAGTCCACAATACTTGTTTGATTTCTATGAAATGTCATCCTAAGTACACATCTGTAGAGCTCCCTTGCTATTATTACTATAGTCTCTGGAGATGCAGCTAAAGATGTGATTGCAAGAAGTGGTCCACCAATGGCACTTTTGGATCCTCTGGTGACACCTAATCAAAGAAATCATCAAATTAATGAGGTTGGCCCCTCTGCAATAACTAATTATATTAACTATAGGTTAGTATATTAAATATCTAATATATTAGTAATATATATATATATATATATATATATATATATTAGGGATACTATTACTAATCCCTTATATGAACCATATTCAATATAGCCAGTCACATATCCTAGAACAACTAGCTAATGTGCGTAGAATTCGATGGCAAACGAATGTTCACGTGCATCAGCTTGAGGCCAGAATGGAGCACACTGATTTTCATATGCATGAACGACAGGGCCCACTCATATTTCAGCCCATTCATCCTCCCCAACCGCCACTTTGATATGTAGTCTTTTGGTTGTTTATTCATTTTGTTAATATAATTATAGTATACTATATATTTTAGGATATAGGATCTTTTATATATATATATATATTATACTATATATATATTATATAGCATATTAGGATATATATGTAATAGATTATAATAATTATTTAATATATTATAAGGATTTAAATAGGACAACAAAGATTTTATGGAACATGCAAACAACTCTGATAATTGCAAAATAAGATAGACAATGGCACAAACTATCAGCAAAACACACAACTTCTACAAAATCGGTTAACATCTTTCAGCCTTTTTCTAGAGCAGGAAATACTTCAGGCACTCTATAATAACTTTAAGTAAGAATAAATAAGCAACCAATCAATAAACTGACCATTTTAAACAATAATATTAATATAATATATATAATTATAGTCTATATAAAATTATTTATATATATATATACCATATTCATTATATATGGTTAATATTAATATATTAATATAATAATATAATTATTAGGAATATTATATTAATATTAATATTATATAGATAGTTCTATATTATATAAATTTTACTTATTGTATATAGAATATAACTAATTATAATATGTATAATTATAATATATTATAAAGAATTTATTCATATAAAACTATATAATATTTTCAAGGATAATTATACTAATGTATATTAATATATTATAATATAGTATTAGGAGACTTGAAATCAGAATCAGATGAAGTTGATCGAATCGTTCGGTCTCCAAATCATGCCTATCACTAGTCAACCAGCAACATCCAAACAAATATATTATTTGTTTCTCATAGTCGAATGTTTACAAATCACCAAAGGATGGCTGGTGCATCAGTTGTAGCATAAACGATTGCAAAAATATCTTTTTCAAGTCAATTAGTCTTGATTACCTAAAGACGTTGACCTCGTTTTGCAGTTGAACTTGAGCAAGTCGATGATCAAATCCATGCAATAGAATCGATCCACAGTGGTAAGGGTTGAGCCAACAAATATTTTATAGAGACACTAACTTAATCAAACGAATGCAGGTCGATCATAATAACAATTTTTGTGTTTGGTAGACACATTAAAATTCCGGCAGGTCGAAGAAGAATCATATATAAACTAGGCGTGTTAACGGTCATTATTCTAGTCAAGTCAGCAATCGAATAATTGGAGGATAATGCAGTCGGCCTCCCCATGGCTAAGCAGATTGAATAAACAATTTAATTAGTTCGTCAACAATTCAAGGGAAGACTGGTTTTATTTTTTTTGGGCGGTTTACAAATATAGTAAATCAATTTAGAGATATTTATCAGTTGGCCAAACTAGCAAAGCTTAATCCCAAAAGCCTTAATATATAACCTATAACATATATATTATTAATATATATTAATATAATTACCAGTAATAATATATATAATATTATAAGTATAATATAATATAACTTAATATAATATAATATAATATTATATTATATCATATTATATTACTATATATATAAAATTATATAATTATATAGGTATTATAATATAGATAGCTATATATTATAATTATATATATATAATAGTAATATTATATTATCTTATACATCTTGCAAACAAGTAAGAGAGGCATAGTTTGAATGAGTATGAAGGTGTTGCATATGTTGCCTTCCCTTCATTTCATAACATAGAAGGTTTTGTTGTCAAAGAGAGTAAATATGGAGAGGGCAACATACAAACTGATAAGGCCGGGGGAGAGGACGAGAGGAACCACGCGGGGAAGAACGAGAAGTGGAGGAACCACGAAGTGGAATAATGCTAAAGGCACAACTCTGATATGTGAATTATAATATGTTATAATAATATATTATATACTATATTAGTTATTATATAGATATAGTTACGAGAAACGAGAATAATATAATAATATAATTATACTATATAGGATTATATAACTATATAAGATATAATATATATTAGTATATTGTATATAGTATATATATTATTAATACATATTATTATATTATAATGTCATAGGGATATAATAATATATACTATTATATTATAATATATACTATAATATATTATAGTATACTAGATACTATATTAGTATATTATATATACTTGAGTCCCAAGGTTCCACACTAACAGCTGGAAGTTCATTGGCAGTGAAGGTGTTAAAATTGGCAACTAGGGCAAAACTCCATGTGGGTCATCTTATTAATGGCAGCTAATATTTTTCTTGGATCCCTCTCATTGAGAGGTGTAGGATTGATCTAAAGATCATCTGATTGCGATAAGTATTCATGGAGATATGAATTTATTTGTGTTATGGGACAATTTGTCAAGGTCGGCTAGCAGCTAAACTTCCCCCACTTGTGCTCCACATTTTGGTATAAATGGAAGTGCATTGAAAGTCATTTGAAAAACAACTCTCTTGAGATTTCTTCCTCTCCACTTGTTTTGGGTTTTAGTGGAAAGAAGAATCTCTAAGGGAAAAAAGTTGTCCGAAAGGATGATGCCTTAGCCGCAGAAGGTCGTCTAAGCGTAGTCCAAGAAGGGAGATTTAGCATGGCGAAGGAAGCCTAACAACTGACCCTAATGCAGTCCTATCATGCCATGGCAATAGCTATTATCATGGCTTGGCTGAATGCATCCATGCCCTAATACTATACGCTGTTTTGAAAGGGTTTGAGACAACCCTTGGACACAACCAAAAGGGATTCCCTAACCACAGTCAAAAGAGGCTCCTAGCTGCAACAAAAGATAGACCATTGAAGGGAGATATATCCACGTTTACAGAAGCTTATATATGCAACCTAAAGAGGCTCCTATACACTTCCCAAGCCTGGCCTAATCCGCTGCCTAAAGAAAGCCCTATTCACAGTCTAGAGAGACCTAATCCAAGGTCATCCAGCCATAGTATAAAGACCCTATTTTTTTGTCCAAAAGGAAGCCCTAGAGGTAGCAAGGAAAGGACTGGACATCATGGACGTTTGAGGGTTATTTCAGGGGTTTGTTTAGAGGACAGTATGACTAATTGGAGGAGGCCGAGACAAGGAGGGTTTGCTAGAAGGTACAACTATTGTTTGAGGGTGACAAGTCCATACATTAGGCCTAAATTTTCCCTAAAGGAACAACGTGACAACAACAACTAGGAGTATTCAGTGTGGAGAAATAACGCTACTCTAAAGCTATTTCAGGAGGACATTGAGGCTATTTAGGAGGGCAGAATTAGGGGAGGGTAGGATCAGATCCATTAAGGTATCTTTGGAGGATCAAGGATCATATTTGTGTTTCCTAGAAGCTACATGAAGAATGTGCATTAGGCCGTAGGCCATGACACCACAGTCAAGGATTTGATGAACATTAGATAGGACTTCCTTGACATAATGAAGACCGCCCTATCTACTGTTAATGTAGCAAATAGGTAATGATGGGCATCATGATCAAGTTTAGTGTAGCATTGATAAATACATGCTACAATGAGATTCAGCATGATGGGCATATTGAGGTTCAGTATGAGGCAGCACTGGTGGGTGTAGTATGATGATAAGGTACAACTTGATGATGCAGTAGTATGATGTGTGCAACATGGTAATGAGGTCCAGCATGATGATTGAGTACAACATAGTGAGTTGTAGCACAGTGAGGAGAAGCATGGTGATGGAGTCACCTTGGATCAGTCGAAGCAATATGCCTTCTACTCAACTCAGATCAACTACCTAATATGCTATCTTCATAGATAAAATCTCTGCTCTTATTTAGATAAGTCAATATGTTGACTTCTGATGTATATGTACTATCTCTCTCTCTGTTGAATTATTGAAAAACGTATAAGAAAAATTTATCAAGGGTTTATCCACATTGGGGTTTGTCCCTCACTACCACCACATCTTGTGTCCTCTTGTCTTGGCTTCTCTTTTATGATTTATATTTATGTTCTATCTGTAATTTATTTTAATGTTGATGTGATTGATAATATGTAAAGGATATTGAGCTAACTATGAAAATTGAAATAAATTTCTCTAGAATAGAACATACTTAAATTTAACATGGCATCAAAGCTGAGGTGAAGACAATGCCCAAAGCAAGAGTGAAAGAGAAATCACCGAAGATAGTTGGGAAAGGGAAAAAGTATCAATGGGTTCCTCATCCCTCTTCAAATTCATTGAGGGTGAAATTGAAGGAAAGAATATTATCAGAATGGCGCAGTGAAATATGGCCTACCTATATATCACTTCATTGCGAAAACCAGATCTCAGGGTGGAAGGAAAAGCAGATAACTAGTTTGGCCATTATGCGAAGGAGTTTCTGAATGGTAGGGACATGCCACTTGATGATGATAAAAATAATTCTAGGGACATCTTCAATGGTTAGAGGAATGACAGGTAATGCAAGTCATCAATGAAACAACTGACTCTTAAGAGAAAGAAAGGAACCCTGGGTATGAAGAATCAAATGTTATTTTTGATAAGATAAAGAAGCGTTATATTGTATTGGCCCTCTCCTTCAGATGCTTTGGGAATCTGGCTTATCAATTATAGTGCTTCAAGGCACTTCATCATATAGAAGGGTGCTCTCTCTAATTTGGTAGAGATGGAAACAATTGTGGGATTATACTTGGAGTAGATTCCACCTATCCTGGAAAGGGTGTAGGGAATGTTACCCCTCAATTGAATGTTGGTAACTCGATTCATTTACAGAATATCTTTTATGTACTTGATTATAAGGAGAACCTGGTGTCCATTTTGGCAATGGAAGTCAAAGGTTACAGGGTGGCATTCATCGATGGAAAGGTACGTGTTTGAAAATGAAATTTTCAAAGATGCTTTTATTGATGGGTCCAGGGTTGGCAATTTGTGTCATGTTGTAAGATGGTCCATTGGGGATCATGACATATCTCATCTATAACACCTAAGATTTAATTTTTGAGGCCCTAACCGATATGAGTCAAATGGTGACTCAGATACCTGAATTCAAGAAGAGCATGAAGTTACATGTCTGAGATGTACCGAAGGAAAATCTTACAGGGAGACCATTCCCCTCATGTAGCAAGTACACAGGTTTAGAACAACCTGAGGGGTTTGAGATTCATGATTAGGAATCTCATGTATATAGGTGGAAGAAAGCCCTCTATGGCTTGAAGTAAAACACCCCGGGCCTAATATGAGAGGATTTATAGTTGTCTGATGAAGCTGAGATTCACTAAAAGTGAAGCCGATCCAAACCATTATTTGAAGGTTGTGGATGATAGACCTCTCATACCAGCACCCTCTGAGAAACGACCTATTTTAGACAGGTGTAAACCCTCTCACTTGCAGAGGTAAGAGGGATTTGGATTCCAGAGATGGAATGGTAAACTACAAGCCTGTAACTACCTCAAGGATCTTAACTTTCAAAAGTCATATGGTGGCGATGCCAAACGAAATTTGAGAAATACCTTTGAGTTTCATAAGCTCATATGCATTGATGTTCTTGGTGAAGGTCCGTCCATATATATGATTTGCAGTTAGCATAGTGAGATCATATTTGGTTGAGCCTTACTACACTGGTAACAAGAATATTTTGAGATATCTTCAGAGCGCAATCTCTCATGGATTGAGATACACTAACGAAAATATGAAGTTGTATGATTAGTCGAATGGTGACTAGGAAGGCAGTGTGGAGGATTGCTAGAGAACTTCTCAGTGTTGGTTCTCTCTAGTTTCTGCTTTGATATCATGGATGAGCAAGAAACAAAAGTCGGTTGCTATAAGCACCACTGAGACCGAATACATAGCTAAGAGTATGATCTCGTGTGAAGTTTCTTGGTTGTGGAAGTTCATCAGTGAGTTGTTTGTACACATGATGAATACCACTATGATCCTTTATGACAACCAGGGGGAATTTGATTATTGAGGAATCTTGTATTCGATGATTGCTCTAACAGATAGGCATCAGATACTACCCTATCTTGGATATGGTAAGTCGATGAACGAGGATGCTCCATCGCATCGAGACTGATGTACAGGTCACAGACACTTTGTCAAAGCCCCGGGAAAAAGTCAAAAATGTGATTTTCCTGAATGAATTGGAGTCATTGAGATACCTTCATATAAGGTTCCTACATGTTGCATGCACTGATCCCTGGGAGCACTAGGGGGCTTGGGGTACTTACTGGATCGACATACGACCACAGGGCGACTCACCCTCCCTTGGTGGTGCACTATGTATAGGGTGACAAGTTCAACCTTTCCTTGTGATACCTCATGGCGACTATGGAAAGGATGATTACTTCTCTTGTGGGCTGGGATGGTTAGTTCTCCCGTGGAAACTATGGAATAGGATGATTAGTTCTCCTATGGGCTGGGATGATTAGTTCTACCATGGAGACTATGGGCTAGGATGATTAGTTTTCTTGTGGCGACCAATGGACAAGATGATTCATTCTCATGTGGACATGATGATTAGTTCTCCTGGTGAGGCATCCTACCCATGCAGTCTGAGACTCATGGGAAGTACCTCTCATCTGATCAATGAGCAGGGAAATTGGGTTAGGCACCATAGTAGTACTATCGAAGGACACATCACTATATCTACTGTACTCCCTATGCTAGGATGACATCCATTGGTTTGGGATCTGTTATCACAAAACCTTCTCTTGATAGGTTGCTCACCAAGAAGACCTTGAGTAGCTGTTTCAAGCCAACTTTTGGTTGAGGCTTAGCCTCCTCAACCTGAGAGAGCTCTCTCACTAGGTTAAAGATTTTAGTTAAATATTAGATGGCTAACTCTATGAAAAATAAGTGAAGAAGTATAAGTCGTTGAAAACAATTAATAAACATGCATTGGGCTTATGGAGTCAGAAAATGCTTCAGTATCACAGCAAAATTAGCTTTACATGGAAGTCAGGGCATCAAGAGTTCAATATATTAGTAACACATAGGAAAATGTAGGAAACACAACCTATAAATACATGAAGTTAGAGCATTGCCAATGAGTTCTAAGTAACATGCATTCATACCACTGTAAATGAGGAAATGAGGACAACCATAAGACAATCAAACATTGAACTCTCTTCTAAATCCTGAGCAGTGAAGCCAAACTCTGTATTACATAAAAAACACAGTCTTCCACAATGACACAATATGAGTGTTCTTTTCAAAAATTTCCAACCCTTGAGGTATTCCACCTCTTGTCTTATATAGAGTCATCATTACAATCTTGGATTCCTTCCTCCAACATGAGGGGAATTCGAATTTTCTTGACTTGACACCTATTCAAACCTAAAATAAACTATTAATTACAACTGGCTGTTAACTAATAGTCCTAGAGTCCTAATACAACTAGGAGTGTAACTCCTTGTTATGCTAGCAACAACCTAGGATATGGAATAAATTCATCTTTTGATAGCTGCTCCTTCTTAACTTCGAACTTGGTGATGTCCATAACCCCCCATCTAGCCCTCAATAGCTTCTCGTTCATCAGCCCTCAAAACTAGGAAATTGTCCCCTGCTCTGTTCTGGCTGAAAAATAGGTGTTGGGATAGACCTTTTTTCTCCTCATAAAAAATGTAATTTGAAAAATTGAAGGAGGCTTTTGTAGAAAACTCTATGCTTAACAAAAACACTTCTTGGTTATTTTCAATACCTTTCCTACGACCTCGAAACTATCTCTGAATATCAATTGTAAACTGGGAAATTCTGATTTCTGAAAAACTGCTCCTACAGCAGTTTCGTAGCGCAATTTGAGTCATCAACTTCTCCCAGCTTATAACGAATTTTAAGAAACTGAAAGATTTGTTTGTAGATAGGTATGTTAGGAATAAGAACCTCTTTCAGTTTTTCAAAATATGCTTTCAGTTGCTCAAAAAACCTCTTGGAAGTTGACTACTTAAAACAATTTTTCTGCTGAAAAAGGCTGCTTGAGTGATTTCGTAGCCCAAAATAGGTTTCTTACCCTGTCTGTGCTATGAAAATGTGGATTCATAGCTAATTTCAAAATTTATTTAAAATGACTTGAGATTTGACTTATAAACACAAGGTGAGACTTCTAAGACATGGAATAATATTGTCAAACATTGTTTGGAAATGAATATGACCTTAAAGACTTCTAACCCTATGACCTAACCCTTTAAGCATGAAATGACCTAGAGACCCTTTAACACCATGATTATAGGAAGGGTTTGGAAATGAGAATGACACTATTGAGAGTCTAATCCTATCACTTATCCCTTTAAGCATGCGATGACTCAAAACTTATTATAAGACCATGACTAGAAATAAGGCAAACTTTCCAAAGTTTAAAAAAAAAATTAGGGTGATAACAGTGACACCACCTAGAGATAGTATGTCCCCTATAGCATGCTAAGAACTAGTAGCTCCAGTACTGAAGTCCATTCCTTTAAAAATAAAACTCTGAAATTCTGCCCAATCTCCGTCAAACTGTACCTAGTAAAAATTGCTCAGTCAACCTTCAGCTTATTTTCATTTTCCTACCTACCCACCCTATCAATTGAAAACTTCTTTTAACTCAATCAATGTGAAATTTCCAATGTAGTCAATCATTTCTTTTATCTGATATTTGATTTTTTTGACTACATCGAAGTTCAAAGAAACTATGATATTGTGATGACCACTGCCACTGAAATTGCCCCTTGATCTTCATAGAAAAACTGAAACACTGGATAGTAAAAGTCTTCCATGGATTTAGCTATAGGATCCCAGAATACATAATCAACTTGATAATCCTCATAACATCCTGTTACTTCTAACAACTGATCTTTAGTCACACAAAATTTATTTGATAATTCATCCAACTGATTTTCTACATGATTCCCATAGACAATGTAGTTTTCCTCCTTATTATGATCATTCACTGATGTAAGTTGTTGAAAAGTATAACATAAAAAATCAACCTTTTCCTTTATCTGAGGGTTATAAAAGCTATCTTCCAGTACTTCTTCTTGGCGTTTGCAATCATTTTCATACTCTTTATGATCAAAAGACTGGCAAGTTTGTTGCATCTTCACATTAATATCAGAGGATGTAACATGGTTTTCATAAGTAAACCCCTAATGATTTTCATGTTTCATTTCATGGGATGTTATCCTTTCTTCTTTCTTTTGAAATGTATTGTTATGAAGAGCCTCTAAAATTTCTTCATCCATGAATTCATCATCATCATAACAATCCTCCAAATATTGAATAAAACTCGTAGAATGTTTACAACAATCTTTGACTAGTAATAAGGAGGGATGGCACTCTTTATACATGTCATAAAATACATCATGGAAATCAGCAAGAGAATATAATGAACGATTTTCCAAACTTTTATACCAATACCATGCTTTACCTTCTAAAGTGGTCATAAACATCTTCATGAGACAATCTTCAGGGAACTGAACCTTAAGACTGTGTACATGCATATGGAACCTAACCAAATGAAGAGCAGCATTGTCTTTCTTTTAATCTTTCAATATTGGAAGATCATCTAACCAATCAACCTTTGGCATAGGATTTGGAAAACCAGGGATGTGAGACCAATTCATAGGGGCATACCTAGTATTCATTCTTGCACTAGCACTCATATTGAAACTTCATCAAGCTACTGATATGCTACCAGTGGAGTCACCTTCCAATTTTTTATTTGATGTGTGGAGTCGCCAAGGTAGTTGCACCCTCAAATAGCTTCCTGAGCTCCTACTACCTTCAGAAGTTCAACACTTTGATTGTCGGGAAAGAGTAATCTTCAGACTCCTGGCAGACGCACCAAAATGTTATCACAAAACCTTCTTGAAACTTCATCAACTATTTTGTCTTCAGGACTTCTTGAGAATTCAGAGAGCAGAGATTTTGAATAAGATGGAGTACCTGGTGTTTCAGTAAATCTTTGTTTGCTTCTTGAAACAGTGTTGGGATTGTCCATAGGAAAGTTTATCTTGTTTCTAGTTATGGTCTTATAATAAGTTTTGAGTCATCGCATGCTTAAAGGGATAATGGATAGGATTAGAGTCTCAATATTGTCATTCTCATTTCCAAACCCTTCTTCTAATCATGGTGTTAAAGTGTCTCTAGGTCATTTCATGCTTAAAGGGTTAGGTCATAGGGTTAGAAGTCTTTAAGGTCACATTTCATTTCCAAACAAAGTTTGACAACATTATTCCATGTCTTAGAAGTCTCACCTTGTGTTTAGAAGTCATATCTCAAGTCATTTTGAAGAAATTTTGAAATTAGCTATGAATCCACATTTTCGTAGTGCAGACAGGGTAAAAAACCTATTTTGCGCTATGAAATCACTGAAGCAACATTTTTTAGCAAAAAAATTGTTTTAAGTAGTCAACTTCCAAGAGGGTTTTTGAGAAATTGAAAGCATATTTTGAAAAAATGAAAGAGGTTCTTCTCCCTCACATACCTATTTACAAAAACCTCTTGCGACTTCTTCAAATTCATTATGATCTGGGAGAAGTTGATGACTCAAATTGCGCTATGAAACTATCGTAGGAGCAATTTTTCAGAAATCAAAATTTCCCAGTTTACACCTCATATTCAAATATCGTTTCCAGGCAATAGGAAAGATATTGAAAAAAACCAAGAGAGGTTTTTGTTAAGCACAGAGTGGTCTACAAAAGCCTCCTTCTGTTTTACAAAATACATTTTTGATGAGGAGAAACAAGCTCTATCCCAACACTTATTTTTCAGCCAGAATAGAGCAGGGGACAATTTCCTACTTTTCAGGGTAGATGAAGGAAAAGATATTGAAGGCTAGCTGGGGGGTTATGGACATCACTGAGTTTGAATTTAAGAAGGAGAAACTGTCAAAAACCAAATTTATTCCACATCCTATGTTGTTTCTAGCATGATAAGGAGTTACACTCCTAGTTGTATTAGGACTCTAGGGCTGTTAGTTAACAACCAGTTGTAATTAATAGTCTGTTTTAGGTTTGAATAGGTGTCAAGTCAAGAAAATTTGAATTACCCTCATATTAGAGGAAGGAATCCAAGATTGTAATGATGACTCTATGTAAGACAAGAGATGGAATGCCTCAAAGGTTGGAAATTTTTGAAAAGAACACTCATATTGTGTCATTGTGGAAGACTGTGTTTTTTATGTAATACTAAGTTTGGCTTCACTACTCAGGATTCAGAAGACAGTGCAATGTTTGATTCTCTTATGATTGTACTCATTTCCTCATTTGCATTGGTATGAATGCATGTTACTTAGAACTCATTGGCAATGCTCTAACTTCCTTCATGTATTTATAGGTTGTGTTTCTTGCATTTTCCTATGTGTTACTAATATATTGAACTCTTGATGCCCTAACTACCTTGTAAAGCTAATTTTGATGTGATACTGAAGAATTTTCTGACTCCATCAGCCCAAAGGATGTTTATTGATTGTGTTTAACAAATTATACTTCTTCACTTATTTTTCGTAGAGTTAGCCATCTAATCTTTAACTAAAATATTTAACCTAGTGAGAGAGCCCTCTCAGGTTGAGGTGGCTAAGCCTCAGCCAAAAGTTGGTTTGAAACAGTTACTCCAGGTATTTTTGGTCAGCAACCTATCAGGAGAAGGTTTTGTGATAACAGTATCAATGAAACTTATCTGGGATTAGTATGAGTGATTTGAGACACTCTCTTGTAATATTGATCTCGGATCAATAACACTGACTTTGGGTCAGTAAGAGTCATATGACACAATCTCTTGAGATGACACTGACTTTGGGTCAGTAGAGAATGGTATGATACATTTTCTATCAATTCTTCTACTTCATGGTTCAGCGGAGCAAAGCAGAGCAGAGCCCAATAGAGCAGAGTAGAGTAATGTAGCGAACTGATGGTAGAGATAGTATAGTCGGACATATGGATCAGTGGATGGAGTTCTCCCTAGTTGAAAGGGAGTGTTAAAATTGGAAACTAGGGCCAAACTCCATGTGGGCCATCTTATTAATGAAATCTGATACCTTTCTTGGATCCCTCTCATCGAGAGGTGTAGGATTGATCTAAAGATCATCCGATTCCGATAAGTATTCATGGAGATATGAATTTATTTGTCTTATGGGACAATTTGTCAAGGTTGGCTAGAAAATAAGCTACCCCCACTTGTGCTCCACGTTTTGGTATAAATACAAGTGCCTTGCAAGTCATTTGAACACACAGCTCTCTTTAGATTTCTTCTTCTCCACTTGTTTTGGGTTTTAGTGGATTGAAGAATCTCTAAAGGAAAAATGCAGTCCTAGAGGATGATGCCCTAGCGGCAGAGGGTGGTCTAGATGTAGTCCAAGAAGGGAGATCCAGCATGGTGAAGGAGCTCTAATAACTAACCCTAATGCAGTCCTATCATTCCCTAGCCACAGGTGTTATCATGCCCTAGCTAAACGTAGCCATGCCCTAATCTTATGCGTTGTTTTGAAAGGGTTTGAGACATCCCTCAGACCCAGCAAAAAGGGATGCCCTAACCATAGTCAAAAGATGCTCCTAGCCACAGGAAAAGGAATATCATTGAAGGGATATCTATCCACATTTAGAGGAGCTTATATACGTAGCCTAAAGAGGCTCCTATAGGCTACCCAAACCTTCCCTAATATGATGCCTAAATAAAGCCCTATTCGCAGTCTAGAGAGACCTACTCTAAGGTCATCCATCCACAGTCTAATGACCCTATTTCATTGTAGAAAAGGAAGCAGACTAAACAACGTGAGAATTTGAGGGCTATTTCAGGGGTCTATTTAGAGGACAGTATGATTGATTGAAGGACGTCAAGGAAAGGATGGTTTGGTGGAAGGTACAACTATTGTTTGAGGGTGACCAGACAATACATTAGGCCTAAATATGCCCTAAAGGAATAGGGTGACAGCAACAACTAGAAGGATATTCAACGTGGAGAAATAAGGATGTTGTTAAGCTATTTTAGAAAGATAGTGAGGCTATGTAGGAGGGAATATTTAGGGGAGCTTAGGTTCCGATCCGTTGAGGTATCATTAGAACATCAAGGATCATATTTGTGCTGCCTAGAAGCTACAGGAAGACTGTGTGTCAGGCCACAGGCAATGACACCATAGTCAAGGATTTGATGACCATTAGATAGGACTGTCTTGACATAATGAAGGCTAACCTATATGATGTTAATGCAACAAATAGATAATGATGGGCATCATGATGAAGTGTAGTGCAACATTGGTAAATAAATGCTACAATGAGATGCATCATGATGGGCACAGTGAGGTTCAGTATGAGGCAGCACTTGGGGGTGCAGTATGATGATAAGGTATAGCTTGATGATGTAGCAGTATGATGCGTGCAACATGCTAATGAGGTCCAGCATGATGATTGAGTGCAGCACAGTGAGGAGCAACATGGTGATGGAGTCACCTTGGATAAGTGGAAGTAGTATGCCTTCTACTTAGCTCAAATCAGCTACCTCATATACTATCTTCGTAGAGAAGATCTCTACTCTTATTTAGATAAGGCAATACGTTGACTTCTGATGTATATGTACTATCTTTCTCTCTGTTGAACTATTGAAGAACATATAAGAAGAATTGATCAAGGGTTTCCCCACATTGGGGTTTGTCCCTCACTAGCACCACATCTTGTGTCCTCTTGTCTTGGCTTGTCTTTTGCGATTTATATTTATGTTCTATCTGTAGTTTACTTTAATGTTGATTTGATTTCTAATCTGAAAAAGATATTGAGCTAACTGTGAAAATTGAAATAAATTGCTCTAGCATAGAACATACTTAAATTTAATAGAACGAACACAAGTGCATGTGAAGATCCAAGGAAACCAGATTTGGAGGGAAGCAATACTCCTCTCAAGGGAGCTACCTGTCAATCACTTTTTTATAAATAAAGAAGCCTAAGGGCTCATTAGGATTCAAACTTTTTGAACTAGAAAGTGATGTATATATATATATATATATATATATATATATATATATATGGTTAAGAATAATATTATTAACTATATAATATATTAATAGTTAACAACATTATTCTTAACCTTATATATAGATATATATCAAAATATATATATACATATATATAATATTAATTAATATATTACTAATTACCCTATAATATAATATATACTACAATATAATCACATATTAATATTAAGTGAGTCGTATTATATTAATAATATAATATAATAATAGTAATAAGATAGTATAATATATAAATTATCTTATATCCTATTATAATATATTATATATATCCTATAGTATATATACTTCTTTCGAATATATTAGGATAATTAAAATAATATATATATTAAGTTGATTGTCGAGTGTATCCTAAGATAGTATATTATATTATATTATAGTTACATTATATATGGTTAAGGACCCTTCTCACTACTGGTTTAAGGACTGATTTATATTTAAGATATATAAATATTAGTCATAAACTATTATACACCACATTTATTAAAATGTTTGATTTAAAAATCGCAGTTCATTAACTTTCATATTCCGCATGTGCACACAGGATTTCATTGATGCAGAACAAGATATCGGGCACAATCAACGAGGACATGGCCATCCAATGTCTAAGGCTGCGCACTTTATTGCTGCGGAAGAATGAAGGTATCACATCAATTTCTGAATCCTTTTTTAACAAGTTGAGATATCTGGTTGTCTTAGATTTAAGTGAAACTGCCATCGGGTCATTACCCAAATCTATTGGGGATTTAAAGAGCTTAAAGTTCCTGAATTTGTCCAAAACAAAGATACAAAAGCTTCCTAGATCCTTGAGTGGTCTCCGAAACCTCTAGTTTCTGGATGTTAGTGAGTGCGAGAATCTAGAAATGTTGCATTCAGGGATATGTGACCATAAAAATATGCTACATATCAATGCCAAGGGGTGCAAAAGGTTGGAGTGGTTGCCTGCTGGGATATCAGAACTCCGCTCTTTAAGGACGTTGAAGTTGGGAGACTTTGCAGTGAAAAGGAAAAACACAGGCAATGCATTTCAACTGACGGATGTCAAAAATTTGACCACCCTACAACACTTATCATTAGCAGACATAAAAGCGCTGGAATTCAAAGGGAAGCCGAACCAAAATCTATTGGGAAAGCAGCATTGGAATTGGAGTTGGAGCCATAAATGTACCAGAAAAACCTCCACCTCAACCTTATGTTGGTGATTCTCATCCTTGTCCTGGCTCTGAAGTATCTGACTTGTATATTTGTTACAATTTGGTTTAGTTTTAATTATATCGAAAGAGGCTCAGATATGTCGTAATGTTAGCTAAACTGCTCAGATATGTTGTAAACATTTTTATTTATGCCAAAAAAACAAAAGTAAGACAAGGACTACATAATAGCTAGTATATGTAGGGTAACTTAAATATTAGGTTAATCAAAAAATAAAAAAAATAAAAATTTCATCACAAAAATAAAAAGACAAATATCATGAGATTATTTATAATCTATATAATATTATATGGATATTAGTATATTATACATATATATAATAATATTATGCTATTAAAAATAATAGAATATTATAATAAAATATATATAATTATTATTATTATAATATATTTATACTATATAATATATATAATAGAGTACTTATATATTATTAGTATACTATTAATTATTAATATTATAATTAATATATTATTTATAATAACATATCATGTTATTAGTATATAGTATAATTAATATACTATATATAATATTATTATATTGATAAGGATAATATATATATATATATATATTCTTTACAATATATTTATAGTAATCTGTCTTATAATAATTTTAGATTATGAGATTGGAGGTTGTATATTATATTTATATAATAGAATGAGGTTTCAAGTATGATATTAAATCAGAAATAATTAGTTGTGTTTCTTGAGATGCAATTTTTCTAAATTTTGACAGCGTTTCTAGACTATGTCTCTCATTTTTCAATTCCCCTTGACCCTTAATTGTGCTTATTTTGGTTATATCATCTAGGTTTTGGCCAAAAGGATGCTATATGCTTCAAGTATGCAATGGTTAACTGGGTCAATGAGAAATTTGTTTGCAGAAATTATATGCTGATGCCTTTATTAGAAGAAGTCCAAAGATTAAAGACCCATTTTAATATATTCTCCATTTCTCACATTTACAGGGATAAAAATGAAGAAGCCGACCGGTATTCTAAAACAGGTCTACAGCAAGCTCTGGGAACTTGGAGGATAACGGAGCAAGTTCAGGATCAGATCCGTGTGTCGGATCTTCCCCCATATCTCTAGCTACTGTTTTTCTTTTTATCTCATCAGTATATACTTGTTTGATTTTCTCCGGTGGCAGCAGTGACAGTGCTGTATTTTTTGTTCTCTTTTTCCTATGAACTTTGTTTTGGGCTGTTTTCCTGTTTAAAAGGAGGCCCAGGTATTATGGTGACAGTCTTTGAACTTAAAAAAAAAAATTTGATTGGGCTGCTACAAGCCGTGAACAGGAGTGCTTACAAAAGCCTCTTGTTTATAAGTTATGGTAAAGGGATAAACACTGTGGAGATGTAAACATCTCTCTGGCACAAGAAAACTCAGTTGAATGTCTAAACATTCTTTTTTGTAGCTTTTTTATTTCTCGATTAATAGAAAAGCGCGGTATTTTTTCCTCGGAAAAAAAATGCTTCAAGTATGCAAATTAACATAAAAAGTGTCATTTTTCCTTAGTCTTAAGTATTCCTTAAGATAATTGTTTTCTTATTGAATTATCATGCCAATTAATCTAGAAATGTTATGCATATTTTCTTTGGTTCGAAACAGTTCTGCAATTTCTTGTAGATAGCTCATGCGGTCATATTCACTACAAACACTCTAAAATTCCTACAAACACGGATTTCCTGCAACCACCCAAATTTCCTGTGACAAAATCGGCGGTTAGCTATGTTCCACTCACTTCCAAATCAAATGAGAACATGGGTTTTGTTGGTAATTCATCATACATGGATGTTGTCCTATTGGTTGTTTCAAATCTGCCATCGAAACTACCCAGATTTGCAAACCTCTTCTCATTGGCCACATGGGGAGAAACTCCACCTATGTAACGAATTTTGTCTAATCCATTCCTTCATTCATGGATTAGACTCAGTAGAGCTAATTTTGACAGTCTATACGAGTATTGATAGCTAATAGCTTAGATTAGTAGTTTTCGTCATTCAAGCCAAATATGGGCTTTCAAACTTTTATAAATTAGATCATGTTTCATATTGTAGGGGGTTGGGTTGGGTTCGCTGATAGCACATATCAGATTGTTCTTAGCTGTAATATCTTTAGATTAATATAAGACTTTATTTTCTATCTATTCTACTGAGCAAGTTCTTTTAATTTTGAAGGGGTTGTGAGTGAGGGAGGACCCCCTTTGCTCACAACTCTATTAGTTGTAGTGTGTGTGCATTTCAGTTATTCTATGCAGTAATAATTTGTTTATAGAGCTAATGTACTCTTTCTAAAATTTTAGCAACAATGTTCTATTGATTGAAAGATCAAGTTTCCATGTTAATGTGTTGATTTCATTTAATCAAATATTTGATTTACATTGTTAAATTGATTCCTTTATTGCTGTAAGTTTGATTTCCTATCTTTTCTAATCAACATCAACAATACTAAGAGCTATAGAGGGATGTTTAAATCCACTCCATAGTCTTTTGCTGCCAAATCTTGAGGCAGAAAAGAGGTATTAGTTCTGTGTATGATTGACTGGTTTGATTACTAGGCACTCAAGGTATTAGTCCTGCATATATTTTTCACAACATCTAACAAGCTTACCTACCCTGGGTTGATGATTTATGTTGAAAAATTATAAGTCTATAATTTGACTCAACATTTTGGCCCCCTTGGGGGGGAGGTGCTAAGGGATAATATTCAAAGTGGTTTAGTATTATGTGTACTATTTCAAATTTTCAGTACTAGGGGAGTCAAAGTGGTAAGATGAAGGGCAAAGCCTACGCACCTGGAGAGGTCAAAAATTCACCAAAGTCGTGTCCTGATTGCTTGGTAAGTAGTTTTCTTTGAATTTGTTTACATAATAGATGATAGGGTGCAATATTTACCAACGTCTTTTGTGGTGGTGTGAGCACCACTTCCTTTACTAATAAACTGGAAATGAAAAAGAATTCTTCAAGAAACAAGGCAACAAGGGAAGAAGAGTTCAGACATGAGATTTCTGGTCCTAAAGAGAGGCCAGAGTATATTCATACTTCCACAGTAGAATCTTCTGCAAGAAAATCTTCTATTGCTGCCCATTTACAACCTCGCTTTACAAGGAAGACAACATCTCTACTCAGTGGTCAGCCTGAAAATGAATTCCTCATTAATCCTATTCAAGAACTAGAATTTCAAACCATTGATTCCATAGAATCTATACTTTGCAACTATCCTACTCCTTTTGGGTCCAATATGGCTCATGAAGAAGGAACCGGTAATACACAATGAAGCTACGATGAGAAGGTAAAGGAACTAGTCACATTTGAATTCCCTATCAGGGAGACTGGTGGAGAAACTCAGATGAAGAATATTCCTCCCTCAACCTTGTCTAACTTTCTAGGAGTCTCTAGTGAAGATCCTGATGCTCTTTTGTTCGAATTCGACGTATTATACAGGAGCTATGAGTATTCTTCGAATGCTTAGAAGTTGAAGTTGTTTCCCACAACATTGAAGGATGCAACTCTCAGGTGGTTTAAGGGGTTGGCTTCAAACTCCATTACACCCTATGATAACATGAAAAAGGTACTCTTCAAGAAATATCAAGACTATTGCAAAACTAGGGACCTCAGGGAAGAACTATTTCACATGAATCAAAAGGAAGCGAAGAGTCTCGAGGGTTTGGTGGAAAGATTTCAATACAATCTGTAAATATCCAAGATGAATCAACTAAGCAAAGGACACCAAGAGAACAAATTTTATTACGGTAATCATATCAGAATCTCTCGATATTTTGAACCTAATGTGAGGAGGTGACATATCAAAGTTAAGTTGTGATGATGTGTGTGAACTATGTCGGTGATATTTGAGAGGAAATTATAGAGTTGGGGGAGGAACAAGAGATACTTCTTCCAGGCTTGTAAAGTCACTTGCTGGTGCTAGAGTAACCAGAGCTGAACTGGGTAATCTATTTGAAAACTTTAAAACTGATATTCTTAGCAATTTATCTTCACAATTAGAATTTTTGCAGGCTAAGAAGAAACAAGAGAAACAGGAGGAACTAGAGAAATCCCTGGTCCTGTTTTGCTCAAAATGTAGAAAGAAGCATGCCTTGAGGGAATGTCCTGCAGATAATAGAGAGGTATGCCAAATCTGTGAAGCTGAGCATTCCACCTATTAATGTCCTTCACTTCCTGAGATTAAAGCAACATATCTAGCATATCAGGGAGTTCTCAATGCACATTATGCAATGGAACTTCAAAGACCATGGCAACCACGTCCTAAGGTATGTCTCAATCGTATTTTCAAGTTCCTTATACTTAGAATCAAATGTGGAATATTCCAATTCCCTAGCAGCCTTGGCCTCTACAACAGCCTTTGCAGGGGAACTTTCCTTACCCTATTACACAGAATTTCCCCTCTCAGAACTTTTATCCACCACAAAAAATGATTCAACCTCAACAATAGTAACTTTAGTTGCTTGCCCCACCAAATCCACCTCCTCCTATGCAACTTCCTGCTCAGCCAGTGTCTAACCCCAATAATAAAACCATCCAATATGCTCACAACATTAGATTGGTCACTTATCCCACTTTTCCTACCTAGTGTATTGCACCACAACTACTGTAGGAAATTTATGTTCCTGTGTTACAGGAATTTCATGTGTCCTTACAGGAAATTAAACTTAGCTCGGGAAAATGGTGACTCAGACCGAAAGGATTGAAGAGATTGTAGAGGAAGATACTCTAGAAATTCCTGAAGTTGAAACCACACTTGAAACAGTAGAACAGCCTACTTTGAGGCCATAAGAACCTTCTTCATCCCATACAGTCTAGCCTCCTTTTCTGGAGAGGTTGGAAATGAAATTAAAATAGCCCTAATTTGATTTTCTGTCTGAACTAAGAAATGTGTGCATTAATATCCTATTACTACGAGTAATTAAGGATATCCCAATTTATGCCAAAATAGTGAGGGAGCTATGTACCAAGAAGCCAAGAATATAAAAGAGAGAACTCTCTGCAATTCAAGTAGGTGGGAAGCTTGCGAGTTTAATGTCTACCCCAGAATCCTTGTGGTTACCACCTTTATCAATGGATATCCAATAAAGGAAACTTTGATTGGTTTAGGTGCTGCCACTAATGTGATGACTATGGATACTTTATCTGGTATAGGATCCTTTGACTTATTATCTACTCCTACCATGTTAGAACTACCAGACAAGTCTAAGGTAAGGCCAGAGAGGGTATTATAATACATTGTCATCTCATTAGATTCTTGGGAGTACCCTATAGAACTTTATGTTATTCAACCCAAAACCAACCTGGGATGACATCCTTTGATCTTGGGGAGGCCGTGGTTAGCCACGAAAGATGCCTACATCGGGTGTAGGTCTAGAAACACGACCATCACTCATGAACCTAAAACAAAGCACATTAATTTGTATCCCCCTGCTCAACCCCTCTTGAGATCAAAAAATACACATTGGGTTGAAGAAGAGGGGCATGATTGATAATGTACCTGACCAGTTTTGGCAATAGCCCAAGCTATGAGCCTTAAACAAAATTCAGAAGAAAATTTCATAAATTGTTGTATTTCTAATCCTGATTTTCCAAGAAAATTAGGAGGGCATTCTAGTCATAATTGGAATATCATTACTGATCTACAGGATTTTCATTAACATAGTATAGTAGCTGAACTACATTCAACCCTCTTATCTGCATTTCCTACATATTCCATGACTGAATGGGAGAGTAAGGTAGTTGAAATTTATCTTCAAAAGTCTTTAAACATTAATCCTGCGTTAACCCCTGAACAAGAAAAACAATTATTTAAGGTATTAAAAAACCTTTTAGACAAATTTTCTTGGGAATATGTAGGTATGAGAGGCATTCACCCAGACACATCCATTCATCATATCTATATAGAATAAAATGCTAGGCCTATGAGACAACCACAAAGGAGGATGAACCCCACTTTAACAGAAACTATGAAAGATGAATTGCATAAATTGTTAAATGTAGGGTTCATTTATCCTATCTCAGATAGCGAGTGGGTATCTCCAATGGTTATTGTCCCCAAAAATAATCTTAAATGGTGAGTGTGTTTATATTAAAATGAAATAAACAAAGCTACCTTAAAATATCACTTTAGTAGGAAAACTTTAGTGCTAGAAATAAAATAAACAAAGCTACCTTAAAGTGCTAGAAACTTTAGTAGGAAAAAAATATTTTTCCTTCCTAGATGGGTTCAGCAGATACAATCAGATTAGGATAACTCTAGAGGATGACGAGAAGACAACATTCACACTTCCTTGGGTACCTATGCATATAGGATATTACCATTTGCTCTATGCAATGCACCAGCCACATTCCAGAAGGTGGTCCTTGGTATTTTCTCTGACGTTTTGCATGATTACATAGAGGTCTATATGGATGATTCTACAGTTATGGAAGATAATTTTGAAGAGGCCTTACATAATCTTGAGAAAGTTTTGTAGAGATGTAGAGAAACTAAACTTTCATTAAGTAGTGAAAAATGTTTTGTGATTATGACTGAAGGCATTGTTTTATGTGGTCATGTTTCTACTACGGTAATTAAAGTTGATTGGGCAAAGATTAAAGTTATTGAAAAGTTGCCCCCACCAACTAGTCAAAAGGGAGTTGGAATTTTCCTTGGACATGTAGATTACTACAGAAGGTTTGTTGAAAATTTTACAAAGGTATCCTCTCCATTGTTCAAATTATTCACTAAAGAATCTGAATTTCATTGGAATGATGAGTGTCGAGCTACATTTGAAACACTCCATGAAAAGGTTTCTTCAACACCTATCTTAAGAGGCCTAGATTGGAAATTTCCCTTTCATATTTCCAATGATGCCTCTGATTTAGACATAGGAGCAATATTGGGTCAGAAGGAAGATCCTATAACCCATGCTATTTATTATGTTAGTAAAAATTTAGCTCCTACAGAATTGAATTACACAATAACTGAAAAAGAATTCCTTGTAGTAATTTATGTTATTAATAAGTTTAGAGATTACATCATGGGCTACGAAGTTTTTGTCCACACCGATCATTCTTCCATTCGATATCTCATGAACAAACCAGTGACTAATGACCTGACTACTAGGTGGCATTTGTTGTTGTAGGAATTTGACATCACATTATTGGATAGAGTAGGGAAATAAAATAAGGTAGTTGATTTCTTACCTAGGCTCAACCATGAAGTTGAGGACATTCCTATTAATGATAACTTTCCTAATGAAAATTCCTTTGTTATTTCTGTCAAAACACCTTGGTTTTTAGATATGGCCAACTACTTTGCTTCAGGAATGTTTCCACCTTACTTTTCACCTAATTCGAAAAAAGCGAATTATTAGGAAAGGTGTTGATTGCTCTTGGATTAGGGGAGATCTCTTTTTCACTGGACCTGATTTGATTATTCACAGGTTTCTCAGGGAAGATAAGATCTATGAGATCTTGAGAGCCTATCACGATGAACCTTGTGGAGGACACTTTGCAAACAAGCAAACAATCTATAAGATCCTTTGCTCGGGTTACTATTGGCCAAGTATTTTTAAAGGTGCAAAAGAGTATGTCTAGAAGTGTCATAGCTTCAAGAGAATGGGGTGGCCTGTACAATCAGATGAGATTCCTTTGCAGCCATGGGTTCTCATAAAACATTTTGAGAGGTGGGCTCTTGATTTTGTAGGTCCCATCAATCCTATGTCGAAAGGTAAGAAGTATATTCTAGTTTGTATTGATTATGTTATGAAGTGGGTGGAGGCAAGAATACTACCTAGAGCAACAGAGAAACTAGCGGTAGATTTTCTTTTCTCTGATATTTTTGTAAGATTTGAGGTACCTAGGGAGATAGTTACTAATCGAGGTACTTAGTTTGTGTCAAAGCTTATGTAGGTAGTTGTTCATAAATATCAAATTACTCATCCGAAGTCCAACCTTACCATCCATAGGCCAATGGGTAGGTGGAATCAACAAATAAGGTGTTGGAGACAATCCTTACCAAGATAGTGCAATTACATAAGAAGGATTGGTCTGACCGACTTCCTGAAGCATTGTGGGCTTATAGGATCACATGGCGAAATACCACTACCTTATCTTCGTATGAATTTGTGCATGGAAAGAAAGCTTTATTCCCATTCAATTTTAGATCAGAACTTTCAATGTGGTAGCAAACTTGGGTATAGATCTTGATGAATTTCAACAGCAAATAATCTTGCAGCTGAATGAGTTTGATGCAATTAGGTAGGATGATTTTCAACATACTGACTTGATCCAACAAAAACAGGCTATATGGCACAAAATATACATTAAAAAGAAGTAGTTCAAAAAGAGAGACTAAGCTTTGTTGTATGATTCAAAATTTAAGAACTTTAAATGGAAATTAAACACACATTGGCCAGGCCCCTATGAAATTGAGAAAGTTTTTGATAATGGATCTGTTCGGGTTAAAACCATTGATGATGGGAATGTTACTTTCTTAGTCACTGAGCATAGACTCAAGCTATATAAAAAACCCTAATCTAAAGAGGAATTTGTGGAAGAAATTGTGAAGAAAAAAGAGCTGGAAATGGTGGGAGAAGGAGTCATTCCTTCCACTATCTCTTCCCAATTTCCTACTGATACAAAGAGCTCACTTTGTTCCTCCTCATGCTCAGTAAACCATGAGAAGAATGTCTATTGGGTACAAGTTTATTCCTTTTTCTGTGCCTAATGGAATAGTTACAGAAAATGAGCCCCATTGGAGTCTTCTTTTCCAAGTATTTTACGCTCTAAAATTCAAATCTGATGAGCATGCACTTCCCTAGGCTCATTAATAATACAGGTCAGTAGATCCTCCGTTATCCTCTCAATAAATTTTATTTTTCAGTTAATTTTGGATTGCTCATGTTGGACTGATGTGGGATTTATTAAGGTCCTCCTTCCAACAATCTTGGCCCATCGGCATAAAGAAGTTATATAGGTGAAAAATCAAAGTCTTATGATTCCTTGAAGCTTGTATTCCATAATCACAGGCTATCTCACTAGCATAAATGGGGAATCACTATGGCTCCTTGACCACTGCATCCTACAGGGGGTTTGACAACAACCCATAAATTCACACCCAATAGGATGCATTACGGTACCTTGCCCCTGACTCTCATTAATGGTGATGGACCTCGCATTGGTTAATAGATGATCCTAATGGTTGCTAATCCAATGAGATCATTACACATTCGACATCAACACCTTTACTCATGTGCAATGAAATGCACATAAATAGGGGAGAAATGTTTTTTCCTGTAGAAGATTTTCTTGCAGAACGTTTAGGAGTCATAGTTCCATTTTCCTACAGTAACATCCTAGGTTTCCTAAAGAATAAAAGTTATAGACAAAACATTAGTTTAAATTATTTGATAAAGTAATGACAATCTTATTGTTGGTCGACGTCATGAATTATGAGATTATAAATCTAAATTAATTTTTAAGTTTGTTATCATTTCAATAATCAAGCAAACGTCATCCAAGGACTGGATTGTTGGAAGGTAAGCTCAGTAAGGTAAATCCAGTGATAGGACACTTAAGGTAAGAGGTAATTGATGCTTTAATTTAAAAAATTTGTATGATTTAAGCTATGGTAACCCTTGCAGAAAAACGTGCCCATAAATCGGTGCATCATAAATTAATCTCCATGCTTGATCACCACCACTCTAACATGACCAGTGGTTGTAATCTCGATATCCTTCCGTGGGTTGGATCATGATGATAATCATGATCACAACCTATTTCTCGAAATCTCTGTGCTTTCCGATATTTCAACTTTAACCCTCCCGTGTCGAGCGATCCATTGCAAAGTCTTAGAATGACATTTTTGTGAGATGAATTCATACTGTCTCTCTCATCCTTCATTATACCAAAGCTACTTTCCCTTGTTCGATTTGAGCTGCAATGCCCTGCAATTTTGTAAGTCGACCCTCGTAGTAAAGCTAGATTGGAGAAAGTAGGGTGGTTACCATTGTTTCAAAAATTCAGGTGCAATAATTCAGATATTACGAAGTCCTTCACCGTGAATTTGAATGGCAGCAAATCACAAGTCGGGAATGTCCAGTTTAGATTAACAAAGGGTTTGGTGGCTCGGGCATGAAGAATTCCACCGGAGGGGGAATGTTGCTTTAAGAATCAATGTTTCAATAAGGGAATGTGACTGTCCTTTCTCTGGAAGGAAAATTTGAACCCTGACTAGAGCAAAGGGATTTCACAAGACTTCATGAGAAATAAGTATCAACACCTATTATTTTTCCTCCATAACTATATAACATGCGAAGGTTTCTTTGGGCTCACGTTTTTATTTCACATTCGGCTTCTCATACATTTTCAAGATAAGCCTTTGAAATTTCCATATTATTTGAAAATTTCCCTGATGAAAATGTTGATGACCACTAAGGAAAGGAAAGCCAACTTGCATTAAAACCTCTATCACTATGGACTAGTGAAAATCATCCTAATGGAGGTTCTTAAGGATAAGAAGAAGTCGTGGGAGGATTTTCTTGCCGAGAATTATTTCGCGGAAGACGAAGACTCTGACCCTTCAGAGCCCATGGAGGGAACGCCAGCAGAAAAACCAAGGAAGAAGCCATGGGTCTGTGGGTAATAGATAAAGGAGGAAGAAAAATATGAAGAAGTGGTGGTGACTAGGGAGACTACAGGCAAAAATGCTAAGTTGAAGGGCACCTCCACCCTCACTAAGAGACACTACAGAAGGGGAGGTACTTCCCAAGAAACTTGATAAAAAGAAAGAAAAGATTCATGGCCCGCCTAAAGGAAAAGAAGAGGTAGAGTCAGCTGAATTCACTGGTGGAGAAGTAATGTCCTTCCAGGATCCCCCACTGCATGAAAATGGGAATGAAATAGCATAAGAACAGCAAGGAAAGGAGGACCTTGGTACGCCCCAATATTTTCAAGGACATCATGAAGGGGAAGTAACTCCCTATAAAAAGCGGTGTATGCTAGAATTAGAGGAGATTATCACTAAGCTCATTGTTTCGAAACAGGGTTTGAGGAAGGAGAATGAAACTCTAAAAGAAAACAACCTACACATGCAGTAAGAAAATGAGGAATTCCTTCATAAGGAGGCCTGAATCATGAAGAAGAAGTAGTATCAAATTGATCATTTGAACAAGAAAAAGGAGTTATAGGGGTCGGATTCTAACAGAATCTAGTTGGAACAAATTGGATCAGTTGGCTGCAGTAGCTGCAACCCAAGACAAGGATTGATTTCTATTTTTTTGGATCTTGCAACATTTTTTCTTGCATAAGGGACATGTAGGAAGCTAGGTGTGGGGGAGATTTTGAGACCCAGTTTTGCCTAATTTTGACAGCTTTCCTAGATTTTACCTCTGCCATTTTGAACTATCCTTGACACCTAATTGTGCTTATTTCGGTTATATCATCTAGGTTTTGGCTAAAAGGGTGCTATATTCTTGAAGTATCCAAATTAACATAAAAAGTGTCATTTTAACTTAATCTTAAGTATTCCATAAGCTATTTGTTTCCTTATCAAATTATCATGCCAACTAATCTAGAAATCTTATGCATATTTTCTTTGGTTCGAAACAGTCCCGCAATTTCCTGTAGACAGCCCATGCGGTCATATTTCGTGTAGATGCTCATAAATTCTTGTAGGCACGGATTTCTTGCAACAAAATCAGTAGTTAGATATGTTCCACTCACTTCCAAATCAAATGATAACATGGGTTTTGTGGGGAATTTGTTGTACATGGAGGTTGTCCTATTGGATATTTAAAATCCACCATCAAAACTACGCATATTTGCAGACCTCTACTCGTTGTCCGCATGAGGAGAAACTCCAGCCATGTAATGAATTTTGTCTAATCCATGTTTTCAGTTGTCGAATAGACTCAGTAGAGATAATTTTGACACCCTGTACTAGTATTGATAGCTAATAGCTCATTTTAGTAGTTTTCCTCATTCGAGCCAAATATGGGCTTTTAAACTTGTATAAATTAGGTTATGTTTAATATTGTAGGGGGTTGGGTTGGGTTTGCTGATAGCACATATCAGAGTGTACTTGGTTGTAATATCTTTAGATTAATATAAGACTTTATGTTCTATCTATTCTACTGAGAAAACTCTTTTAATTTTGAAGGGGTTGTGAGTAAGGGAGGGCCCCCTTTGCTCCCAACCCCCTTAGTTGTAGTGTGTGTGCATTTCAATTCTTTTATGCAGTAATAATTTATTTACACAGCTAATGTACTCTTTCCAACATTTCAGCATCAATGTTCTGTTGATTGAATGGTTAAGTTTCCATGTTAATGTGTTGATTTCATTTAATCAAATATTTGCTTTACAATGTTAAATTGATTCTTTTATTATTGTAAGTTTGATTTCCTATCTTTTCTAATCAACAGCAGCGATACTAAGAGTTGTAGATGGATGTTTAAATCCACACCATAGCATTTTGTTGCCAAATGTTGATGAAGAAAAGAGGCATTAGTTCTGTGTATGATTGACTAGTTTGATTAGTAAGCACTCAAGGTATTAAGCTTGCATATATTTTTTACAACATCTCACAAGCGTATGTACACTAGCTTGATGATTTATGTTGAAACATTATAAGTCTATAATTTGACTCAACAATGTTCCCTTGCATTGAGTGTTAACCACTTTATTTTATTAACTATGGCCCATTTATTTATTATTCTAACATTACATTAAGACAAGGGGTACCTCCCTCTCTACCCAGTATTAGCCCCCTTATGTTATGACCACTCACATTTCCATCTCGAAGCATGAAGACAAGATGATTCGGGATGGCGTTTTTAAGAAAGGTAAGTGGAGTGTTAGGGACATCTATCACATACTCCCTATGGCCGAGAGGGATTTTGCATACAATATGTGGTTTCAAGAAGCCTAGAGATGAGAGATACCACAAAAAATGATATGTTTTAGTTGGTTGGACATACATCACCATGTGCTCACTTGGGATATTTTGTAGCACAAAGGCTTCTATGGTCCACATTTATGTCCTATGTGCACACATGATAATGAAGAGGTGAATCACATGTTGCTTTGTTTTCCTTTTGCCACGATAGTGTGGGAAGTGGTATTGGACACTTTCCATCTTGGTCATATGAGGGAACACCATTCTCTCGCTACATGCTTAGGATATTGGTTCAAAAAGCTATCTAGATATGAGACCCTACCATTCTATGTCATTTTTTCGATATGGCATAGTAGGACCTCATGTATTTCTTAGAAAAAAATGCATGTGGTTCAGGAGGTAGTGAAGAAATTGTAGTCACATACTTTCTTGATATAGGGCCTAAGAAGAAGAAGATACATAAGATGGAGGTCAATTATAAGGTAATTTGGGAGAAATTGCCTTAATTATTTTTAGATGGGGCTAGCCATCAAAAAAGATGTGGATACAGTGCCTTTATCGTCCTAGAACCAAGAATATACTATCATTGATGGTTGGATGGTGGACAGGGCAAAAATAACATCACTGAAATTATCGCACTTTGTGGTGCTCTCCTTTTTTCCAAATGGATAGAGTGGAGTAATTGCATGTCCATGGAGATGATAAAAGCGTCATTGATTGGGTTAAGGAGAATACATTTTTCAACCCTCCTATATTATCCAACTGGATGAGGCGCATAAGGACCTTGGTGAGTAGTTTTCATAACATCTCCTTCTAGTGAATATACATGGAACAGAACAAGGTTGTAAATCTCCTTTCAAAGAGGGGAATCAACATAAACCCACACATGTTCTTCTTCGCTACCTATGTTCAAGATGTTCTCATAAATGCTGGAAGCATAAACTTTACATAGGATGTAACAAATCTTCCCAAGAACATTTTCCCTTATTTAGATACAGAGTCTTGAACTCGAAGTATTATAGCTCAAACAAATAATGGATATAGAGTAACACGTATGATTTCATATCTTAGAGATATAGAATTCTAGGGGATATAGATAGCATAAAAAAATGCTTTTAAAATAGACTTGTAACCGCAATTGTAAGGAGTGGAACATAGAAGTGCAGTTGTAAGGAGTGGTTTATAGAAGTAACACAGACACTATAAAATTCTATTAAACATGATGAATCTATAAGACATAGATCGGTAAATGTAATATATTTTCAATGAAAAGAATGTGTTATTTTCCACTTAAAAGAAATATGATATAAAAATTATTTGGCTCAAGAAATTAACAATTGAGTTGGTTTTCTAGTCGTAATAAGGGTCTTTTTGATATAAATATGACCCTAGCCTCCATGTTTGACATAGGAAAATTTACTTGAATTACTTTCGGATAGTGAATTTCAAAGATAGTGTAGCCTAAGCAGGGTAGGTTGGTTTGATTATAGAAAACCACAGCTTAAAACACAACCTGTCACGCCCATCGTAATAAAGGGCAAGTTTCTTGTTGCAAGTGCAACAAAGAGTGGGGTAACTTCATGGAGGATTTTTAAGGTTTATGTCCCTGCTCATACAGAGGAAGGATTTAATATTATTTTTATTCCTATATGTATTGTTGATTGTGTTAGCATTGCTGTTTTACTTAATATTTATGTACATCAAGAGAGAATTTAGATCATGCAAAATGGTGAACTATGGACTGAGACAGTATCTAGTTGTGGGTTTGATGTTTGTGTTTTGGAGGAATCGAAGGAGACAATTAGAATGGTATGCTTAGATGCTTTCATATTCCCCCACGTAGACCATCGTGGTGGAGCGATTGGGAGGCATTCGAATAGTCATGATGGTGAATCTCAACAATGTCGAGCACATTGCAAAGACATAGTTTGAAAATTATCCAAGGGCGAGACTTTCACCACAATTCTGCATGATCTGCTGGGGACGGGGATCTTCAATTCCAATGGGGATGCCTGGAAGTTGCTGAAGAAGTTCGCCAGCTACGAGTTCAACACCCACTCTATCCATAATTTTGTTCTACATCTCGTGGGGACTATGACGGTTCAACTCTTGCCAATTCTAGAGAAGGCAAGTGGACATCATAACTGCTTGGATTTGCAAGATATTCTGCAGTGTTTCACCTTTGATAATATATGCAAATTTGTGTTTGCTGTTGATCCGACTTTTCTCGATTTGAGCATTCTAGTATTGAAGTTCTGGTAGAATTTCGATGTGGCGACCAAGCTGAGCGCTCGAAGGGCCACTGAGCTGATCTCAATGATGTGGAAGATCAAGAGGATGCTCAGCATCAGCTCAGAGAGGCGCCTATCTTGAGTGGTGGAGGCCATGCACCACTTCGCCATGGATGTTATTCGACAGTGAAGACAAGAGTGTTAGAAAAATTTTATGTGGGCAAAGGAGCTCAGAAATAAGTTGCTAGAAAGTAGACAAAGTAAACTTAAATTGCGGCAAGGTAAGTCTTAGGTTACGTTGAGGATATCGCAACCACACAGGGACTTAATTAAAACATAAATTTTATACACAACAAAATAGAGTAAAACAAAGCAAGTCTCCGTAAACCTACTTGCGAAGGATTAATGTCATAATGCAACTAGCCACACTTTATATTATATGTAAAACATAAAGAAATGCATTTGCATGATAAATGGAGGCTGCAGCTCCAAGTGAAAAACACAACAAAATTACTACGATTTACGCATCACTTGGGTTGTAGAGTAAACTTTTGTAAAACTCTGTAAAACTAGTTTTCGTGCACCCACCAATATTTCCTCCACGATTTTCTCCTCACTACCTCAGAGACTCTTGCTCTCTAACTTGCCCAACATTACAAATGACTTTTACATCCATATTTATCTTAACATACAAATTTGACATTAATTACATGACAGAAAATATTTAATATGCAACATGGGTGATTTTACATAGTATATGATTTTTTCAACTTGTAGGTGTTGTGGAGTTTGGGAAATAGTCACGGAGTAAATGTTTGTGCATATCTATTTACCAAAATTTATTAAATGCCTAAAATCCTCTACCGTGTTGTGGATGGTCAAAGTTATCCTTCTGCTCTGACTTCAGTCCTTTCACCTGCAAACAAAATCGCAACCATGCAGTAGTTGACTGGGCAAGCTTGGTGGTTATCAGTGTGTTTAAGGTGGTGGCTGGAATTAATATTTCCAACACTCCCGCTTAATAACAACTGCCACCATCGGAAATTCCCAAACAATTTCTGAGATAAATAAAACTTTCACATGCCAATAGCTTTGTGAAAATATTAGCAAACTGTTCCTGTGACCTACAGTGCTGCAACGCAATTTCATCATTGTTAATAAACTCTTTGATAAAATGATATTTAGCATCAATATGCTTGGTCCTCTTGTGAAAGAAAAATTCTTTGACAATGAAATTACAGATGTGTTGTCATTCCATCTTGGTCAGGGCGAAGATCCCTCAACATCCTTCTCATCCAAACTTCCTGACACAATTTCGTTGTTGCGACGACATATTCAGCGTCTTTTTTTGATAATGAAATTATCGACTGCTTCTTGGAGGCCCATGAAATAGCTCCAGAACCCAAATGAAAAAAATAACCTAACATGCTCTTTTTGTCATGGACACTTCCTTCCCAATCACTGTCGGTGTAACCAACAAACCGAAAATCATCTGTTGCGGTGTACAAAATGCCGTACTATGTTGTCCCATTAACATATCTTAGAATCCTTTTTGTTGCTTTCCAATGCATCTCCTTGGGTGTCTCCATGAACCTAGACACCAAACTCACTACAAACATTATATTCGGCCTGGTGGTGGTCAAATACATCAAGATTCCTATCATGATTTTGTATAATGTTGGATTGACATTGCTGCTACAATCCTCTTTGCTCAACTTCAATCCCATGACAGTTTGAGTGGTGTGGGCTTGATTTTCTGCTATTAAACCTCTCCAAAATGTCTACTACATACTTTTCTTGAGAGATAAAAATTGCATTTTATGTTTGCTTCACTTCTATTCCCAATAACTATCTTAGCAACCCCGAGTTAGTCTTTTCAAATTCATTCATCATGACTTGTTTGAAATAAGTGATGAGAAAATCATCATTGCTTGTAAAAATCAAATCATCTACATATAAGACGACAATAAGAATCTTACCATCGCTCTCTTTGATGTAGAGAGTAGCCTCACCGTCACACTTGTCAAAACCATTGTCCAAAAAGTAGGCATCTATCCTACTATGCCATGCAGGCGATGCTTGCTTTAGCCCATAAAGAGCTTTGCTCAACCGATAAACTTTGTCTTCTTTTCCTTCTACCTCACAACCAGGTGGTTGCGGAAGATACACTTCCTCTTTCAATACTCCATTTAAGAACATTGATTTTATGTCCATTTGATACACTTTCCATTTATGTTGCGCGGAAATTGCTACAATTGTATGCATTATCTCCATCCTCACGACTAGTGCAAATGTCTCTGAATAATCTCTTCCATGTTGCTACTTGTATCCTTTGACAACTAGCCTTTCTTTGTACCTTTCAATCATACCGTCGACATTGCTCTTGGTCTTATAGACCAACTTCACTCCAATGACTTGTTTTCCTTGACGAAGGTTCACTAACTCCCATGTGTCATTCCATTCTATTTGTTATAGCTCCAAATATCGCCCTTGGTATTTGTGTTGCTTGGTTTATGGCCTAGGGCAACGACTCCTTCCAGACTTGGTCCAAATATTTTAAAGACAGTGTTTTATTCCCTATAAGCTATTTTTTCCTGAGATAAAAGCATGTACACTCGGGTTAGTCAATACCCAACCCATGTATATGTGTTAAAACACTTTAAAAAAAAATCTCCTTAATTATGGGTGGAGTTCATGGGTTTTACCTGTTGCTTACCTTCTAGTGCCCATGACCCAACTATTTCCCAACTAAAAAACTAATTGGGAGAAGTATAAATAGACTTCTATGGGAAGGCCTAAAGAAAGGAAATAGAGATAGGATTACTATACTAAGATTATCCCTGACTGAGTCTGATGTATCCCTGTGCTTCAAGCACTTCCCCAAGTTTCAAGGAACCCTTGCTTCCTTGAGTGTTGATATTCTTCCACTTGCTCAAGGTATCATGGTATGGGTTATGGAACGAAGTTGTTGAAGACTGGGACTGGATGGATCTAGAGGATGGTTCCACTTCAAGCTGGAAGAAGGAGACTCAGGTGAACTCTTTCTATATTTGTTATAGTTTTCTACAATAAAAAGAAACGTTGTCTTGTTCCTAAGATTGACTTTGTTTATGCATTAGATGTTCTTGTAACTCATGTATGAATTTTATTTTGATGTATAACTAACCATTTTCTTACATGATATAAAGTTGATTTCATTAAAATGATTTATCTATATGCTGCTATGTATGTTCGAATTGGTTGATTTGTAGATTCGAAGATCATTAGGCGTTGCAGAGTGTTTGAACCCTACTAGAACTACCGAAACGAAGGACATTCGGGTATGATCATTATCGCATAGTTTGTTTACATAGAATGTTTCCTGAGTTGTATGTGTGTTTCTTGCTATAGATTGCTCTTGCTCTGTTTGGGTTCCAACCCAAAATCCTTGGGTACTTATTCCCATAACACTATTTCTTCTATTTCTTCCTCCATTTGCACAACCCATTTGTATTATTTGACTGCATCTTCAAAGTAGATTGGGTCATCTACATGACAAAACAAAGAAAATAATGAATTGAGACCAGCTCTGCTATCTACAACATCTTGCTCATGAATTTCATTTATATTTCTGAATTTTGGTCTTCTAGTGCTTGCTGAAGATGGGCTTGACATGTCACTTGGTGTTGCGATTTGTGGCACACTTGGAGAAGCACTTGCTTGACTGCCTAACGTTGTCCTATTATTTGTTGATGGTGTTTCTTTCTGCTTGGATTGTTGCAATTGAATAGGAGTAGAGGGAGTCACTATTGAGGAATTACTTGCTACTGTAAATTCCTCTTTATCCTCATGTGGTATACATGTTTCACATTGACTCTCTTCTCTAAAATTCCATCCCATGCTTTATCTTCTATGAACTCCACATCTCTGCTGATTATGACCTTCTTGGTTGATGGATTGTAGAGCTTGTATGCCTTGGATTCATCACTATATCCAACAAATATACATTTCTCTCCCTTGATGTCCAACTTCTTCCTCAACTCATTCGGGACATGTGCATACGCCACACATCCAAAGACTCTCATGTGTATGACACTATGCTTTCTTCCACTCCATGCCTCTTCAGGAAACATGTTCTGGACACTTTTGGTTGGACATCTATTCAAGATATATGTTGCACAAGCGACAACTTCAGCCCAATAATCATTTGGAAAATTCTTTGCCTTCAACATACTCCTTGCCATTTCCATAATGGTCTTATTCTTCCTTTTCACCACACCATTTTTCTAAGGTGTATATCTTATTGCAAATTGCTTGTGAATTCCATGCTCTCTGCAAAATCAAAGGAAATCATTTGAGATGTATTCTCCACCTCTGTCCATTCTGAGGACTTTGATATAGTATCTGCTTTGCTTTTCAACAAGAGCCTTGTACTGGCGAAAGCGCTCAAACACTTCACTTTTATGATTTAGGAGATAGACCCATGTCTTCGTTGTGCAATCATCTATGAAGGTCAATACATAGTGTTCCCACCAACTGACGGTGTCTGCATTGGTCCACATAAATCTGAGTGGACAATATCCAAAGGTGTCTTTTCCCTTACTGACTTTCCTGCTGGAAATGTCTCTCTATGTTTCTTGCTTAAGATGCATCCTTCACATACGCTGTTCAATTTTTCTATGAGTGGCAAACCCTTCACCATGCCTTTCCTATGCAACAAATTCAAACCTCCAAAATTGAGATGACCAAATCTCAAATGCCATAACTAGTTTTCATCTTTTACCTCTGCTTAATAGTTCACTTTTGTGACAGTTGCCTCTTTTCTTCCATCCTCTTTTGATTTTATTGATAGTTGTGCTTGTGCACCTTCTTCCTTCAAATATTATCTTATCTTTAGGGGAAACATGCTATTGTTTGTCATCTAAACCTTTTCAATCAACTGTCTGCTTGGAGGCCTATGCAAAATTGTGCACACATCATTTTTGAAGAAGACATTGTAGCTCTTTTGCATGAGTTTCCCAATGCTTATGAGGCTATGCTTCAGACCGAGGACAAACTAAACATCTAAGACGTACTTCTGTTCCCCCTTCTTTGTTAGGATGTTAACTCTTTGTTTTCTCATGACAGAGACTTTGCTATCTGTCCCTAATGTCACTTCAGAATTCACACTTTATCTATATTGGAAAAAATTTCTATGTTTCCTGACATGTGGTTGCTACACCCTGAATCTAGATACCATATATCACTTTGTTTTTCTTGTGCTACATTACAAGATGAAAACATGCTATCATGGTTTTGATTTTCTTTTATGAAATTTACACTTGGTTTGTTACTAATGTCATGTTTCTTCTTTTTACATTCATTTGCATAATGACCATACTTCTTACAATAATGACATTGGACTTGAGATTTATCATACCTCTAACCTTGTGCTTGATTTTGGCTTGGGCCTTGACTTGGATTTTGATTGCTGCCTCCTCCACTTGAGCTTCAAGGACTACTTCTTCAACCTCTATGTGAGCTTCTTCCTCTTCCTCTAGCATATGATCTTCCTGTGCCTCGACCTTGACCAAAGGAAGCTTGTGTCTTGAAGGCACGCTCAAGTGAGAATCTTGTTGCTCTATTCATGATAAATCATTGATGCATGAAGTTCATCCACTGAGAACTGTGAGAGATCTTTTGTCTCTTCTATGGCCACAACAATGGCTTCAAACCTTGCTGGGAGACTTCTCAAAAATTTCTTAACTATTCTTCTTTCTTAAAGTGTCTCACCATGAGACCTAATTTGAGTAACCAACCCAATTACATGTGTAAAAAACGAGTCTACATTCTTAGACTCTTTCATACAAAGTGTTTCAAAATCTCTTCTCAACATTTGCAATTTTGCTGTCTTGACTTTTGCCATGCCTTTGTAGGCTGTATGGAGGGTGTCTCGTGCTTGTTTGGACTTTGTTGTTGCTGCAACCCTTGGGAAAATACTTTCTTGAACTGCTTGAAAAATGTAGAAGAGGGCTTTTGCATCCTTCTTCATGTTTTCCCTCAACAATTCCCTTTCTGCTTTAGACAAAGCACTGTATGATGCTACATTTGCTCATTTTTGAAAACAATTCTCTACAAAATTGCAAATGTCTTGAGAAGAAAACAAAGTCCTCATTATAATAGCCCAATAGTCATAATTTGTGCCATTAAACTGAGGTATCTGAGGACTAGTCAAACTTGTGCTTGATGTTACCATTTGTGTGTGAAAAAAAGACTTTCTACCTTCTCCTAAATATGCCAAAAAACAATTAGTCAATCTTGTGCTTGATGTTGCCATTTATGTGTGAAAAAAGACTTTCTACCTTCTAGTAAATATTCCCAAAAAAATCTGCCCTCAAAATAATTTTAACTACTAGTAAAAACACTTGTTTTTACACTAACAAAATTTAACCTGCTATACCATGTTAGAAAAAATTTACCAGGGCATAGGAGCTCAGAAATAGGTTGCAGGAATGTAGGCAAAGTCAACTTCAATTAAATCTTAGGTTGCGGCGAGGATATGCCCAGAGGGTCTTAATTAAAACATAAAGGGTCTTCATTAAAACATAAATTTTACGCGGAGGTTGTCCTAAATCTACTTGTGAGAGATTAATGTGATAACACAACTAGCCACACTTTATATGTTAAAACAGAAAGAAATGCATTCGTGTGATAAATGGAGGCTATAACTCCAAATGAAAAACACAACAAATTTAATGTGTGATTTACACATCGCTCAGGCATTAAATTGTAAAATTCACACACCTACCAATATTTCCTCCATGATTTTCTACTCAATACCTCATAAACTCTGGCTCTCTTACTTGCCTAATATTATAAATGACTTTTACATCCATATTTATCTTAACATACAAATTTGACATTAATTACATGACAGAAAATATTTAATACCCAACATAGACGATCTGTTGTGGAGTGTGGGCAACGATGGCGGAGTAAATGTTTACCCATATCTCTTTACCAAAATTTATTAAATACCTAAACTACTCTCTTGTGTTGCGAAATGGTGAGAGCTGTAATTATGCTCTGACTTCAGTTCTTTCCCACGCAAACAAAATCACAACCTAGTTAACTGGGCAAGCATAGTGGTTGTCTTGTGTTCAGTGGTTGGCATTAATATTTCAAATAAAGAGATCACCTCGAGCATTCCTGCAAACAGGACCTACTCTCTAGATTCATGGTGCTCGCCGATTTTCCTGAACCCAACCCCTATCATTGGGAAGAATTTCTTCGAGATTCCATCATCAGTTTCGTCTTGGCCGGCAGAGACACCACCTCAGCTGCACTAACGTGGTTTTTCTGGCTCCTCTCCTCACATCCCCATGTCGAAGCAATACACGAAGAGATAACCCGTATCATGGCCGTCAAACCCGAAGCCAAACGGGACAGAAATCCCTTAGTATTTTCCTACGAGGATCTGAAGAACATGCATTATCTGCACGCCTCAATCAGCGAATCGATGAGACTCTATCCGCCAGTCCTCTTCGACTCCAAGCACGCTCTCCACAATGACGTTCTGCCCGACGGTACTTTTGTGGACAAAGGTAATCGGGTGACTTACCATACGTACGCCATGGGTCGAATGGAAGCCATATGGGGCGCCGACTGTCTCCAATTCAAGCCCGAGAGGTGGGTGGATGAGGATGGTCATTTCGTTCCGCAGAGTCCCTTCAAGTACCCAGTCTTCCATGGTGGCCCGCGGATCTGTCTGGGAAAAGAAATGGCGTTTATGCAGATGAAGTATGTTGCGGCGACTGTGATTTCCGTGTTCAAGTTGCTTCCCCATGATGTGGGAACTCCAGAACTCATTCACTGCTTGACTGCGCGCATGAAGGGCGGCTTTCCCATCGTTGTTGAAAAAAGGGAGGTGGGCGTTATTCCATAGTAGTAGCGCTTATTTTACTCCATTGTTGTTTCGTTGTGGTTCAGTCAGGAAACACGAATTAGCACAATCGGATGCAGACAAAGACGATTGGATATATTTCTTTGTAAGACATTTTCTTCTTTACAGTGTCAAATTTTTGGCAATGATGAACACACTCTAGCATATAATCGTTTCCTTAGTTACATTACCATCTGCTTGCGCACCTTCCTTGTTTTAGAATATTAATTTATGTATCATTGGAGACGTTGTAATCGCTTCTGATTCATTGCGATTTTACGAAATGCTTGTTATATGGTTGTAATATGTATGGTCATTATTGACTTTTCATATTTTTCTTTTATTTTTTTTTTCTTCTCGAGTTTTCATCTTTTACTTGCGAAGTGATGTATGGTATTTTTCCCAAATTAACTTTTAGATCTTTTAGCTCAGCAAAATTATCGGGTGATATAGGATGTGACAGCATGGCCCCATAAAGGTATATGGAAGCACATGCAATGGCATGAGACAGTCTCTTGAGTCTGAAGCCACTCACATGGATGTGCATGGAATATCGATGTACATTCGATTTAGGAAGCAGATGCCATGACGATGCCATGTGCATGGCATATCAATGTACAGTCAATGCAGTGCGCAAATCCCATGAGGATATCTTCTTTTCAGAGCTTTGGTTGGGTTTGAGCTTAAAAACCTAGTCGTTCGCAGCACTTCTAGGCCTTTCACAACTTACCAGGATTTCGGATTTCATTTTAGAGGAGGATTGGACGATAGTTACGAAGTTGGAATTCGGATTAGAATTCGATTCAATACTTCAAAATTTCGGATTAGAATTCGATTCAATAATTCAAAATTTGAATCAAAATTTTTTAATTCATTAGACAATATACATTTTATTTTTATTTTTTTATAAAAACCATATTTTTTATTCATTCTTTTTTGAATTTAGTTTCAATTAAAAATCACACTTCATTTCAAAACTTTTATATCTCTCTAAACTTATATTTAAAATAATATTTTAATTTAAACACTCATTTATCTAAAATATTCATAATAATCTCGCCAAGAAAGACTAGGAGCCAGACAATTAAAAACTATGAAAATTATAGGTTCTATAGACCACTTTGGTCTCAATGGATAGTAACCACTATTATCATCAATAAATACAAATACATTTAACAAATTTTCCAGACTCTTAAGTGACAAATTGGTAAACTTTTACCTTTTACTATGATTTTTAAACTTTCCCATTCCTTAGTGATTTTTAAACTCGTAAATTTCTCATTTCACTGTGCTTTTTAATGTTCTTTCCGCCATACAAGTCCCAAGCTTCATAAATTAAATCTGATGCCACAGCCGTGATAAAACAAGCGCTGGAAGATTGTTGATGTTGAGATTGTGCTGCACGGATCAAAGTTTCATAAATTCAATCGGATGGCACAGCCGTAGAAATAGAAGTGCTTGAAGATTGTTGATGTTTAGATTGTGCTGCATGGACCACATCCTTTGAGCATTGATCTAGTTCACCTCTATGTTGCAACTCTGCCTATCATGTTGAAATATAATTTCAACTGGAGGTTTATTTTATTTGAGATGCGATCTATCGCAAATCAAACACACTATGTCACCCTCCCTTATGTGCTGTGATTTATGTGATTGTGATGGTGCGATGCGATCGTTCGCCAAATGCAATTTCTGTGATGCGATCTAAATGAAGTCAATGGTTGAAGTACAAGCAGCCAGTGAATTTGAGGTGGAGTAAAAGTTTCACTTACCGCCAGTAAATGTCAGTAAAACAGTAAATGCAATTTACTGTGGGTTGGTAAGTTTTGGTGAAGTTTTTAATTTTATTTCAGCGGGAGTATGGGCACAAGTAAAAGCTGGTAAAAGCATTTAATTTTTATTATTTCCTTTACAGAGCATGGTAAGTAAAAAAAACGTGAAGTAAGTTTTTCTTCTTGTCATATATATATATATATATATATATATATATATATATATATATATATATATATGTAATGTTTTTTGTTGACAATGTAATTTTGAGAAAAAAATGCACAGCAGTGCGAAGTGAAGAGGGAGAACGCAGCAACGCATATGAAAATATACACAGCAGTGTAAATGAGTATTGAATGCAGCAGCGTGAGAAAAATCAAAGTATGTATGTAATTCTTCACAGCAGTGTGTTAATTTAAAAAGCTGAGATAGAGTAATTTTTGTGTTGAACTCAAATGTTCCTGTGTAATCCCTCTGAGAGAGGAAGAAGTCTGTAGCAACAGTTATTTTATTGATGAATGCAAAGTTTGTTTTCATGTGTGAAACTCGGTCTGCTCAGAATTTTTTTTTAAGCTTCCCTGTGCTAAGATCCTGGAGCAAAACAGAGCATTGTCTCTGTGTCCAGTTTATGTTGTTTTTGGGATTTTGACAAAAAAATCCCCAACAGTGGTATCAGAGCTAGTCTAGGCTATTTGAAGGGTTCAAAGAAGCTGAAGGAAGGATTCTTACTACAGCAACTTCTCCAGCAGTGTGAAGACTCAGGCAAAAGAATCCAAGGTATTTTTTTAGTGGCTTTTAATACATAGTCAAGTAGTGCAAGAATGGCTAGCACCAGCACCAGCAATAGCATGGGTATGCAGCTCCCACTATTTGATGGCAAAAACTATGATTATTGGGCAATAACAATGAAAGCCTTGTTTTCTTCCCAAGACTTATGGGAAATAGTTGAGGATGGTTTTGAACAACCAGCAGATGAAAATGAGTTTAATGCATTAACTCAAGGAGAGAAGGATCTATTAAAGAGCTACAAGAAGAAGGATTCAAAAGCCCTTTTCTTCTTGTATCAAGCAGTGCATGGAAGCGTGTTTCCAAGGTTAGCAGCAGCTAAGACATCCAAAGAAGCATGGCAAACTCTTAAAACAGCCTATCAAGGAATGGAGAGAGTGAAGACAGCAAAGCTACAGTTGCTGAGGAAAGATTTTGAGAACCTGTGCATGAAGGAGTCAGACAATATTGACTCATTCTTCACTCAAGTAATTGGCCTGGTCACACAAATAAGATCTCATGGAGAGATACTTGAAGAAAGGAGGATTGTGGAGAAACTATTGAGGATTCTACCCTCAAAGTTTGATGTGATTGTCACCACCATAGAAGAGACAAAGGATCTCTCAAATTTTTCAGTTGATGAACTTCATGCATCACTGATTACACATGAGCAGAGGTTGAGTAGAAATGGAAACTTATCTCTAGAGCAAGCCTTCAAGACCCAGATGTCCTTTGGAAGAGAAAGAGGTGAAGGCAAACGAAATAAGAGAGGAAGAGGCAGAAGCCAGAACAGAGGTGGAAGGAACAGTCCAGCGAATGCTCAAGGAAGAGGCAGCAATCCAAATCAGAACCAAGGTCAAGGCAGCAGCCAACAAGGAGGACAACATCATGCTCAAGGACAAAGGTATGAAAAACCCAATGTTCAATGTTATTATTGTAAAAAATATGGGCATTATGCCAGTGAATGTAGGAAGAAGCAGCATGATGTGAATAATAGATCTAATGCAAATATTACTAGAGAAAATGTCAGCAAAGATAATGTATTGTTAGCTTGTAACATGGCTGAAACAAATAGTGAAGATATATGGTTTCTAGACTCCGGTTGCAGCAACCATATGACAGGAAACATAGCTTTGTTTTCTGCTTTAGATCAAAGTGTGAAGTCACAAGTCATACTTGGGACTGATAGCAAAATTTATGTTATGGGTAAAGGAGAAGTTAAAATATTTACAAAGAAGGGTGAGAAGAAAACCATAGCAGATGTCTACTATGTCCCTAGAATGAGATGTAACCTCTTGAGTATTGGACAGCTTGTTCAAAAGGGTTACAATGTTTTCTTTGAAAATGATGTATGCACCATTATGGATAGAGCACCCAGCAAGCGATGCATTGTTGAAGTGAAGATGACAAGGAACAGGATGTTCCCTCTCAGAATAAGAGCACAATTGAAAAACAAAGAAGTAATTGCAGCAGTTTCCCAAGAGGCTTTCCAAAGTGTGCCAAAGGATGAAAATTGGTTGTGGCACTTGAGATTTGGACATCTCAATTTTGGAGGTCTAAACTTGTTAAGCAGAAAAGGAATGGTAAGAGGATTACAATTGATAGAGAAACCATACAGCCTTTGTGAAGGTTGCATTTTGGGGAAACAACATAGAGAAAGTTTTCCATCAGGTAAAAGCATAAGGGAAAAGGCACCCTTAGAGATCATCCACTCAGATTTATGTGGACCGATGCAAGCTCCATCATTAGCAGGCAGCCAATATTTTCTAACATTTATTGATGATTTTACAAGAAAAACTTGGGTTTATTTCTTGAAGAATAAAAGTGAAGTGTTTGAAAAATTCTGAAATTTCAAAGCACTCGTGGAAAATCAAAGTGGGCTGCGCATCAAAGTTTTGAGAACTGACAGAGGAGGTGAGTATATCTCCAAGGAATTCCTACGATTTTGTAGAGAAAATGGAATTCAAAAACATTTTACAGCTAGGTACACCCCACAGCAAAGTGGAGTTGCTGAAAGGAAGAATAGGACCATCATGGATATGGCGAGGAGCATGTTGAAGGCAAAGCATTTGCCAAATGATTATTGGGCTGAAGCCATAAACTGTGCTGAATATATCTTCAATAGGTGTCCTACAAAAGCTGTAATGAACAAAGTGCTGGAAGAAGCATGGAGTGGGAGAAAGCAATTAGTCACCCACATGAAAATTTTTGGATGTGTGGCCTATGCACACATTCCTGATCAGCTAAGGAGGAAGTTGGACAGCAAAGGGGAGAAATGTATCTTCATCGGATACAGTGAGGAATCCAAGGCTTACAGGTTGTATATCCCATCCACCAAGAAATTCTTTGTGAGCAGAGATGTACAATTCATTGAGGAGGAAGCTTGGGATGGAAACATAGAAAAAACAGTTAATGTTAAAAACTGTTTGTCTCATGATGAAGATGATGAGGAGATAGTAGAAATACATCCCCGAATAGCAACGCCAACACAAGGACATCAAGGAACACCCTTGAGGAGAAATGAGAGTGCTTCTCCAAGCACACCACAAGGAGGAAATTCAAGTGCATCTTCAAGCACTTGCACACCAAATGAAAGAGGTAAGAAGTTTAGAAATTTAAGTGACATTTATAATGAAGGAATGAATTCCTTATTTGCCTTGTATTGTCATGTTGATGATCCTATTCATTTCGAAGATGCAATTAAAGATAAGAAATGGATAGAAGCTATGGATGAGGAGATGAATGCCATAGAAGGAAACAAGACATGGGATTTGGTTGAGCTACCAAAAGGTAAAGAAGTCATTGGAGTTAAATGGGTCTATAAGACCAAGTGCAATGCTGAAGGCAAAATTGAAAGACACAAGGCAAGGCTGGTTGTCAAGGGATACAAGCAGCAGTATGGAAGACACTATGAGGAGACTTTCGCACCGATTGCAAGAATGGAAACCGTGAGAGCAGTGTTGTCCATAGAAGCACAAAACAAATGGAAAGTCTACCAAATGGATGTGAAGTCGGCATTCCCAAATGAAGTGTTAAAGGAGGAGGTTTACACTGAACAACCCCTAGGCTATGAAAAGAAAGGCCAAGAGCACAAAGTGTGCAGATTGAAGAAAGCTCTTTATGGGCTGAAGCAAGCTCCAAGAGCGTGGTACAGTAGGATAGATTCCTATCTACTGGAAAATGAATTTGACAAATGTGAGGGATAACCCACCGTCTACATCAAAGAAAAGGATGGTAAGATTTTAATTGTTGTCTTGTATGTTGATGATGTAATTTTTACAAGTAATTATGACTACCTCATTGAAAACTTCAAATCAATCATGAAAGAGGAATTCGAGATGACTGACATGGGTTTGCTGAGATACTTCTTAGGAATAGAAGTAGATCAAAATGAAAATGGAATCTTTATCTCTCAAGAAAGGTATGTAAATGGAGTGTTGGGCAGGTTTAATATGCAAGAGTGCAAAGCAGCAATCACTCCCACGGTAATGGGATTAAAACTCAGCAAAGAGGATAGAAGCAAGGATTTTGATCCTAGGTTATATAAGAGCATAGTTGGCAGCCTTATGTATTTAACTGCAACGAGGCCTGACATAATGTTTGCTGTTAGTTTGATTTCCAGATTCATGGAGAGCCCAAAAGAGGCACACTGGCAGGCAGCAAAAAGAATTCTGAGGTATGTCAAAGGTACAAAAAGATTTGGCATTTTGTATACTTTTTCAGAAAGTTTAGATTTGGTTGGCTACACCGATAGCGATTGGGCTGGAAGTGTGGATGATCGGAAAAGCACATCCGGTTATGTCTTTCACATGGGTTCAGGAGCAATTTCATGGGCTTCTAAGAAACAGCCAATCGTGGCGTTGTCTACAGTAGAAGCAGAGTACGTGGCAGCTACAGCAGCAACATGTCAAACAATTTGGATGAGAAGAATGTTGAGGAGCTTAGGCCAAGAGCAGGAAAAAGCAACAGTTATTTTTTGTGACAATAGCTCAGCTATTGCCCTGTCTAAGAATTTTGTGTTTCACAAACGAACGAAACACATTGATACAAGGTTCCATTACATCAGAGAATTGGTGAACAACGAAGAAATTATTTTACAACATTGCAGCACTCAGGAACAGGTTGCAGACATTTTGACCAAGCCTTTGGGATAGAAAAGTTTTGAGTATTTGAGGAAATGTTTGGGTATGATTGATAACCCAACAGTTGAAATTAAAGGGGAGTGTTGAAATATAATTTCAACTGCAGGTTTATTTTATTTGTGCGATCTATCGCAAATCGCAAATCGCAAACACACTCTATCACCCTCCCTTATGTGCTGTGATTTCTGCGATTGTGATGGTGCGATGCGATCCGATCGCATATCGCAGATCGCACTAATGTGTGTGCGCTCCACTTTTGTGTTCCGCCAAATGCGATTTCTGCGATGCGATCTAAATGAAGTCAATGGTTGAAGTACAAGCAGCCAGTGAATTTGATGTGGAGTAAAAGTTTCACTTATCGCTAGTAAATGTCAGTAAAATAGTAAATGCAATTTACTGTGGGTTGGTAAGTTTTGGTGAAGTTTTTAATTTTATTTCAGCGGGAGTATGGGCACAAGTAAAAGCTGGTAAAAGCATTTAATTTTTATTATTTCCTTTACGGAGCATGGTAAGTTAAAAAACGTGAAGTAAGTTTTTCTTGTTGTCATATATATATATGTAATGTTTTTTGTTGACAATGTAATTTTAAAAAAATGCACAGCAGTGCAAAGTGAAGAGGGAGAACATAGCAGCGCGTATGAAAATATACACAGCAGTGTAAATGAGTATTGAACACAGTAGCATGAGAAAAATCAAAGTATGTATGTAATTTTTCATAGCAGTGTGTTAATTTAAAAAGCTGAGATAGAGTAATTTTTGTGTTGAACTCAAATGTTCCTGTGTAATCCCTCTGAGAGAGGAAGAAGTCTGTAACAACAGTTATTTTATTGATGAATGCAAAGTTTGTTTTCATGTGTGAAACTTGGTCTGCTCAGAATTTTTTTTTTAAGCTTCCCTGTGCTAAGATCCTGGAGAAAAACAGAGCATTGTCTCTGTGTCCAGTTTATGTTGTTTTTGGGATTTTGACAGAAAAATCCCCAACACATCATTGCACTTTTATTGAATGGAATCTCCTGGATGGATAAGAGATTACTAATGTCTGATTTTAACAAAGGTTTATATGAAGTTGGAGATTTACTTCTGGAAGATCTCACAACAATCTACTCACCATGTGGGCTTCTGAATAATCAGGCCTATTAGCAACATCTTCAAATTCACAAGCTGTGGCGAGTGCCATCACTCTGTCCATAACTGGCCTATTTACCTTCGCATTGCATTCCCCCTATTGGGCTTGGAACGCTCAGTGACAGAATTTGAGTCGTCTGAGAAGTGTAGCAATCCATAAGTTATTCCTACAATCTAAATGACTAGTTAGGGATCCTGGATTAAAAATGGCCTCCTCTGCCTCCATGACAGAATAGTCTTCATTTAAGAAAGCACTGCACTAGTCCACCTCTTTTCTGGATCTCTCCAAAAGCATTTCTCGAGGAAATCTCGTCTTTTCTAGATCTCTCCAAAAGTATTTCTCGAGGAAATCTTGGATCTGAGGTGAAAGCCATGGAGTTACTTGCAAGGCAACTCCTCCGTGAATCCATGATCTCAAGATGCTAATAGTTCCTATTGAATGAACAAGTGTGAGTCTCTGTAATCTATGTAACATTTATCAATTAAACCTGAGAAACTAATCAAATTTGGACGAATAATATGGTATTAGTACTGAATCTACTAATTTTCCAATTTTTTTGCCCGATTCGAACAAATTTGATAACTATGGTTTGGACATCATGCAATGGCTAACCCTCGTGTTCTTCGAAGCAGCGTATCATATATATATATATATGATAGGTATATATTCTAATAAGAATATGTTATATTACTAATATATATGTAGATATATATATATATATATATATATATATATATATATTATATATATATATATGTTATATTAGGGGTTAATTACTCAAACTGATGACATTGCAAGTGTCTATCAGAGACTGGGTTCCAAGGTCTTTTAGAGGTTTGTTGTGTCGAGTTGCTCGTGCTATCATTTGTTATAGTGAGTATCATCATGTTTAGTTGTTCTAGTTTCTATGACCACATTTCACTTTTGGTGTCATCATATTTGGCCATGGAGCCTATGACATATCTTGCAGACACACTTTTATACGAACTTTGTTTTAATGAAAAATTTATTACTTCTGCCTATTGTTTATCTTGATCAGTGCATAAATGAATATTGTTTTTAATTTAGAAATGTTGCAAGTGTCTTTTTAACACATCGTTTGTCAATGCATCTGTCAATAAAACAACTATAATGGAACTTTACATATTAACTATAATTATATCATTCCTATAGTATAATAGTTATAATTATTATATTATATAATATTATAGTATAATAGTTTTTAAGAGTAATAAAACTATTATACTAAGTTATAATATAATATATTTAACAGAAAACATTTTTCGACGTAAATCACATGATAATACAATTGTCCACGCATTTCGAAGCAACAAGTGTTGTTCATCGTCAAGACAAGTTGAAGAATCAAATTATGGCTACATATTAAATAGGGAGAGCAGAGCTTCCAACGGCTAGGTTTGACTGGTAAACAACTATACTATATTGGACAGGACAAACGACTATAATTGACACAGAAACGGCTAGATTTGACTATTCAAATTGTTTAATTATAATAATACTCATCATGTTTTATTTTGAGTAAAAAGTTAACCAAATCTGAGTCAAAATGTTCCGGATTTAAATAGCAATGCAAAAATTACAGAGGTAACCATAAACATAGAGATGCAGCGGAAATAATACTTCATTTCATTAATGTCAAATACTGAAATATGCTTACAAATAGGAATGGAAATAAACTAGCTAGGGTGATGATAGTTTATCTTTGAGAAGAGATGTGGAAGCTACATGCCTCTGAATTGTCTTACAATGAGTCTCAAGGGCCTTTTTATTATTGAACAATAAGAGAAAACCCTAAACAAACAAAACCCTAACCCGAGGAGATGCAACACCGAGTGTTTATGGGCCTCGTTGGGGTGAGTTGGATAGCCAACTTCCCGGGGTCACGACTTGGTCATATTATCTATGTTTGATGCGCATGATAGCCCGTTGGAAAGATCTCTCCGAGGAGTATGACGAAAAAGGCAATTTTCAATAGAAAATTGCTAGCAGTAGATTTCCCAAAAAACGTCGTTTAAGGCCTCAAAACGGCTCTGGAAGTTTAGGACCCGAAAAAATGCTAAAAATAGTAAAGTATGCTATAATTAAGGAAACTGAAAAACTATAAGAAGCAATGGTGGGGGTCCAATGGAATTGGCGAGTGGCCACCAATATCCACCTAGATCATTCATCCCCCCTTAAGAAGCAATGGTCCCCATTGCGTTGAGTTCCTCGATGAGATGAGGGAACTTCTACTGAACTTGGTCCTGGTTGAGCCACTTGCCCTGGTGAAGGAGTTGGCCTGCTTTGACAACTCAACACAGTTGGATATTCTGCTAGCGAGTGTGCTTGATCAGTGAGTCCATGATCCGGTCAGTTGCAGCTTGTTCCATGCAATCTGGATTTAACTTTGTGGGTGTGTGTTGTTCTGTAATGTCGGATGTGTCTAGTAATGGTGCAAACTATGGCCAAAGGTGGTCCACATTGAACACTATGTGCAGGACAAGGGATGGGGGAATGCTGAGCTCAAATGCATTGCCTCCCACAACCTTGGTAATGGTGTAAGGACCATATCAAAGTGGTCTGAGTTTCCGATAGGCTCTGATAAGGTGTCCCTTTTGCAAATGTAACCAGACCTTATCGCCCACCTAAAACTTGTGTGGCACTCGATGTTGATCATGTCGTTGCTTGTACTTGGCATTTGATTTCTCCAGAATGTCACGGACCTACTGGCGAATATGTTGGATGTGCTCAATGAAGTTGTTTGCCTTATCTGTTTCAGACTGGACATGAGCTGAATCTGTGTGAGTAGCTGCAAATGGCATAGCCACATCAATGGGACATAGTGGCTGGAATCCCAAGACCACCTGAAAAGGGCTATCCAGTCGAGCTCTGGAGAGCCCAGTCGTAGTTGTGTTGAACATAGGGGAAGCTCTTGTCCCATGTGCACGGATGCTTTCAGTTGTACATGTGTAGAATGTGTACGATCATCCTGTTGACAACCTCTGTCTGACCATCAGTTTGAGGATGGAAGGCTGTGGACTTAGTGAGTTTGGCGTCCAGCATCGACCAGAGACTGGATGAAAATGTACCGAGGAACCTAATGTCCCAATCTGAGATGATAGACTGTGGGATCCCAAAGTGTACCCACACTCATTCAAAGAAGAGTTTAGTAGTGGCTTCTGCTGTGATATTCTTCTTGCAGGCCGCCATAATGGCCATCTTCAAGAACCTGTCGATGACCACAAAAACACAGTCATTTCCATGCTTAGTGGAAGGAAGGCCTGACAAGTAATCCATGGAGATGGATTCCCAAGGTCGACTAGGGGTAGGTAGCGAGGTATAGAGGCCTTGCATCTTGATGGTCGGATTGGCAATGGCATAGACAGTACATGATCTAATGTACTTCCCACCATCCTATCAAAGATTCTTTGAATAGAAATACTTCTGCAATACTGCCACTATTTTTTCGATCCCAAAATGCCTAGCAGCCTGACTGTAGTGTGCTACCCAAATCATCTTGGCACGCTCACTTGAAGGAACACAGAGGTGACCCAGGTGGCATAACAGGGCATCCTAGAGGTGAAAATCTGGAACATGCTGACCTTCCAAGAGTGTCTGGTATGTGTGGCCAAATTCCAAGTCACTTTTGTAGAGAAGTGGCGAATCAAAAGTCTCGTGCCCATAAGAGTTGAGAACAATGGTTAATGCCATTATTGGTGGTCAACTGAGGCAATTTGCAACATTATTGGTGCTGCCCTTATTATAGTTGATATTCGAATGGAACTACTGCAGGTATGTGGACCACTTCTGATGGTGATCATTATGCAATTTCCCTTGGGTCTGTATGAACTGCAGCAGTCGGTGGTCTGTGTGGATGACCATTTCCTTCCCCAAAATGTAATGTTTCCATTGTCGACAGACCTACATAATGGAATACATCTCTTTGTCTTAAGTGGGATACTTCCAGATTGTGTCTAAAAGTGTCTCACTGTGATATGCCATTGGATGCCCGTGTTGAGGAAAGACTACCCCAATAGCATAGTCAGAGGCATCTATCTCGACCTCAAATGGTTGTTGTTAGTCTGGTAATGCAAGAACTGTTGCTCAGCAGAGACGATATTTCAACTCTGTGAATGCCTTTTGTTGAGATTCAGACCAAAAGAATTTTTCTTTCACTCCTCCCTTGGTGACTTGACTCAAGGGCCAAGTGATATGAGAAAATCCCAACACGAACCTGTAGTAGAAGTTGGCAAGGCCTAGAAAATTGCAAAGCTTTGTCAGAGTGGTTGGAGATGGCCAATCCCGAAGGACTTGGATCTTAGCTGGATCCACATGCACCCCCTGTTCATCAATAATGTATCGCAGCTATTGAACCTGGGTCATGCCAAAAGTGCATTTCTACAAATTGGCACATAACCTGTGTTGCCGCAGTGTTTGGAGAACCTGTCGGATGTGGCGGAGGTGCTCCTCCCAACTCTGGCTAAAGATTAGGATGTCATCCAAGTACACCACTACAAATGAGTTGGTGAATTGCCGCAAGATGTCATCCATTAGCCTCATGAAGGTTGTAGGAGCATGCATCAATCCAAAAGGCATAACTAACCATTCGAAAAGGCCCTCCTTGGCTTTGAAGGCAGTCTTCCAGACATCGGAGGGTTCAATTGGTACCTAGTGAAATCTTGACTTCAAATCGATCTTGCTGAAGTATTTTTGCCCCCTTCAGTTGGTCCAGGAGGTCATCAATGCATTGGATTGGGTACCTATTATGAACAGTGATCTTGTTCAGCGCCCGATAGTCAATACAGAGTCTCCAAGTCCCATCCTTCTTCTGTACCAACACGACCGGGCTCCCACAGGGCGATAAACTCAGACAGATGTGACCTTTTTCTAGCAGCTCCTAGATCTGCCTCTTGATTTCATCGTTCTCTAGAATGGAGCATTGATAGATTGGTCCATTGGGCAGTGGCACACCTGGGGTCAGATCAATGGAGTGCTTGACCTGATAATGCAGATGAACCCCTGCGGGGGAGGTGAAGATGTTGTACTCCTCCATGACCTTGTCCATCTATAGTTGTCATGTGGAGGGGCACTATTTGGAGGTCGTGGCCACCGTCTTCTTCTTTCCTTGAGGGCGTATCATCAGGAAAAAAAATTTCTCGGTTTTGGAAATGAGCTTACTGCATTGTTTTGTAGTAACTAAAGAGATGGCGGTAGGCAGTGCTACCTCTGGTATCCTGTACCACTTATTTCCCAAAGTAACAATAACAGCATGGGGCCTTGATTCATACACAGCATGACGCTTCCGCAAGTATGGTTGTCCTAATAATACATCACAAACTTCAAGGGAAGCAATGTCACACAATACCTCATCTGTGAAGGGCTTGATGTTGTATGTAAGGTGACACTGTTGGCTCACGCGAAGATCCCGTCCTTGGTGAAGCCACCTGATGGTGTACGGTTGTGGATGTGTTGTGGTCAGTAAGCCCAACCGCTTCATGACCTCTGCCGAAATGAGGTTCTTTTAGCTCTCGCTATCGACAATGAACTGTAGTGGGGAGCCCTTTACCCACATCTGGGAGTGGAAGAGATGCTCCTCCTCCTCTGGATCTTCGGGTTCCTCCTTTTGGATCTTCATGGTGGCAACGGTGGCGTTGGGCTCAGCATCCATAATCTACTTCAATTTTTCATTCCCCTTATCGGGTTCTGACTCAGAGTCAGAACATGCATTTGATTCTGAAACCTTTATCTTGGCCACCAGTGACTGCTTGGCCTGACACTCACTTGTGTTGTGAGTGGAGCTCTTATGGAAATCACACCACTTTCCCGTGTCTTTTTTCAGCTTCGCGATGCTGTTCTTTGCTTGTAGCTTTGGCGGGTTATATTGGGCTGCCCCGCCTTAGCTTTTCCCTTTGTTCTGCGGTTTGGGGGCACCTTTCCCTTATTTCGGATTTGCAGATCTAAAGTCTCGCTTCTTCTGTTTAAAATTTTTCTCGACCTTGACAGCATAGCTGTATGTTGTGTCGAGCAAGAAGATGTTCAGGAATTCTATTTCTTCCCAGATGTACATGTAAAGGTAGCCATGATATTTGAGTACCAAATGATGCTCTATATCCTTGATACCCAACTTTGTGTGAAGGGTATGGAAAATATTGGTAAACTCTGGCACGTCTTTGTCCCTTCCCTGCCGCAGTGTGGTCCACTTTATGTATTGAACCTCATAGCTTCCGATAGGGTATTACTACTCCTTGATGGCATTCTAGAATGACTTCCAAGTGGGTGCGATTGAAAATAGTGAGCATGTACTTTCATCCTTCTACTTGCAGTAGGTTTCCCACCCATCCCTGACATGGGGGGTTGCTTTGAGAAGAGCAAAAATAATCTTTTCCCCAATAGAAGAATCATGAACTGAAAAATATCCCTCTAACACATTTAACCATTTATCGATGGCATCTGCATCTATCTGACCCTCAAATATGGGGATTTCAAAATTAACTTCTACCTTAAATGGTGTGGCGTTTCCAGAGTTATTGTTGGAAGCCAATGCATTGCCCCTGGGTAGCCACTGAAGGATCTAGGGAAAGTTGTCCATCATCGCATTCCTTCGTTGCTCGACGGCTTCTTCGAGCAATATTTTGATAGGATCTCCTACCCCCTCGTCTTTCTTTTCATTCGCCATGGGAGGCCGTCAAGATTTACAAGGCTAGTCTTGCAAAGTTTCGACCAGTTCAAGCACTAACTCCTTATATCCTGACCTCATTGGGGACATGCAAAGAAAAATGGACAAGAAAAGCAGACCTCTCTGATACCGTTGATCCGGATTTAAACAGGAATGCAACAAATTACAAAGGTAACCATAAACACAGAGATGCAGTGGAAATAATACTTCATTTCATTAATGTCAAATACTGAAATATGCTTACAAACAGGAATGGAAATAAACTAGCTAGGGTGATGGTAACCTATCTCAGAGAAGAGATGTGGCGGCTACATGCCTCTGAACTATTTGAAAAGGAGGCTCAAGGGACTTTTTATTATTGAACAATAAGAGCAAACCCTAAATAACCAAAACCCTAACTTGAAGAGATGTAACACCAAGAGTTTATGGGCCCCATTGGGGTGAGTTCGATAGCCAACTTTCCAGGGTCGCAACTTGGTCATATTATCTCCATTTGACGTGCATGATAACCCGTTGGAAAGATATCTCTGAGGAGTACGACAGAAAAGACGATTTCAGACAGAAAATCGTTCACGGTAGATTTCCCAAAAAACATCGTTTAGAGCCTCAGAATGGCTCCAGAAGTTTAGGACCAAAAAAATCTGCTAAAAATAGTAAATTCTGGAAGAAGCAATGGTGGGGTTCCAAGTGAAATTGGCGGGTGGCCACCAATATCCACCTGGATCACAAAAATAATAAATCTAGGGAATATGATAATGAGTAAATTGTTAACGTGTATTATTAGTTTTTGAATAGTATTAATATTATATTATTATAATAGTATTATTCTTATTATTAATGGCTTGAGTAAATATTTAATATAAATTAATTAGTAAAACACTAATAGATGTAAGGAAGAATTTATTTTCCTTATATTTAGAAGATGGTCCTTTTATAACTGTCTAAAGGGGTTAAATTTTTATGTTTCCATTAGACATTTTTACTAAGATATTTATATTAATTAGTTACCCATACCATTAATAATAATACTATTATTATAACACTATTATATTAATAATAATAATATAATAATAATTAATATGATAATATTATATCCTTACCCTCACTAATTTCCCTAGATCTATTAGTGTTTCACTAATTGATTTATATTAAATAGTTTCCCAAGCCATTAATAATAAGAATAATACTATTATAATAATATAATATTAATATTATTCAAAAGCTAATAATACGCGTTAACAATTTACTCATTACATTGTTTTATTAGGGCTTAATATCATAATTCCTCATCATTTCTCCTAAAAACCCTTCACACGATAACAAAAAAAATGCATACCTATAAGTGACGCATGGCATGAATCTTATGCTAAATGATAGAAATTTCTTTATTGCATAACTCGTCCACGTAGACAACAACAAAGTAACGCACAAACACACCACTCTTGTGTTGAAAATAACAACAAGATATGCTAAAAATAGCACTGCTATAAAATAGCACTTCAGGATACATTCCAATTTTAGTTAGTCCCTGAACTAAAATTGAGAATTAAAATTCGACTTTGATCTCAGCAGTTGTTTGAAAAATAATTAATTAATTCATCTTGAGTTAATTAGTTGGAGAAAATCAAACATGAGGTCTTTGTGAAGACATGCAACAGTTTCTCCATTGATTGAGGAAGTTATCCTTTGATTAAGGAGATCAGGATGAGTTGTACTTTGAGTTGTAATTAGTTAGCTCATTTCTCTGAGTTAAGCCCAGTTAGATTAGTTCCAACAGTTTGTGGGATTAATTGTGAATTCAGTTAGTTAATGCATGTATGCATGTAACTCCTGCACTTCAGATAACTGAATATTCTCTCATAAATAACTCATGCATGTCAATTCAGTCAGAGACCCAGTTGAGATCAGGTGATGGGACAATGTACTATCAGTTGCAGGAATATTCGATTAACGACATCTCTTACATGCAAAAGTAATTCATTCCCTAGAGATTGTGCAGTTACTTTTGAGCTTGATGGTTGTGTGCTGAAGCCAATTCACATAGGTGGCAGCATTGGACCCCAAGAGAAACTGCACAAGGAAATAGGAGTCTTGGAGGGCTAGAGGAAAGTGTATGTTGTGTCTATTTAGTCTGTGAGTTGTATTGTTTGATTGTACTGAGAGTTGGATAGCTTGTGACCTAAAGCTTTGTGTAATCCGGACATATTTCCACTTGTATGATATTACAAAGATCGGGATTTTCACTGGGGCTTTCCCCATAGTATTCTTCTATGTTCTTGTGTGATTTCTTTCTCATTCTCAGTTATATGTGTTCTATTTGATCTTTCTCATAACCGATTAAGCTTCTGCAAGTTTGTTGTAGAAGTAGACCATGTATTTTGCTTTAGTATATTGCATAATCTATTGATCTATAGTGGGAAATTCTACATGGTATCATAGCAAAGGTGATCAAGGCAAAGAACAGTATAAAGGAAGGGAGAAGATTGAAGTTTAAAGTTCTTGAATATAGAAATCGAGTTATTATCACATCCCAATTTCACCAATGGCATTCAAGAGTTTAAAACTCGAGTATGCCCTTGATGGCAGCTCAAATTATATAGCCTAGAAGGATCGCATGGAAGAAATATTAGAGGATAACGGTCTAAAGGATTTCATTGATCAAGAAGTCCCCAAGCCAGCAGCGGCTATTGTTACCGAATTGATGGAATGGAAGAAATGTGTGGCTAGAGCAAGGAGAATCCTTTTGGAGGGAGTTCGAGACCACATAGTCTCAAGCCTCCATGGGAAGGAGACACCATTTTCAATGTGGGAAACATTGAAAGATCTATATCAGAACAACAACGATCAGAAAAAGTTGGCACTGAAAGAAAAGCTTCTCAAAGTCAAGTGTGAAAAGCACGACATGATCTCTACATATCTGAAGAAACTCACCACCTGCAGGGATGAGCTTGGAAGTGTAGGGATCATGACAACCGATGATTAACTAATGAGTCTTTCTCTTCTTGTTCTTCCTAAGAGCTGATATAGCTACCAAGACTCGGTAAATGGAAGAGAGAAATTTCCAGATTGGGAACGACTTTGGTTGGATCTGATGTAGGAGGAGATAGGAAGAAGCACCAGAGATGGATTTTCATCAAAGCAAGATGATGAGGAAAATCTAGCCTTAGCAAGTAAGGCGAGAAAAGGGAAAGGCAAGGCATCCCATTCCAAATCCAGTTTTTCCCATGGTGGGAAGAAGTTTGACAAATCAAAAGTTCGATGCTTTGATTGTCATGAGGTGGGCCATTATTCTATGAATTGTCCACAGAAGAAATCCAAGAAGGGATCCTCGAAAGGATCATATGGTGAGGCATTGGCCTCACAATTTGAATTGGATTTATCTCTCATCGCATGCATGGTTTCATCCATGGTGGGATGTATTTGGTACCTGGATAGTGGAGCTTCGTTTCACATGATAGACGACTAGAATTTTTTCAGTAACTTGGAGGAGAAGGATCTCAAGATGTGGATCGAGATGGGCGATGATGGGAAGTACTGTGTTTCAAGTGAATGTACGGTTCTGTTTCAGAGGGAGCATGGAGTGCCTCTCACCCTGACTGATGTAAAGTATCTACTAGGTGTGAAGAAAAATATTGTGTCCATTGCTATGCTAGAAGATAAAGGCTATGATGTAGTGTTTAGTAAATGAAAGGTATTCCTAAGGCATATTGGCACTAGACATACCAAGAGGATTGGGGTTCAAGTAAAGAATCTTTACAAGATAGAGGTAGACAACCGTGCTGCATTGAGTTCCAAAGCTGAGTTTCTCCAGAGCCAAGATGTTGGTGAGCTATGGCACAGAAGATTGGGCACTTGCACCATGGAGCCCTGAAGATCATGCAGCAGATTTCTACCAGACTTCCCAAGGGAAAACTGGAGCAGACAGATACAAGAAAAGGTTGTACCTTGGGTAAGTATGCGAAATTTTCCTTTTAGGATCGAGACAGCAGAGCTGGAGCAATCCTAGAGCAAGTTCACACAAATGTTTTTGGACCATTCTCTACAGCCTCCACCACTAAACAAAGGTACTATGTTATTTTTATTAATGATTTTTCTTGTAGATGTTGGATCTACTTTATGCAAAAGAAGGATCATAACTTCTTGAGGTTTTGTGAGTTTAAAGCCTTGGCAAAGAAAGAATCTGCAAAGACAACAAAGGCCTTGTGTAGCGACAATGGTGGAGAGTATGTCACCCAACAATTTAAGGACTTTTGTGCTATAGAAGAAATTAAACGGGATTTCACGGCACCCCATAACCCACAGCAAAATCGGGTGGCCAAAAGGAAGAGAAGATCAATTGTGGGAGCAGCTCCAACAATGTTGCATGACCAAAGCCTACCACTGCATTTGTGCACTGAGGCATGCAATACAACAATATAATTGCAGAACAAAAGCTCACACCGTATACTCGGAATGAAGACACCTATGGAGGACTTTACCGGGAAGCGATCAGATCTGAGTCACTTCAAAATCTTTGGATCATCGATTTATTTCCATGTGAAGAAAGATTCCCTCAAGAATCTTGATCCAACATCTAAGTTGGGAATACTTGTGGGGTACATTGATACACCCCACAACTATCAGGTGTTCCTGCCTACCAGTCAGAGGACTGTGGTACACAAAGGTCTAAAGTTCGACGAGCAGAAAGCCATGCGAGTATCACTTGGGAGGGAGTTCAAGTGGCATGTAGAGGAGGAGCTTTGATTTCCTAAGGAGGAGGAGCCTCAGATTGATGCGGAGCAGCCACATGTAGAGGATCCGGGAGTTGAGATATCCACTCATGCCAAGTCTTCTAGAGATGGGCGAAAACACTCAAGGGAAGCTGACAGGTTGATGCTAGATGCGGGGGAGAATGTGGGATAGTGATCTTCTCAGCACATACAGAGGAGGTCACCAGAGTGGTACACTGGTTACATGGCCCTGGTTGGGAAGTGTGTAGAGTCTGAACCTTTTTCATTCGAGGAGGCAATGCAGCAACCATTCTAGTTTGATACAATGGTGGAGGAGTATGACTCCATCATTGGAAACTATGTTTGGGATGTTGTTCCAAGACCTCAGGAAAAGTCTGCGGTGAGTCCTAGATGGCTTTACAAGGTAAAGCAAGCATATGATGGTAGTGTTGAGAAACATAAGGCAAGGTTTGTTACCCATGGTTTCTCACAAGTTGAGGGGATTAGCTATGATGAAACTTTTTCTCCTATAGCAAGGTACTCATCTATTAGAGCGATGTTGGCACTATCAGCTTAGATGGGTTTGAAGATCCATCAGATGGTTGTGAAGACAACGTTCCTCAGTGGGAAGATTGAGGAAGAGGTGTACATTGAGCAGCTGGAAGGTTTTGAGACCTTCGATCATGAGTCGCATGTGTGCCAACTCAAGAGAGATTTGTGCGGGTTGAAGTAAGCACCTTGTGCTTGGTACACTAGGATCGACAACTATTTCACCGGGTTGGGCTTCACCATGACAGAAGCAGATTCGAACCTTTAACACATCGTGGTAGAAGGTAAGCCATTGATCATTGTTCTTTATGTCAACGATCTGATTTTGACAGGTGATGATCAATTGATCAAGTCTTGCAAGGAGGACGTTGCAAGAGAGTTCGAGATGAAAGACATGGGTCTTATGCACTATCTTCTAGGGATGGAAGTGTGGTAGAAGGATGGGGATTTTTTTGTGTCTCAAGGCAAGTACGCCAATGAGATATTCCGGCAATTCCACATGGAGAAGTGCAAGCCCATGTAGACTCCTCTAGTTGGTAACTGGAGGAAGGAGGATGCTACTTCAGGTGAGGTAGTAGCTGCTACTATTTATCGGCAGCTTGTGGGTTCACTAAAGTATCTAGTGAACACACGACTAGACATACTTTTCGGTGAACCAGCTGAGTCAAGCTATGGTTCAGCCTACCAAGCTGTTTTGGAAGGCAACGAAACTTGTGCTGAAATAACTTAGAGGCACATCTCAATATGGATTGTAGTATAGGCGGACAAAGGGAGTGAAGCTTTAGTACTTCACAGATGTAGATTGGGTAGGGAGTCCATCAAACTGGAAGAGCACTTCTGGAGGAATATTCAGTGTTGGTTCAGCTACAGTTTCCAGGTACAGCAAGAAATAGAGGTCACTTGCACTTAGCTCAGCAGAGGCTAAATACATGGCTACCAGTCAGGCAGCATGTGAGGCCATTTGTATGCGGAAGATTCTAGTGGGAATTTTCGGTCAGAGGATAGATCCAACTGTCATCTACCATGATAATAAGAGTTGTATCAAACTCTTTGAGGATCAAGTTTTTCATGATAGGTCCAAGCACATTTATATCTGGTACCATCATCTTCGAGACTGTGTGGTCAACAGGATCATGTTGTTGTTTTATGTTTCGACCGAGGAACAAGATGCAGATATTTTGACTAAGGCATTTTCAAAATGAAAGTTCAAGTTCCACAGAGATAGGATCGGGGTTACTCATAATCCCTTTCTTGTTGAGAGGGAGTGTTGAAAATAGAGACAAGAAATGCTAAAAATAGAAGTGTTAAAAATAGCACTACTATAAATAGCATTTCAGGATACATTCCAATTTTAGTTAGTCCCTGAAATTAAATTGAGAATTAAAATTTGAATTTGATCTCAGCAGCTATTTGAAAAATAGTTAATTAATTTATCTTGAGCTAATTAATTGGAGAAAATCAAACATGAAGTTTTTGTGAAAACATGCAACAGTTTCTCCATTGATTGAGGAAGTTATCCCTTGATTAAGGAGATCAGGATGATTTCCACTTTGAGTTGTAATTAGTTAGCTTAGTTATATGAATTAAGTCCAGTTAGATTAGTTCTAACAGTTTGTGGAACTAACTGTGAGTTCAGTTAGTTAATGCATGCATGCATGTAACTGTTGCACTTTAGATAACTGAATATTTTCTCATAAATAACTCATGCATGTCTCTTCAATCAAAGACCAGTTGAGATCAGGTGATGGGACAGTGTACTATCAGTTGCAGGAATACTCCATTGAGGATATCTCTTACATGTAGAAGGAATTCATTCCTTGGAGATTGCGCAGTTACTTTTGAGTTTGATGGTTGTGTGATGAGGCCAATTCACACAACTGGTAGCATTGGACCCCAAGAGAAAATGCGCAAGGGAATAGGAGACTTGGAGGGTTGGAGGAAGGCATACGTTGTGTCTATTCAGTCTGTGAGTTGTATTGTTCGATTGTACTAAGAGCTGGATAGACTGTGAGCTAAAGCTTTGTGTAATCCGAACATATTTCTGCTTGTATGATATTACAGAGATCGGGATTTTTAGGTGAGGCTTTCCCTAGAGTATTCCTCTGTGTTGTTCTGTGATTTCTTTCTCATTCTCAGTTATATGTGTTCTATTTGATCTTGCTCATAATCGATTAAGCTTCCGCAAGTTTAGTGTAGAAGTAGATCTTGTATTTTGCTTTAGTATATTGCATAATCTATTGATCTACAGTGGGAAATTCTACATCTCGTAACAAAATTTTGACATCAACTACTAGGTCAATTCACATAGACCATAACAAAGTAACACACAAACACACCATTATCTTGAGTAACAAGAATTTTGACATCAACTACTAGGTAAATTCCCATTCCCTAGCCCATGCCAACAACAATGTATTCCTCTTGGTGCCCTAACTCAAACCCATTGTAATGGCATCATGCATGTGTTACACTAAAGTTATCCCTTGATGAAATTAGGTCGGTATCATGATTATGTCACACTATCATCTTAACATCTTCTCCATGTCATCCGACCACATGGACTCCATATTAGGTCCCATCGAGGTCCCGACTCTTCATGCAAATCAATACTTCCTCATTATAATATGAAATGACCACCTCCTTAAAGCATTTAACCAAAAACTAGAATCCTTCATATTAATTGATGGATGTAATGTCCATATCGTAGTTCCCATCTATCGTGGCCACTACAGAATGATGAGCTCGCCTGCTCCAAGGCCACTAAACAAGAAATACTTCAGTTAAGTGACGGGAAACTCCACATCGAGCAATGAAAACACTTGAGCACCCTTAATTATATCATTGTACCCCTGTAGCTTCAGTTCCTAGCTAGTTAGTGGTTCTGTTGGAGATTTCAAGGCTAAGGCATGAAGTCCATGCTTCTCTTGTGAACATACTGTTGAGTCTTCCCATCATAACGGTTTTATAGAGAAACTATTAAGATAGACCTAAAATAATGAAAGTATATAGCCTTACTCACCATGACAAATATCCTTTAATCTATCATAAGAAATTAAATAAGGGCCAAGGGACCCTTAAGTCATCGGAATAATCATTCATACAAAGTTATAATCATGGAGAATTACACATACACAACCAACCCACTAACTATTGTCCATTAACATATATTAATATATAATATAATATATATACTAGTATATTATATATATAATAATATTAATATATAATATATACTATATATTAGTATACTCATATAATATTAATAATATAATATATCTTAATCGCTATTAATAGTATTAATATTATGATTTATCCTATACTATAATTAGTCAAATATATATTATATAATAATATATAATAGCATATCATAACTATTATATTATGTGATATCTTTAGTATATAATATAAATTTATTATATAGCTATATTAATATATAATAGTATAAGTTAAATTATTACTAATATCTTAAAGTACTCTATCTATAGGAGGTATGGTTTATAATAAAGTGTGAGTGTGCTATTAAAAACTTATGAATGTAAGTGACTCAGGTATGGTTTATAATAAAGTGTGAGTGTGTTATTAAAAACTTATGAATGTAAGTGACTCTTCTTCACATAAGTCATGTATACTTTTCTCTCACTATAATACAATATAGTATATAATATATTATAAGTATATTATATATTATATAATATACATATTATATAATATATTATAGTATATACATTATTTTTTATTATAGAATTGGCAACTGAAGTAGTCTCGCAACTCGCGTGTTACATAGGGTCGATTCTGACTACTACCACTATAACCCCTGGCAAACTGCGCTCACCCCTCTTCATAGCTTACGGGGCTAGTCCAGAGGATTTGAACTCGTAACCTTTAATACGGAGCCCGTCTTTCTAACAAACTTCACCGCACCGATTACCAACTCACCTACCCGGTAGGACTAGTATATATATTAATAATATATATTATATATAATATATTATATTATATTATATATGTATCCCGATACATATAATCCTATATTATACCTATTATATATTATAATATCCTATAATATTAGTATTGCGGCATTCCTGCCAAAGCAATTCAATCTTTCTCATTTTCTAGAGTCATGGCAATTCTTCTGAAGACCTGAAAAATCGTGAAACTTTTTCACTCCCTTGTTCCACAACTCACCTTTCAGCCAAGCGAGAGTCTAACCTAAATATGTTCACCCTTCCTAAACATTAGATTAACCATTTTAAAACGCAGACTCCCTCGATGGCTAAGCATCCCGTGAAAGTTAGAAACAAAATTTTGGATTCGGCTTCACGATATTCCAACACCTCAGAAATGTCACCTACGTCTAAAATCGAGAAGTTGGAAATCTCTAAACAAATGTAGTGTAGAAATCTAGAAACCCTGGTAAAGCTTTTAGGACACTGAAAATTCCTCTTCTTTCGGTGATTCATTTTCAGATTTTCGATGCATTTTATGCTGTTTCAAGTTAACGGATGAAGAGTAGTTAAAATCTAGGAAGTTAACTGAGATATTATGGTGATGATTTTGATATTAATGTACACTACTTTATATAATTTGGTATATGCGGGATATGGAGACAGTCGCAGGTAAATCAATCGAGAAAGTCGTAAACGGTCAAAATAACGAATGTTTCCCACTCAGGCACCTTGGGAGAGCCTAAACTAAATATGTTCACCCTTCCTTTACAAAGTAACCACAACCATTTTCAATCCTATATTCCCATGGTCGCTAATCGTCTAATCATCACAACATTTTGGATACATGGAAGGATTCAGCTCCACGAAGTCCGAACACCTCAGAAATTTCATCTCTGTTTAACAACGGGAAGTTGGCAAACTCTAAAGATATGGAATATACAGCTGTCAAAACTCCGGTAATGTTTTTAAGTCACTGTATATTCCTCTTGTTTTATGATTCATTTTCAGATTTTCTAAACATTTTCTGCTGTTTCAGGCTTAAGGATGAAGATTCATTACACTCTCGCATGCTAAGAGAAATATTATGGTGGTAAATTTTGTATTGATGTAGAATAATTCATTTAATTTACTGTATGCAGGACATAGACTTGGGCACAAGGAAATCAGAAAAGAGGATCGTGAACAGTCAAAACAACTAACCCGAAGAATCAAGGAAATCAGAACAGAAATCGAAAAATGTTGTGAACGGTGAAAAAGTTAAACACGAAGAATCTATTATAAACAAATTAGTTAACTATATTATACTAGGAGACACTACCTTATATTGATACTAACAATACATATATATATCCTATAATAGCGCTATACGATATATATTATTATTAATACATTTATTAATATAATTATTCTATAATATATATTAATATACTAATATTCTTATTCTATATTATATTATAGGATAATATACCAATTATATTATATAATTAGCATACAAGATTATAATATATATGGTCCTACTTACCTGCTCTTAGTAAGCTGTAGAGATATTATAATTTTTTTAATTAGATTATAAGATAAATAGTTGCAGATGTTGATTTAGGAAAAGAGGGATATACAAAACATATAAATATGGAGAATGTAGGAAAAATGATAGCAACTATTATAGTGAGATGGAGAAGGAAAATGAGAAGAACCAATCTACAAGATGAATAAGATCAGGAAAGATATTGGGAGAGAGACAAAGATCAATATCTTAGGGGTAACGACTTGAAGGCGACCATGAATAAATATGTATTATACATTGACTTTTATGTTTTATACATGGATGAGATTTAGATGTTTTGGGCTATTCTTAGATAGACTCAGTGGGAACCATCAATATTAAAGTACAAAACAAATTCCTAAAGCTATGGTATAAAAAGAGGAAAATTACCTTGCATGATATTTCCATTAGGAACCAAGCAAATGTTGTGGAAGTAGAAGAAAAAATATTTAATGACAGTGACACATCATATGATGAACCTTTGATGGTAGACACCCAAACACAGACATCAAACCAGGTACCAAAAAAGAATGAAAGACTACTCAGGCAACAATAATAGAGGATGTAACGAAAGATATACCATTAGTTAAAGCTTCATCATATCACCACCTGCATCACCGAGAATACAACAACTATCAAGATGGCAATGGATTAGCAACAAGGAAAACAACCACTCGATGACACATAAAGCGGTGGGGGAATCCACCCATAACACATCAACACAAAGGAACCACCACTCCAACAAGTGAGGCACCAGCTAGATTGGAGCATATTAATATTATCATGATTAGTAATTATATTATACTATAAAGAATAATATCCTCTCAATATAAAATATATATATATATATATATAGTAATAAAATATAATAGATTAGTATAATATATATATATATATATATATATATATATATATATATATATATATATATATATATATATATATATATATATATAATAGTGGAGTATAATTATAATATTTTAATTAGTATTCTATTAATAATATTATATAATACATCCATTAATATATTAGGACTAATTTCATTATATAAGGGATATAACAGATTCAATTCATGAGTATATACTATATAACATTTAATATACTATTATCATTCATATAACACAAAGAACTAGTCGCTTCAATGAGGTTTTCAACTCATAGGTCTGCTTAGGTGCCTCAAAAGACGTTTTCACTTGAGTTTTTTATTTTTTTCTCTTATTTTTCGTTTCCTATTTTTTTTCCTATCCTACTCTACTTGGGAAAACAAAATCATTTTGATGTGTTAGATTACTTCTAATGAAGCCAAATGCACATCAAGATGAAAGATAAACTGATGTGTAGGCTTGAAATGTATTCTTTCACATGTACCTGGATGTAAGAGACTAAATTCTTTGACTCTGATGATATCAAGCACAATTGAAGAAGAGAGTATTGTTGCAACTTAGGGACTGTATAGAACCATATTTCAATATAGTTGTGATGCCCCTAGTCCACTTGCTAATTTTAAATATTTTCTAGATATTTAAATTAGGAAAAATACAAATTGTTAGAATAGGAAGAGACATTGAAGCTTGGAAGTTGAAATAAAAGCTCACAAAATCATTGTATATGTTGAGACATGGAATTTATGATATTCTTACTATTAGTTTCCCACTTTTGACCCCTTTTAAAACCCCATTTTTGTCGCTATACAATCCTCTTTTATGCATAATGAAGGAAAATCATGTTAACTAGGGGTTTCAAGGTAAATATTTATTTAATGTTGATTATCTATGGTTTTGAATACATTTAAAGGGATTAATATTTATTAAGGCTACTAATGAGGGTTTGAGTAGGTCCAACAACCCTTTTGGTTTCCTACAAATGAACTCCACATTTGATATGAATGTGTTTGTCCCAAATTTGAATGGGCACATGGGTTTCCTCGGAGTCAACCTCGAGATGCTTTTTCACCTACCAAATCAAATCTCCAATTCACATCGAATACCTATTTGGCCTTCCACTTTAGTGGTTAACCTTAGTGAGATGTGACCTAGATTGGGGGTACTCCATTCATATTTCTTCCACATGAATGTGATCACTCAATCGTGGCTCAACCCTAGCTTGGCACTTCATTACTCCCTCACTCTAGATATGCATCATGGTCATTGGATCTCTTGGATTTTTACTCAATATAGGCTTTCAGCTATGGGAGATAACTATACAGTTTGTACTATGTTCTGTATAATAACAAATCTTTGACTCTTATTATTTTTAGCGAGTGGTAATAGAGATAGGCTTCATTTTTTTGTTGTAATACAACCTAGTGTTGTGACCATTGAGGTCGCTCCTATATATTGCTCCTCATACAATTTGTCGTATTTTTAATGATAGTATGAAGAGCATAAAAGAACTAAGCTCATTATAACAATACATTAAACTACATTAGTTATATTCATATAACTAATATAAGTAATATAGTGATGCAGGTAGATGTTGGTGGAAACCCACCTATCCCATTTGGACTCCCACAACTGTCTCTTTTAGTTTTTCAATTTCTGTAATTGTAGCATAATTTACTATTTTTAGCAGTTTTTTAGGCCCTGAACTTCCGGAGCCGTTTTGAGGCCCTAGATGATGTTTTTTTGGAAATATGGGAGCAACATGGGCCCAAAGATTGATGTTTCTCTTCCCAAAGTTGTAGGGCTCATATAGATCTTTCTAGCGAGCTATTGTACACATCAAACGAAGATCGAGTGCCAAAGTTACGACCCCGGGAAGTTGATGTACCAACTTACCCATAACAGGGCCCACAATTTGGCGTTTCATCTTCTAGGGTTAGATTTTTGGATGTTAAGGGTTTTCCATTGTTTCTAAACAATAAATAGGCCTTTCAGTCTCATTGTAACACAGTTCAGAGGCATGGACTCGCCACAACTCTTCTCAGAGATAAGCTACCATTGTCCTAGATGGTTTATTTCCATTGTTGTTTGTAAGAATATTTCAGTATTTTATATTAATGAAATGAAGTATTATTTCTGTTGCATCTTTGTGTGTATGGTTATCTCTGTAATTTGTTGCGTTCCTATTTAAATACGGATCAGTGGTATCAGAGCGATCTGATTTTTCTCTGTTTTTCTTTGCATTTCCCCAACGAGATCGAGATATAAGGAGGTAGGGCTTGAACTGGTCGAACCTTTGCAAGACTAGACCCGCAAATCCCATAGGCCTCCCATAGCGGACGAGAAGAAAGATGAGGGGGTAGGAGATTCTATCAAAATCTTGCTTGAAGAAGCCCTCAAGCGACAAAGGAACGCGATGATGGATAGCTTTGCCCAGATTCTTCAGTGGCTACCCAGAGACAATGCATCAGCTTCCAACATCTACTCTTGAAATGCCACACCGTTTAAGGTACAAGTTAATTTTGAAATCCCCATATTCGAGGGTAAAATAGATGCAGATGTCATAGATAAATGGTTAAATCTGCTAGATTGGTATTTTCTGTTCACGATTTTTCCAGTCGTGAAAACATTATTTTTTCTCTTCTTAAAGTAGCCCCCCAAGTCAAGGACTAGTGGGAAACCTACTGCGAGCAAAAGGATGAAATTACAGGCTCACTATTTTTAGCCACACCCACTTGAAATTCCCTCGAGGATACCATCAAGAAGCAGTACTACCCTGTCAAAAGCTATGAGGACAAATACATAAAGTGGACCACGTTGCGGTAGGGATGAGACCAAGATGTGTCGAAGTTCACAAACATTTTCATACCCTTACACACAGTTGGGTATCAAAGATTCTGAGCTGCATCTAGTACTCAAATACCACAGCTGCCTACACAGATACATCCTAGAAGATATGGAGTTCCTGAACATGTCCTCGCTCAGCACAGTGTACTGATACAGTATAAAAATTGAGCAAAAGTTCAAACAAAAGAAGAGAGGCTTCGGATTTGTGAATCCGAAAAGCAAAGGACAAAGCTAAGGTGGGTTGACCTAAGACAACCCATTGAAGCCACGAAAAAATAACAACATCATGAAGTCGAAGAAGGACACAGGAAAGTGGTGTGAGTTCCATAAGATCCCCACTCACAACACAAGTGAATGTCGGGCCAAGCAGTCGCTGGTGGTAGAGGTGAAGGCTTCAGAATCATATGCATGTTCCGACCCTGAGTCAGAACCTGACAAGCGGAATGGCAAAGGAAAGCAAATCATTGATGCGGAGCCCAGTGCCACTGTTGCCACTGCCAAGATCTAGAAGAATGATCCCAAAGGTCTAGAGGAAGGGTAGCATCTTTTCCACTCACAGATGTGGGTGAAGGGTTCGCCGCTACAATTCATTGTTGACAGTAGGAGCCAGAAGAATCTCATTTCAATAGAGGTCGTGAAGCGATTGGGCCTACCGACTACACCACACCCACAGTCGTACAGTATCAGGTGTTTTCATGAAGGACGAGATCTCTGAGTCTACCAGCAATATCGACTTCCCTACAACATCAAGCCTTTCATAGATGAGGGCTTGGCTATATCTTTCTAAAAAGCTATCGTATGTGTCAAACGAAGATCGGGTGCCAAAGTTATGACCCAGAGAAGATGTACAACCTTACCCAAAATGGGCCCTACAATTTGGCGTTTCATCTTCTAGGGTTAGGTTTTGCGATGTTAAGAGTTTTCCATCATTTATCAACAATAAATAGGCCTTCAAGCCTCATTGTAACACAGGTGGTCCATAAGAGCTTTTGTGAATTTGTCCCTAGTCAAGGGCCTTCGATAGCAACGTTGATGCCCTTGCCACCATTGCAATTTTTCATTGTCCAAGTACATTGTTCCCACACTCAGCTGAGTCTCATGATCCATGATGTAATTCAATCTAAAACATTTCTCCATTTGTGCTAGCCATTTGGATGGATGAGAACCATCAAATGGATACAAGTCCCTCAGATTCAGATCTAGGCCCGCCATCACAAAAAAATTGGCTAAAATTTGAAATGGTCACAATTACGTCAATATTGCTCAGAATCCCTATTATAACCTGTTTTCATAAATGGAACAATCATTTTGCATCTTTCCATGTGATAGAAATCTTGATCCAGACACTAGAATTTCAGATCTGTGCTGCAACTCTCCCGCTGTCACCAAAATTTCTGCAAAAAAGAGCTGATTTTAAATCAGCGATATCTCCCTCATCCGGACTCCGATTCGACTGATTATTTTTTTGAATTTGGGTATTTTTTCACAAAGAATTCAGATCTACAATTAGATTTTTCAGATCGTGCACCAAGACGTCCAGACCTATGCCGCAAACTCGCTGCCCTGAAAAATTGTCTACAACCACACTGATTTTTAGATCAGTGATATCTCCTTCATCCGGACTCCGATTCAACCGATTTTTTTTTAAATCGGCTATTAAAAGGAATACATATATGCAATTAAATTTTGCAGATCTTGCACCAAAACATACAGATCTGATCTGCAAACTTGCCGCCCCCTAAATCCTGCAAAAAATTAAAAAAAAATCTCTACTTTTGTGCCCAAGAAAGTGCTCTGATACCACTTGTTGTAGCTCCAATACTACTTGTTGTAGATCTAACCTGGAAATACTATAGATCTGATATAAAAATATAAGATAATGCAAATGAACCCAGAAAGTATATGAAATGATTCTTTATTTATCAAACCCTTAAGGTAGGGCAACACCATACATTCACTCGTTAAGGAAGGAGAACACTCCACAAGCTATATGCCTGTTCATACAATAATCCTTGACTTTCTCCTTGACATAGAGTCTCTAGTCTCTATATAGGCCTCATACATACAATACCATGGGTCATTACCATGGTTCCCTCATACCATCAAACTAATACCATGGGCCCATTACATTATTACTAATTACTTGTGGTCCCTTACATGATATGGGTTAACCACCTTATTTATTACTATGGCCTATCCATTATTACATTATTACCTTGGGTACCTCCCTTGGTACCCCATATTATCCCCCCTAGGTATATAACATATTTTCCTATAGTTTTAGGAGAGAATGAGAATTATTGTAAATACGATAAGGTTTGGGAGTATTTTGGAAGATTTGAGAGATTTTTAGTTTAGTTAGATATTATCTAGAGATAAGGTATTAGATGATATTTTTTATGGAGCACAAGAGATATTTTGGGTGTTTGTTTAGGATCTAGAACCTACTTTGGGTTCAAAACCACTTGTATAAATCTAGGTGAGCCCATGAGGCATGTAAGTGAAATTGAGTGAAGAATGAGAGGCCAATTGTTATGAAACCAGCTCAAGAAAAGATAGAAAAGATAGATCAACGCCTTAGAATTCAGCCTCTTCGAGGGGGAAACCTCCTTTACATTACATAAATGAACAATTCTTGGATGATATAAATGACAAAACCTCCTTTCTATATATAGGAGTCTAAGGAGTCACAATATAATCTAGCCGACCTAACAATAATAATATAAAGACACAAAAATAACAATAGAGGGATTCTATGGGCACATTAATAACAATATGGGGGCAATGGGGGCACAACAATATAAATAAGGGGTATAACTACAATAGTAATGGGGTAATCACTAGTATTATAGGGACCCAACATGCCCCTCTCCTTCAAAAAAGTGTTGTCCTCAACGCTTGAGTAGTTCTGGATACTTCTGCATAAAATTCTCATCCTCCCATGTGGAATCTTCAGTGGATAAGTTCTTCCACTTGATAAGGTACTCTGAAAATGATCGATTTCATAGCTGTCGAGTTTTTGTTTCTATAACTGCTTCCGGTTCCAATATAATTTTTCCTTCCTCGTCAAGTTCTGGCAATATTGTTTGAACTGGGAGCTTGTCGCCTATAACCTTCTTTAAGCATGAAACATGGAAAACTAAGTGCAATTGAGAAGCTGTAGGAAGCTCCAATTTGTATGCCATAGTACCAATCTTTTGCAACACCTTGTATGGACCATAATACTTTGGTGATAATTTATTATCCTTCTTAGCTTGCTTGAGGGACATTTGCTTATATGGTTGTAGCCGTAGGAATACCCAATCACCTACATCAAAACTTCTTTCACTGCGATGTTGATCTGCCTGTTGTTTCATTCTATTCTGTGCCAACATGAGGTTATCCTTTAAGAGTTGGAGGACTTGTTGTTGATGTTCGATGTGATGTTCCACTGCCTGAACCTTAGAATTTTCTCTTAAATATGATGTGATGGATGGTGGTTGATACCCATAAAGTGCCATAAATGGGGTCATTTGTGTTGCTGTATGAAAGGAAGTGTTATACCACCATTCAGCCAGAGGCAAGCATTTGACCCATTGTGTCTGTTTATCAGATACAAAGCAACGAAGATATCCTTCCAAACATTTGTTTACTATCTCAGTTTGCCCATCAGATTGAGGATGATAAGATGAGCTATGAGCTAACTGAGTACCAAGACAAGAAATAATTCTGTCCAAAAATTTCCAGTGAAAATGGGATCTCTGTCACTTACAATAATCTTTGGGTTTCCATGTAGCTTTTGAATTATTTCCATAAATGCAATAGAAAATGTACTGGCTTTAATTGGATGTGATAATGCACAAAAGTGTGCATACTTGGTAAGTCTGTCAACTACCACCATGATGACACTCTTTCCATCAGACTTGGGTAAACCTATGATAAAATCCATTGATACCTCCTCCCAATGTTGGCTTGGAATGGATAAAGGTTGTAATAGACCCGGTGTCTTAATTGTTTCAACTTTATTTTGTTGGCAAACCAAACATTCTGCCACAAACTTTTGAATATATGATTTAAGGCCATCTCAAAAAAAATCCTTCTTAACCCTGTGGTAAGTTTTTAAAAATCCTGAGTGCCCTCCTAAGGGAGAAGTGTGCAATTCCATAAGAATCTTTTGTTTTAGCTGGGAATTCTTACAGAGGTATAAGCGATCTTTGTACCATAACGAATAATTTTTCCAGCTAAATGTATCAAACGTACTGGAATCTTGTTGTAGCTTTCGAATAAGTGCCCACACTTCTTCGTCATTCTTCCATTCCTCCCTTGCTTCATTTATCCAATCTAGTTGGATGATAGAAATAGCGCACAACAATGCTTCCACATCCTCATCCTTCCTTGAGACTGCATCTGCCACCACATTTTTCTTCCCTTTTTCGTAGATGATTTCAAAGTCATAACCCAACATCTTTGTGACCCACTTTTGTTGCTCTTCAGAGGATAATCTTTGTTCTAAAAAGTATTTAAGGCTATCATGATCCGTTTTTACCTTGAAGTGTCTTCCCATTAGGTAGGGTCACCATTTCTTAAGTGCATGGAGTATTGCCAACATTTCCTTCTCATAAATAGCTTTTCTTAGAAACTTTCCCTTGATTGGACGACTTTCAAAAGCAATGGGTCTTTCATCTTGCATTAGAACAACACCAATTCCATTTCCTGAAGCATCACATTCCACAATAAAGGTTTTTGTGAAGTCCGGTGTAGCTAAGACCGGTGCTTGGCACATTGCCTCTTTAAGATGTTCAAAGGCCTTTGTTGCTTCCGGAGTCCATGAAAATGCATCTTTCTTCAATAATGTCGTTAGAGGTGCTGCTATTCTCCCATAATTCTTAACAAACTTGCGATAATACCCTGTCAACCCAAGAAATCCGCGCAAATGCTTTATGGATGTGGGGATTTTCCATTCCTTAATGGCTTTAATTTTGGTAGGGTCTACCTTAACTCCTTCATGAGATACAATATGACCCAAATATTCCACCTCCTGGACTCCAAAGAAACATTTGGATCTTTTGGCATATAATTGTTTCTCCTCCAATAGTTGTAGCACCCTGTCAACATGTTCAACATGATCCTTCCAAGACTTGCTATAGATAAGTATATCATCAAAAAATACTAACACAAATTTTCTAAGGAATGGTTTGAAAACTGAATTCATCAAACCTTGAAATGTTGAAGGTGCATTGGTAAGGCCAAAAGGCATGACCAAAAATTCATAATGACCCTCATGAGTTCTAAATGCCGTTTTCGGAATGTCTTCAATCTTCATTCTGATTTGATGATATCCTGAACAAAGATCCAACTTGGTGAAGTAAATTGATCCATGCAATTCATCCAGTAATTCATCAATGACAGGAATGGGGAACTTATCTTTAATAGTGAGCTTGTTGAGCTCCCTATAATCTGGACACATGCGCCATGATCCATCCTTCTTGTGCACCAATACTACTGGAGCAGAGAAACAACTTTGACTCGGTTGAATTATACCAACCTCTAGCATTTCTGCAACCATACATTCAATTTCACTTTTTTGGACATAGGGATATCTGTACGGCCTAATGTTTGGAGGAACACTTCCTGGAATCAGATGAATAGCACGATCATGATCACGCATAGGTGGGAGACCTTTGGGAGACTCAAATACCTTAGAATGATTGTCCAGGACTTTTTGGAGATCTGGAGAAATAGATGATTCTAATGTGGAAACATCTAGCGAACATAATTGTGCAATTACACCCCTTTGCTCCTTTTTTAGAAGCTTTTTCATACCATTAGAGCTGATTATCTTTCCTGGTTTCCCTGCAATACCCCTTAATTCAACTTCCTTTCCTTCCGTAGAAAATTTGATGAAAAGTTCTTGAAAATTAAAAGCTATTGTACCCAAGGATTGTAGCCATTGGACTCCTAGTACAACATCAGCACCTCCCATTCGAATGGAAAGCATTGGGCTAGTCAATACATATTCTCCCATGGATAGTTTGATATTATGGCACTTTCCAGAGCAATTTATTGTTCCTCCATTTGCAATCATCACTTGACACTCTGGTGCTGGATATAGGAAGCAATTCAATTCTTTTTCTACCCTACAATGAATAAAATTGTGGGTGCTTCCTGAATCAATCAACACTATCACCTTTTTCTTCTTGATTTGTCCTTCTATCTTCATGGTTTGAGGAGTGGTAATTCCTGCCAATGTATTACAAGATATGGTCGGATTTATTTGTTCTTCATATAGGATTTGTTCCTGGAGCGTATCCTGTTCTTTTGACCTTTCTTGCTCTTTTTCTTCTTCATCTTCACAATCTATGTAGAATAATTTCTTATCAGCACACTTATGACCTTCAGTGTATTTGCTATCACAACTATAACAAAGCCCTTTTGCTATTTTTTCTTCCAATTGTTGTGGTGTCAACCTTATAGGTTGTGGAAGACTAGGGGCAACTGCACTTCCGTCTTTATAGTTGTGAGTGGCATGCCTCTTGGTTGCCATAATTTTTCTTTCCATTTTTCTTGCTAACCTGAATGCCTTCTCTAATGAATCAGGTTCCCAAAGTCGAACATCATGTTGGATATTATCTTTTAAAGACCCTATGAACACATCAATCCTATGCTGCTCTGGAATATATTTTACCCTTATGTTCAATTTTTGGAACTCCTCAATGTGCTCCATTATTGAACCCTTTTGTTTGAGACTTATCAATTGGCTAAAAAAAGTGTTGCTTTTTGTATCCTCATAATGTGCTATTAATTCTTCCGTAAAAATTGCCCAAGTGATAAATTGTTTACGACAGCAAAGCCATTGATACCATACAAACTGATTTGGTTCCAAATATAAAGTTGCCATACGTACCTTTTGTGTGTTTTGCACATTATTGAGATCGAAGAACTGCTCCATCTGTAATATCCATGTGGCGGGATCCTTGCCATCAAACTTCCTCATATCGATTTTTGGAATATGGTAGGTCTTCGATCCAACATTAGAGTCTATGGAATCATGATTAACATTTCTTTTGTTCACATCATGAGTTTCCTTTACAACCTTTTCACCATTAGTAAGTATTTCTTGTAGAAAATTTGTCAAATCTGTCTTCAAATCTGCCATGTCTGTCTTCAAATCTATCCTCAATTCTGTCTTCAGATCATCCATCTTAGCTTCCATGCCCTTTATCTTAGATTCCACGCCATTTATCTTAGCAACTGTTAGCTTTTGTGAGCGTGACATTTGTTGCACTTGTTCTTGTAATTTTGATATATCATGTAGCATTTCTTCCTCTTCTTCATGAGTCATGCTAGAGCTTTTAGGTTCCTTACTGGGTGTTTGCATTTTCTTTCCTCGGGGCATCAGTTACCGATAATAATGCTTTACTATGCCCTTTTAATTCCTTCAAACCAAGCTTATGCAAAAATTAAAAAAAAAAAAAAAAAAAAACCTACACACCTTTTTTTTTTTTACTTTGTAGAAGCCTGATATTGAATCTGATGTATCTCTATAATTTCGAATCATCCAGTTATGAAATTATGACCTGTAGTAGCCTTCTATGTCCTCTTTCCATTGCCACTAGTCTGATCCAAATTGGATTCTCCAAGAAAGAGTTATGCACAATCTCGCGCAGTGACCTGATTATAGACTAGTTCAGTAGAGCGAACTTGTATGAAGTGCCACGTGTCACTGTTTCAACCTTTGACTCTGAAAAATATATAAAAGAAAACTACAGTCCATCCTCTTTCTGTAACTTCTTACGAAATTTCAATCTGATGCTCAGAAAGAAAGTTATGACGATTTTCCCCAGGTCACCTGTTTTGAGTGTAATTCAGGAGTCTGCAAAAAGACCAACTTCCTCAGATCATATCTTCGAAAATATCACACGAAAAGCTCTGAAATTCGGTCCCAAGGTTCAGAGCGATTTCTTCGCAAATGGGTTTTTCTTGCGACTTCTGAAACGTCACAGAAAAAATGTTATAGCGAAAATTCCACGATGACCTGTTTGGAGCAGCGAAACCCTAGAATCCAAAGCTTTCATACCAAATGTTATGAAACCAGCTCAAGAAAATATAGAAAAGATAGATCAACCCCTTAGAATTCAGCCTCTTCGAGGGGGCAACCTCCTTTACATTACATAAATGAACAATTCTTGGATGATACAAATGACAAAACCTCCTTTCTATATATAGGAGTCTAAGAAGTCACAATATAATCTAGCCGACCTAACAATAATAATATAAAGACACAAAAATAAAAATAGAGGGATTCTATGGGCACATTAATAACAATATGGGGGCAATGGGGGCACAACAATATAAATAAGGGGTATAACTACAATAGTAATGGGGTAATCACTAGTATTATAGGGACCCAACACCAATGATTAGGCCAATAAGTTCTATTGTAAATATTGTATTTATTAACGAATTATTTCTGAAATTTTATGTGCATGCACTATTGTGTGGATTTCAGTTTTATGTTGTGTGTTAATTTTTAATTTGGATGCCCCTAGCCTGCAACATCACCAAGGCACTAAAAAATCCAAGGGACTAATATTGTAAACCCAAGCTATATAAACCCTTAAACAAACATGGTTGATCATGGCTAACCATGGTTGGTTTTCATATTGAGACAATCTCTATCACCATATGACATTAGACCATTGGTGACCATGGTTGAGCATGATTGATTTTCATATTGGGAGAATATTTCTCACAGTGCGACATTTTACCCTCATTGACTATGATTGATGATGACTGACCATGGTTGATTTTCATGTTGACACAATCTTTGTGACAATGTAGGGTTGGACTAAGGTTGACCATGGTTGTCACAATGTGATGTTGGACCACGAGACTATCTTTGACACAGTCTAACCATGTTTATTAACCATGGTTGACCATGGTTGATTTTCATATTGAGGAATATTTTTCATAATGCGAAGTTGCACCATGGTCGAAAATAGTTAATGATGGTTGACCATTGCTAGCCATGGTTGACAATGATTCAGATTGGTCGATGTTCATGTTTAGAGAATATTTTTCACAATGTGATGTTGGGCCATGGTTTATCATTATTAAAAACTAAAGGGATTTATATTAAACCCTAGTATTAATATTATAAACCCTATGAATAATATTATACCTTAAGAACATGAAACCTTAGATTAATACACAGAAGGGATTGATATTATAAACCCAAGGGTGTAGTAAAAAATCAAAATAAAAAATATTTTCTAATAATAAAATATTTGATTCAAAATTTATAAATAAATATTCATAATTAATAAAAGTAAAGGTTTGTGAATTAAAAATGTCTTTCTGTTTTGGTAAGTCAATTAGTGACTATAAATGTCATATTTTGTTTTCATTACCAACAATTAGAGAAATATCTTTCATTTCCTCCCTTAAATCTTCCCAATCCCTTTTAACCTAGGTAAATAGCAAAAAAACTATAATTAATATTATTAATCTATAATATTCATTAATAATATTAATGATACATAATATTATACATCATATTAATCCATAATAATAAATTTACCTATTAAATATGAAAATTTATTATAAAATTCAATACTAATTACTCAAATTTTTATTTTAAATAAAATGTTGAATATTCAAAACGATATATTTCATATTCTTCACAATGTGATGTTGGGCCATGGTTTATCATTATTATAAACTAAAGGGATTTATATTAAACCCTAGTATTAATATTATAAACCCTATGAATAATATTATACCTTAAGAACATGAACCCTTAGATTAATACACAGAAGGGATTGACATTATAAACCCAAGGGTGTAGTAAAAAATAAAAATAAAAAATATTTTCTAATAATAAAATATTTGATTCAAAATTTATAAATAAATATTCATAATTAATAATAGTAAAGGTTTGTGAATTAAAAATGTCTTTCTGTTTTGGTAAGTCAATTAGTGACTATAAATGTCATATTTTGTTTTCATTACCAACAATTAGAGAAATATCTTTCATTTCCTCCCTTAAATCTTCCCAATCCCTTTTAACCTAGGTAAATAGCAAAAAACTATAATTAATATTATTAATCTATAATATTCATTAATAATATTAATGATACATAATATTATACATCATATTAATCCATAATAATAAATTTACCTATTAAATATGAAAATTTATTATAAAATTCAATACTAATTACTCAAATTTTTATTTTAAATAAAATGTTGAATATTCAAAATGATATATTTCATATTTTAAATTTTTTAATAATTATAATGAATTCTCCTTGAAATCTCCTAAATTTTAGTTTTATGTTGTGCGTTAATTTTTAATTTGCAAGGCCCTAGCCTGCGACATCATTTTGGTATCAAGGGCATTATTGTTGTGTGAATGAAGTGAGAAATAGCGTGAAAGGAATTAAACTTCAATGAAATTTGAGCATAAAGATTGTAGCGTGAAGAAAGCTACAAATCAATGTTTTGGTGTGTAATTGCTTGCGTTCGGCCAGAGCTTTGGGGACGAAACAGGTGCGCAAGAGATCATCATAAGTTTCAGGATCAAAAGAAATATCATAGTGGTATGTGTTTTTGTGTAAATTAACTAATGCCTGAGTTGATGGTTGTCTCACAGCAAGAGAGTGAATAAATCTCCTGGTTGTACAAAAATAAGTCCTGTTAAATTTATAACAGCATGCAATGCCTTCTTCTTCTGAAATATGATGGAAAAGTCATCAACTTTTAATGAGCATCCACAATATGAACAATCTTATTAGCAGAGCTTTGCTTCTTATTGACACCGCCACCATATTCATCTAGTTTGACTATTTAGTTTTCTGGAACTTGTATAGCACAATATTTGACTAAAGAATTATGTCCCTGCTGTTGTCTAAGTGCTGAAAAAAATGTCTCAGTTTTCCATATTTGGCAAGGTCTATTATGTATGTTGATCCTATCAATTTGTTTTCCACACAAGACATTATAGATAGAGTAAAAGACCATGAGAAATCTCGGAACGCAGTTCTTAATCGATAGATTTGCAATTTATAATTGTTAACACTTTTGGTCAGACGTCATTAATTCTTACCGATACTCCATGTTGGTCCATGAAGTCGTGATATTTGTCGAAAGTGCATTGACACTTCCAGCATATAATTCCCATCCGGCGCAGCGGAAGCGTGGTGGAATTTCAATTACAAAAATTCAGCTTTGGAAATGAAACCATGTGGGAAATAGTTGGAAGAGTGTGAGTAATCTGAAGCCTATGGAGTTGATTCGATAGAATATCGAGATTGAGTTTAAATGAGGACAAACCGTTTTTTGGCAGAGTTTATCATTTGATATTGGTGGAGACTGTGCTTGTGTGACTAGCATTGGAGATACACAATATTATCCATATCAAGAATGTTCTTTGAGGTTTTGTTCAATTATTTGGAGTTTGTTTATTCAAATTGTTCTGCATTAAGGCTAGAGCGAGTAATGAGAGAATAACGTATGTGTCAAACCTGTGTGTGCGAAGATGTTGAAGAACCTGCATTGGATGAGAAGTAGTGTCAGAGTTGGTGTGTACCTGTACGTTGAAGACGTGTGAAGCGTAAAGGCTTGCATGCTGCCTGGAATAGCCAACTTGGACTGCGTTAATAAATCAGAGTGTGTGCAATGTGTTGACACTCATGGAAAATAAACCAGGGGGCTCACACTTTTTCTTTTTTGATATCTGCATTTTGTTGACTGTGGAAGTTTTGATAGTTTAAAAATTAATCTGGAGTGAATGTTAAATACAAGGACTGAGTGTTTTTTTTAATAAAAATCTGAATATATTAACTAAATGGCTCTCTAAGTGAGATACTTGGAGAGTGTGCAAACACTTATACAAGCCCATTTACATTGAGTCAAATGAGCCCCAAATATATAGGGTTTCACAATAACCTCATGGTTTCAACCACTCCCTAGATAGTAGGATATGAGGTCTAAGATTAGAGTTTCAAACTTATCATCATCATAATAATAATCTAAGTTTAGCTTTCTCCATTACTTCCAACACTCCCCCTTAATAGAAAAAGAGTACTAAACAATTACATACGTCTGCTCGTTTAGTCTTAGCTACGCTTACAATTAAAACATGAAAACACTTGGTAACAGAGGTTTTCATTTTGGTCTTTTTGCTTGTGAGTTCATGCTTGCTCATCTTGAGTCGAGGCTTCATCTTCACTTTTCTCACCATGAGGTGGTGATGTATCTTCACTTCATTTCTTCGCTAGTGATGGAAAGCTTGAATTCTTATTCTCGCCGTTCTCAAAATTATGACAGGCTGGATAGAAGAATTTTCCCTCTCACTATTTCCAGTGTCAACCATCTAAACGTCAGCTATGATGTCTTCATCATTCATTGATGTAATGTCTGCACACACATAAATATTAATGAGATCATCACAATTTAAATTCCCTCCAGCATTGTGTTATTCTGCCACATTTTTGCAATCAACTTCATGTGGCTCATCCAATTGATCTTCTACACTTTGTTCCTCTTTACACCCTCCCTGAAGATCAGCTTGTGGGTTTTCAATCTCAAGATCTTGCACAACACACTGTGCCTCTTGATTCTCGTGGTCATCAACACAACCACATTGTTTTTCTGAAATTTCTTTTGACTTGAACATACTACTCATGCTAATGCCTCCAAATGCCCACATAAGAAGATCATCATCATATAATAACAAATATCTAAAAATATAGACATGTTGTTAAAGTCCAGTTTTTCTCGCTTTATCTTGCTGCGAGATTTATTTTCGACTCCACACGGTCCTCTAATGAGCTCCAACAACCCTGTTACCAATAATATAAGTTTAGCTTTCTCCATTACTTCCAACAGTTTTAAAAAGTGTTTTATATGCCATTAAATGTGGATGTAAAAGTGAGTTGAGTGATTTTTCATGATGGCTTTAAAGTCATTTAATTGTTCTTTTGTTCCATTATGTGAAATTTTTATCATTTTGAGAGTTAGTGGAGAATAATATTTATGGAAAGAGAGTTAGTGGTTTATTGAGATTGAGATGAAAAGAATCCAGTTTGATGAGAAAATTAGTGGTGAGAGAGAGAAACCGTTTGGAAACAAAGTTAGTATTGTAAAAAAAAAATGAGTGAATATATCAGAAAATTAGTGGAAAGTTGTGTAATTTTATTTCTATTTTGAGTATAGGTTAGGAATCACGTCGTAAATCATTTTCAAATGAAAGTAAAGAATTGATGTATCATTCAAATCAATAAAGAAATTTGAAATCAGGGATTCAATGTCCATGTTTAAGTCAAGTTGAATTGAATTTGAGAGTATTTTGGAGTTGAGTAAAGTTGAAGTCATAAGGTGTATTTTTGGTTGTACCCGACACTCAAGGTCCACTAATGTAAAGAGTTAATTTCAAATTAGAAGTCTAAAGTCAAAAGGAAAATTAAATTCATAAGTCAAGTCAAAAGTGCATTTAAGTTTGAGTCATTGATTGTAATGGACAATGTATTGTAAGGACAAGGGATATTGCACTTGTTTGCAACAAAGAAAGCAAAGTACAAAGGATCTTATGCAAGGAAAGAAGGAGAGGAAGATGACTATGGATAGCCATTTGTAGAATTCGGAGAAAAGCCACAACGATGCGATAACAATTGGCTTAAGTGATGAAGAGTTCAGGAAAGAGATCATTGAGTTGAAGACTCGACTTGATATGTGATAGAGCTACTACAAAATCAAAAACATGTATGGATAATGAAGAAGATAGTTAGATGGCCAATCAAGCAATTGATTGCAAGGAGACAAAAGTGCAAGTTTAATGTTTTGTTAAGGGAAACGGAAAAACTCTAGATACTGAGATGAATGTATGTATTTGTGTAGGAGCGATGCTTTCGTGAGAATGATGATGCTGCTGAAATTGTTGACGTGAATGTGGGCTCACTTCCCACAGATGGTGCCACAAACTACTTAGAAGATCAACATAAAGAAATGAGGACATAATGATTTGTCGAGACTATAAAGCCTTATGTTTTTAAATCTAAAAATTGGTGTGTATATGTGTAATGTCCCTTAATAATCAATAATAAATAATAATAATAAATAACATAATATAATATTAAAATACAAGAAAATAAATAATAAACAATAAAACAAAATAGTAAAGCTCTAAATAAATAACAGTACTAAAGCTCTAAATAAATATAAATAAAAATAAACAGAAAAATAGTACAAATCAGTAAATCTATCAAAAAGTAAAAACAAAAGAAATAAAACAAGAAAGCAGTAAAGTTGCATGTTGACACATGGAGTGTGTGCATGTGGTTCCCCTTCCAATGTTTGCTCTATTTAATAGATGGTGAGGAAGATAAGAGGCATTTCATCATTCATTGATTCCATCATCCATTCTCTTGGGAGAATAGTGTTGTGAGACAAAGGATTCCCTCGCAATAGTACGTTGATTGAAGACTCAAGGGTGGCCAATTGTAGCAAGATTTTGTGCAATTGAGCCTACGGTTGGATGGAGAGTCATCCGCAAGACTTTATTGCAGTTATGAGAATTCAACCAGCATTCAACCCTAAAATCATAAGTGAGAAGCATTATCACCACAGGTAAGTTGTCTCTACTCATATTTTTTTGAAATTTAATGTTAATTAGTTGATAAATTGTGTGTTCATTATAAATTGCATGATTAATCTAATTAATTACATGTTTTTATTTCGGGGTTGTTATAGGATGCATGATATGTTTCAAATGATGGATATGAAACTAATTTTATTTCATGTAGAGATGAAGACCAGACTATTGAACTGATTACTCAAAGTGACCCTAAAACGCTGATGAAATGTGAGGAAGAACTACAATTTCTAGAGAAGATATTGGTGGAACTTGAATCTAATCAAGTTGCGGATAAAGAAGAGAAATGTTCAAGAAGTAAAATTTTGTAACCTGAGATAAAATGTAATTGCCAATTTAATGTTAAAGATGATGAATTGATATGCCAAACTAGTAACAATAAATTTCATCTCGAAACTAGATTGGATATTGAAATTGAAGAATTAAGGGAACGAATGGAAAAACAACATAAACCAAGATATTGCAAGAGAAGGCAGATATAAAGCAACATGATGCATTTGACTACTCAAGTGTACCTCAACAAAGAATGAGGAGAATTAGAACATAAATTTTGGAAGCCTAGAAGATACGACAAGACAATCACAAAACATCAACAACATGATAGAGGAATGGATTCACTGCAAAGAAAGTTTTGGATCCAAGAGAAGTTTATCCAATGTATAAAGACATACGGTCCTGAGACCATGATTTTCTTTTACTTGGGAAGTTGGATGCAGGAGCAGCTAACGTAGGGTTCATTATTTACCGAAGGAGTTAGTTTCTTAAGTTAGGATTTAATTATTTATTGTATTTTTGATTTGGATTTAAACAGGAACGCAACAAATTACAGAGATAACCACAAACACAAAGATGCAGCAGAAATAATACTTCATTTCATTAATGTAGAATATTGAGATATGCTTACAAATAGAAAATGGAAATAAACAGCTAGGGCGATGGTAGCTTATCTTTGAGAAGAGATGTGGTGGTTACATGCCTCTGAACTATTTTACAATGAGGCTCGAAGGCCTATTTATTGTTGAGAAATAATGGAAAACCCTAAACATCCAAAAACCTAACCCTACAAGATGAAACGCCAAACTGTGGGCCCCGTTTGGATAAATTGGTACATCAACTTCCCGGGGTCGTAACTTTGGCATACAATTTCCGTTTGACGTGTACAATATCTCGTTAGAAAGATCTATCCAAGAACTACAACTTTGGAAATAGAAACACCAATCCATCAAGTCATGTTGCTCTTAAATTTCCCAAAAAATGTCGTTTAGCGACTCAAAACAGCTCCAGAAGTTCAGGACCCAAAAAACTGCTAAAAATAGTAAACTGTTCTACAATTAAGGAAACTGAAAAGTTGAAAAAAACCATGGTGGAAATCCAAGTGGACTTTGTAGGTGGCCACCAATATCCACCTGGATCATTCCTCCCCCCTTAAATGGTCCCCATTGCATTGAGTTCCTCGATGAGATGAGGAAACTTCTGCTGAACTTGGCCCCTGGTGAGCCACTTGCCCTGGTGAAGGAGTTGGCCTGCTTTGACAACTCGATACAGTTGAATGTTCTACTGACGAGTGTGCTTGATCTAAGTGTCCATGATCTGATCAGTTGTAGCTTGTTCCATGAAATTTGGATTTAACTCTGTGGGTGTGAGTTGTTCTGCAATGTTGGATGTGTCTAGTAATGGTGGAAAGTATGGCCGTAGGCGGTCCACATTGAACATTAGGTGCAGACCAAGGAATGCGGGAATGCTAAGCTCAAATGTGTTGTCTCCCATAGCCTTGGTAATGGTGTAAGGATCACATCAGAGTGGTTTGTGTTTCCGATAAGCTCCGGTAAGGCGTTCCTTTTGAAAATGCAACCAGAATTTGTCGGCCACCTGAAACTTGTGTGGCACTCGATGTTGATCATGTCGCTACTTGTACTTGGCATTTGATTTCTCCAGAATTTCATGGACTTGCTGGCAAATATGTTGGATATGCTCAATGAAGCTATTTGCCTTATCTGTTTCAGACTGGACATGACCTGAACCTGCGTGAGTAGCTACAAATGGCATGGCCACGTCAATGGGACAGAGTGGCTGGAATCCCAACTCCACCTAAAAAGGGTTGTGGCCAGTTGAGCTGTGGAGAGCCCAGTTGTAGCTGTGCTAAACGTAAGGGAGGCTGTCGTCCCATGTGCGTGGATGCTTTGAGTTGTACATGTGTAGAATGTGTACAATCATCCTGTTGACAACCTCTGTCTAGCCATCAGTTTGAGGATGGAAGGCTGTGGACTTAGTGAGTTTGGTGTCCAGCATCAACCAGAGACTAGACTAGAATGTACTGAGGAACTTGCCATCCCGATATAAGATGATAGACTGTGGGATCCCAAAGTGTACCCACACTCGTTCAAAGAAGATTTTAGCGGTGGCTTCTGCTGTGATATTCTTCTTGCAGGCTGCCAGAATGGCCATCTTTGAGAACTTGTCGATGACCACAAAAACACAGTCTTTTCCATGCTTAGTGGAAGGAAGGCCTGACATGTAATCCATGGATATGGATTCTCAAGGTTGACTAGGGGTAGGCATCGGGGTATAGAGTCCTTGCTTCTTGATTGTCGGTTTGGCAATGACATAGGTAGTGCATGACCTGATGTACTTCCCGACATCCTATCGAAGATTTGGCCAACAGAAATACTTCTGTAGTACTGCCACCATTTTCTCGACCCCGAAATCTCCAGCAACCCGACTGTAGTGTGCTTCCCAAATCATCTTGGCATGCTCGCTTGAAGGAGCACAAAGGTGACCAAGGTGGCATAATAGGGCATCTTGGAGGTGAAAATCTGGAACATGTCGACCCTCTAAGACTGTCTGGTATGTGTGGCTAAATTCTGGGTCAATTTTGTAGAGAAGTGGCCAATCAGCAGTCTCGTGCCCACAAGAGTTGAGCATGGTGGTTAATGACATGATCGGTGGCCGACTGAGGAAATCTGCAACATTATTGGTGCTGCCCTTTTATACTTGATATTCAAATGGAACTGTTGTAGGTATGTGGACCACTTCTGATGGCGATCATTCTACAATTTCCCTTGGGTTTGTATGAACTAGAGGGATCGGTGGTCTATGTGGATAACTGTTTCCTTCCCCAAAATGTAATGTTTCCATTGCTGGTAGGCTTGCACAATGGAATACATTTCTTTGTCATAAGTGGGATACTTCTAGACTATGTCGGAAAGTGTCTCACTGTGATATGCCATTGGATGCCCGTGTTAAGTAAGGACTACCCCAATAGCATAGTTAGAGGCATTTGTCTCGACCTCAAATGGTTGTTGGAAGTCTGGAAATGCGAGCACTGGTGCCAAGCAGAGGCGATCTTTTAACTCTGTGAATGCCTTCTGTTGAGATTCAGAACAAAAGAATTTTGCTTTGGCTCCTCCCTTAATGACTTGATTCAAGGGCCAAGTGATATGAGAAAATCCCAACATGAACCTGCGGTAGAAGTTGGCAAGACCTAGAAAGCTTCGGAGCTTCGTTAGAGTGGTTGGAGAGGGCCAATCCCGAATGACTTGGATCTTGGTTGGATCCACATGCACCCCCTGTTCATCAATAATGTATCCCAGATACTAAACCTGGGTCATGCCAAAAGTGTATTTCTCCAAATTGGCACATAACTTGTGTTGCTGCAGTGTTTGGAGAACCTGTCGGATGTGGTGGAGGTGCTCTTCCAAACTCTGGCTAAAGATCAAGATGTCATCCAAGTATACCACTACAAATGAGTTGGTAAATGGCCGCAAGATGTCATCCATTAGCCTCATGAGCATTGTAGGAGCATTCGTCAATCCGAAAGGCATAACCAACCATTTGAAAAGGCCCTCCTTGGCTTTTAAGGTAGTCTTCCACACATCGGAGGGTTCAATTGGTACTTGGTGATGTCCTGACTTCAAATCGATCTTGCTAAAATATTTTTCCCCCTTCAGTTGGTCCAGGAGGTCATCAATCCATGGGATCGGGTAACTATTATAGACAGTGATCTTGTTTAGCACCCGATAGTCAATATAGAGTCTCGAAGTCCCATTGTTCTTTTGTACCAACACGATCGGGCTCCCATAGGGCAATGAACTGGGACGGATGTGACCTCTCTGTAGCAGCTCATGAATCTGCCTCTTGATTTCATCGTTCTCCAAAATGAAGCGCCAATAGATTGGTCCATTGGGCAGCGACGCACCTGGGGTTAGATCGATGGATTGCTTGACTTGATAGTGCAAAGGAACGACTGCGGGGGAGGTGAAGATGTGATCGTACTCCCCCACCACCTTGTCCATCTGTAGTTGCCATGTGGAGGGGCCTTGTCTGGAGGTTGTGGCCACCGTCTTCTTCTTTTCTTGAGGGTTTATCATCAAGAAAACAAATTTCCCAATTTTGGAAATGAGCTTACTGCATTGTTTTGCAATAACCAAAGAGATGGCGATAGGCGGTGCTACCTCCGGTATCCTGTACAACTTATTTCCCAAAGTAATAATAACAACATGGGGCCTTGATTCATACACAAAATGTCGCTTCCACAAGCATGTTTGTCCTAATAATACATCAAAAACTTCAAAGGGAGCAATGTCAGACAATACCTCATCCGTGAAGGGCTTGATGTTGTATGGAAGGCGACACTGCTGGCTCACACGAAGATCCCGTCCTTGGTGAAGCCACTCGATTGTGTATTGTTGCGAATGTGTTGTGGTCAGTAAGCCCAGCCGCTTCATGACCTCTTCTGAAATGAGGTTCTTTTGGCTCCCGCTGTCAACAATGAACTACAGCGGGGATCCCTTTACCCACATTTGGATCTTCGAGTTCCTCTTTTTGGATCTTCATGGTGGCAACGGTTGCGTTGGGCTCCGCATCGATAATTTGCTTCCCTTTGTCATTCCCCTTGTCGGGTTCTGACTCAGAGTCAGAACATGCATCTGATTCTGAAACCTTTAGCTCAACCACTAGTGACTGCATGGCCCGACACTCACTTGTGTTGTGAGTAGAGCTCTTATGGAACTCACACCATTTTCCCATGTCCTTTTTCAACTTCACGACACTGTTCTTTGCTTGCAACTTTGGCGGGTTGTCTTGGTCCACACCGCCTTGGTTTTGTCCTTTGTTTTGCGGTTTGGGGGCACCTTTCCCTTGTCTCAGATTCGCATATCCAAAGTCTCACTTCTTCTGTTTAAACTTTTGCTTGAGCTTGACGGCATATCAGTATGGCTTGCTGAGCGAGGAGATGTTCAGGAATTCTATTTCTTCCTGGATGTACTTGTGTAGGTAGCCATGGTATTTGAGTATCAAATGCTGCTCCGAATATTTGGTACTTAACTTTATGCAAAGGGTATGGAAAATATTGGTAAAACTCCAGCACATCTTGGTCCCTTCCCTGTTGCAGCGTGGTCCACTTTATGTATTGATCCTCATAGGTTCTGACGGGGTAGTACTGCTCCTTGATGGCATCCCGGAATGAATTCCAGGTGGGTGCAACTTAAAATAGTGAGCTAGAATTTTCATCCTTCCGCTCGTAATAGGTTTCCCACCAATTCTTGACGTGGGGGGCTACTTTGAGAAGAGAAAAAATAATCTTTTCCCGACTAGAAAAATCATGAACAGAAAAATAACCCTCTAGCAGATTTAACCATTTATCGACAGCATCTACGTCTATTTGACCCTCGAATATGGGAATTTCAAAACTAACTTGTACCTTAAACGGTGTGGCGTTTCCAGAGTAGTTGTGGGAAGCTGATGCATCGCCCTTGGGTAGCTGCTAAAGGATCTAGGAAAAGTTGTCCATCATCGCATTCTTTTGTCACTCGAGGGCTTCTTCGAGCAATATTTTGATAGGATCTCCTACCCCCTCATTTTTCTTTTCATCTTCCATGGGAGGCCGTCAGGTTTTCCAAGGCTGGTCTTGCAAAGGTTCGACTAGTTCAAGCCCCAACTCCTTGGGGACATGTAAAGAAAAACAGAGAAAAAAGCAGATCACTCTGATACCACTGATCCGGATTTAAATAGGAACACAAATCATTACAGAGATAACCATAAACACAAAGATGCAGCAAAAATAATACTTCATTTCATTAATGTAAAACACTGAGATATGCTTACAATAGAAAATGGAAATAAACAGCTAGGGCGATGGTAGTTTATATCTGAGAAGAGATGTGGTGGCTACATGCCTTTGAACCGTGTTACAATGTCGCTCGAAGGCCTATTTATTGTTGAGAAATAATGGAAAACCATAAACATCCAAAAACCTAACCCTAGAAGATGAAACACCAACATGTGGGCCCCATTTGGGTAAATCGATACATCGACTTCACGAGGTTGTAACTTTGGCATACGATCTTCATTTGATGTGTACAATATCTCGTTAGAAAGATCTATCTGAGAACTACAACTTTGGGAAGAGCAACATCAGTGCATTGACTAATGTTGCTCCGAGATTTCCCAAAAAACGTCATATAGGGCCTCAAAACGGCTCCAAAAGTTCAAGACCCGAAAAACTGCTAAAAATAGTAAATTGTGCTACAATTAAGGAAACTGAAAAGCTGAAAAAAACCATGGTGGGGGTCCAAGTGGAATTGGCAGGTGGCCACCAATATCCACCTGGATCAATTTTCCTATAGTTTTAGGAGATAATGAGAATTATTGTAAATAGGAGAAGTTTTGAGAGTATTTTCGAAGATTTGACAGATTTTTAGTTTAGTTAGATCTTATCTAGAGATATGGTATTAGATGAGATTTTTTATGGATCACAAGAGATATTTTGGGCATTTGTTTAGGTTCCAGAACCTACTTTGGGTTTAGAACCACTTGTATAAATCTAGGTGAGCCCATGAGGCATCTAAGTGAAATTGAGTGAAGAATGAGAGGCCAATGATTAGTCCAATAAGTTCTATTGTAAATATTTTATTTATTAATGAATTATTTCTAAGATTTATGTGCATACACTATTGTGTGGCTTTCAGTTTTATGTTCTGTGTTAATTTTAATTTGGACGCCCCAATCCTACAACATCACCAAGGCACTAATAAATCCAAGGGACTAATATTGTAAACCCAAGCTATATAAACCCTTAAACAAACATGGTTGATCATGGCTGACCATGGTTGGTTTTCATATTGAGATAATCTCTATCACAATATGACATTAGACCATTGGTGACTATGGTTGACCATGATTGATTTTCATATTGGGAGAATATTTCTCACAATGCGACATTGGACCCTGGTTGACTATGATTGATGATGACTGACCATGGTTGATTTTCATGTTAACACAATCTTTGTCACAATGTAGGGTTTGACCAAGGTTGACTATGGTTGTCACAATGTGATGTTGGACCACGAGAGTATTTTTGACACAGTTTGACCATGTTTATTAACCATGGTTGACCATTGATGATTTTCATATTGAGGAATATTTTTAATAATGTGATGTTGCACCATGGTCGAGAATGGTTAATGATGGTTGACAATTGCTAACCATGGTTGATGATGATTCACATTGGTCGATGTTCGTGTTTAGAGAATATTTTTCACAATGTGATGTTGGGCCATGGTTTATCATTATTATAAATCGAAGGGATTTATATTAAACCCTAAGATTAATATTATAAACCCTATGAATAATCTTATACCTTAAGAACAGGAAACCTTAGATTAATACACAGAAGGGATTGATATTTTAAACCCAAGGGTGTAGTAAAAAATAAAAATAAAAAATATTTTCTAATAATAAAATAATTGATTCAAAATTTATAAATAAATATTAATAATTAATAATAGTAAAGGTTTGTGAATTAAAAGTGTCTTTTTGTTTTGGTAAGTGGATTAGTGACTATAAATGTCATCTTGTCTTTGAGGTTTCTGCAAATCTCATGATCATTTAGATTATTTTCCGAATACATCACAATAGGTTTCTTTTTTTATCAATGTTTCGAACCAGCAACGGTGGTTCATCTTCAGGATGTGAAAGATTATTGAAAGACCGGTCTTATTTTTCCAAATATATATAGGGATCTCTGAGATGCTTAGCCGATAGATACTAGGATTTATTAAATTATTTTTAAACTGTTCTATTTATTTTAAAATTGTGATAGAATTAATTTAATTATTCTCTTATGTTTTGTAAATTTAATTGTATTTTTGTGATATTTTGGGATTTTAAAATTATTATAGAATTATTATTTTTTTCATTAGGGTTATGGTTATATTAATTATATTTGTATTAACTATTTCATATTTTAATTATATTTATTTAATTAATTCTATAATTATTTTATTAAAGATTTCAGGCTTCTGTGATCCATATCAAGTTTGTGAGAGATTTTTCGGCGAAATTCACATGGAAAACCATTTGTCGACGCGTTTCGAACCAACTAGTGTGGTTCATCGTCAGGACAAGTTGAAGAAACAGATCCAGCTTAGCATGTTAAATAGTCCGAGCAGAGCCTCCAACGGCTAACTTGACTCTAGGACCAGGGTCAAAATTACTTTATTAAATTAATTAGTAAAATTTAGGACCAATCCCTTAAAAAATATATAAAATATTTTTAATGGGTATTTAGTTCAAAAAATATTATTAAAAATTATAAGTTACATAGTGTTTAAAAGGAAATTTAGTTCAATAAAGGACCTTATACTATATGAATAAATTAAATGCCTACATACAAATATATAAAGTAATATATAAAATAATTAAAAATAATAAGTTAACTAATAATTAAAGGAAAATTCAGTTACATAAAGGACCTTATAAGAAGTAATGTCAAAATGATGTTAGGTTAGTTAGAAAATTATTTAAAAAGTATAAGTAAATAAGAATTAGTTATATAAAGGACCTAATAATATAAGAATAAATTAAATGCATAAATATAAATATATGGAGTAATATAAGATATATATATATATATATATATATATATATATATATATATATATATAAATATAATAGAAAAGGGTGTTTATTTAGAAGTATTACGCTAATTAGTATTAGTCATAAAATACCTGAAGTAATAAGCTGTTAGAATCAATAAAAATAAGAAATGAGAAAATTAACTCTAAAAAAAAAGGAAAAAAGAAAGAGATATAATTAAAAAAAAAAAAAAATAGATATAAAAAATGAAATAAATAAATAAATAAATAAATAAAAATAAAAAAAAAACATAAAACATAAAAAAAAAAAAACAACTAGGAAGAGAGTGTTGAGACCCAACACCTACTGATTTTAATTAATTATTTATTTTAATTATTTTAATTTTAATTCAATAATTATTTTAATTATATTTATTTTAATTCATTATTAATTTTTATTGTTGTTTCAATTTATTTATTAATTATATAATTATTCTAATTATATTTATTTTAATTATTTCAAATATATTTATTTTAATTAATTATTATTTCTAATTGTTATAATTATATTTATTTCAATTTATTTAATTAATTTTAATTATAACAATTAAAATTAATAATTAATTAAAATAAATATAATTGAAATAATTAAAATAATTAATTAATTAAAATTAAAATAATTAAAATAAAGATATTTAGAATAATTATATAATTAATAAATAAATTGAAATAACAATTAAAATTAATAATGAATTAAAATAAATATAATTAAAATAAATAGTTAATTAAAATTAACATAATTAAAATAATTAATTAATTAAAATAAATATAATTAAAATAATTATATAACTATAAAATTAATTAAATAAATATAATTAAAAGATGAAATAATTAATACAAATATAATTAATATAACCATAACACTAGTGGAAAAAAATAATAATTCTATAATAATTTTAAAATCCTTAAAGATCACAAAAATACAATTAAATTTACAAAACATAAAAGAATAATTAAATTAATTCTATCACAATTTTAAAACAAATAGAACGATTTAAAAATAATCTAATAAATCTTAATATCTGTCGGTTAAGCATCTCATACATCTCTATATATATTTGGAAAAATAAGACGAGTCTTTCAATAATCTTTCACATTCTAAAGATGAATCGCGGTTGCTAGTTCGAAACATGGATAAAAAAAGAAACATAATACGATGTATCCGAAAGATAATCTAAATATATAAATGTCATATTATGTTTTTATTACCAACAATTAGAGAAATATCTTTCATTTCCTCCCTTAAATCTTCCCAATCCCTTTTAACCTAAGTAAATAGCAAAACACTATAATTAATATTATTAATCTATAATATTCATTAATAATATTAATGGTACATAATATTATACATCATCTTAATCCATAATAATAAATTTATCTATTAAATATGAAATTTATTATAAAAATCAATACTAATTACTCGAATTTTTATTTTAAATAAAATGTTGAATATTCGAAACCATATATTTCATATTTTAAATTTGTTTTTTTCAATATTCTTCTCCACCTACTAATTTTTCTTAATTTTAATTTATTTCATTTATTTTATAATAATCATATTCTTACTAGCGTTATTTTAATAATTATAATGAATTCTCCTGGTAATCTCCTAAATTTTAATAAATAATTTAATATTAATCAGTTTTCATTAGATAATAATTTAATATTAATCACTTTTCATTAATCTAAGTTGTAATATTAATTTTTGCCAATTTTAACTATTCTTAAAATATCTATTCTTACCATTAATGTAAAAAAGATATTATATTGGAGATGCATTCTTTACTCTCATTAAAAGTTGTGTGTCCACTTTCTAGATAAATTACCACCCACTAAAATCGTTGTATGATGTGCATGAATACTCAGAGAACCCAAAATTAGACGAAGTGACTTTAGAGTAACAATAGATAGTTTGTCAAGTTAAATAAAACCTATTGAATGGATTATGTTTGTGGTGGAAAAATCACTTCCGAACAAGAGTTTCAGTTTATTATTTTATTCGATAGCCAATCCATATTTAGAAACTATCTTATGAAGTTCTTTCTCACGACATTGTTGCAGATTCGTTGGCCTTCAAACAATATACCATTTGGATAGTATGATTGACCATGGGCCTTCGATCTCCCATTTTCTCCACCTGAAATTATTTGACACTTAATAATCATGTGCTAACCACATGGTGAAGTATGACATCATGACTGTAGATAGGATGACATCCCATAAAGCCAGTGAGTGGTGTCATTCAAGCAACGAAAGACACAAAGAAAGATGTGTAACACGACCATGACATCGATTGACAACTGAGTTGTCACTAGTGGCGAGTTTGTGAATGATAGGGTTTGTTTAACAGGGTATCCCGTGGTCATATTCAACCATCTAATGGTCACCTAGGGCGGTTGCAAAGACTACCATTGGAGGCACGACAACTAGTCGAGTTGCATGCCCTCGCAGATCGTAGACAAGAACCAGTTCATTTGCTCCTAGGATAGGCGAGTGTGAGGAATATTGACGTTCGATCTGGAAATCAGATTCCCCCTCTATCAAGCTTGAGAAGCCATCTTGGATGTGAAGAAAATCAGATCTCTGAATTCGGAAACTCTTTATGCACTCGAAGGTTGAGGAATCGTTATCAGGGTGATTAAGAAATCAGAGGCAACTTATTTAGGCCCGGCTGAGGACGTTGTGACATTTGAAATAATTTACCATTGGTCTTGGCAGGCCTATGTGCCGACATGGGACATGGATGTTTATCAGGAGATTGAGCAGATGTTGATAGAAAAGTATGGTGGGAGTCTGCACTGGGGAAAGTCTGGCGGTCAGTTGTTCCAAGGATTGGCAGAGAAGAGAAGCAAGCGTGCATGTGTCATCATGCAAGGGAAGACCAAGAGAGGGTTTTGATCAGCGAGGTTTTATTTCAGAATTTGGCACTATTAAGTTCTGTCATGGGGGCTCTAAAACCCTATAAATCTAAATCTGCTTTGACAATTCAAGAAGCACATGAAGATTTACACCATGTTATCGATTAGGGTTATTTTTATTCATTCATTTTGTGGTGGTAGATACAAGAGACAACATTCACCTTCTCTTCAAGGTGAGATTTACACTCGCATTTCGAACCTACAATAGAATACTCGATATTATTTATAAACCATAATTAAGTTGCATATCGGATCTAGGATATTAGGATTTATAAAAAATAACCATCGCAAAAGTCTTGAAGTTAGGTGTGGACCCGATATCTTAATACATGGTAGTTAAATTTCTTATCGGATCTGTTTGTTAAATGGATATCAAAGCTTTTTGGAATTGTCATTGTAAAAATATCGATAAATAGCAGTGCACCCCATCATATTATAAATTACAATTCCAAATCGGGTGAAGCCTATCGGAGTTTATAACTTGTGCAATTATTAAAAAGCCCAATATAATGAGAGAACGTGATATAGATTATAAAGCAGATTTAAATTATATATCTAGTCCGAGGGGTGAACCAACTATATAGGAAAAGCGTTGATGGGAGAACTTGCCATATATGTTGAAATGGTAATTTCAACTCCAGCGCCATCAAACAGCGACTGCGAATAGTGCTTTTTTCCCGGAAAATCGTCACGCCAGTTTCCCGCACCGCCTTTATGGAACAGTGGTATTTCTCGAGGGGGCAGCGAGCATATTCAACAGCTGACACATGTCTTAGCAGTTTTTGTCAAAACAACTTCCCTAGCGCGTAAAGTTCAGCGAATAAGTTTGTGCGATATTCACTGACAGTCGTCTGATTGACATCAAGGTTTGATGTACAGGCCTACACCATGGAGCATTTATTAGTTGACATGAAGTGAAAGTTTCATTGACAGCAATAGTTTATCAGTGAAACAATAAATGAAATTTACTGTGGTCGTAGAATGTAGGTAAGGTTTTTAATTTTATTGTTTTTTCTTAACTCACGGGAGTAGTTTTTGTTTTTTACAGCACATGTAAAACAATAAGTTATGCCCTGTTTTGAAGAACATGAAATGTAATGAGATACGCAACAGCGCGAATGGAATGTTTTTTTGTTGAGAATGAAAACCCAATACGTAGCAGCGCGGATGTAAAAAAAAGGGAAATTTTTTTTACACACAGCAGTGTAAAATTTGCAAGCAGAGACAAAGTTTTGTTTTTGTAATGCACAACAGTGCAGACACAACAGTGTTAATTTTTTTCTGGAACAGAGCAGCGTATTTTCCAGCAAAAACAGAGTAATTTTTTTTTGGAACTGCATCTGAAGCAAGGCTTAGTGTAATCCCTTTATTAGAGGAAGATCTTTTTTTTGTAAAAGTCAGTATTATTAATGAATACAAGTTTCCTTTTGTGTGTGTGTTGCTGAAACTCTGTCTTCAGCAAAACAATTTTTGTTCCTCTGTGTTAAAAATAGAGCATCATTCTCTCTTCAGTTTTTGTTCTGGAATTATCAGAAATTTCCAACATTGTATCAGAGCTTGTCCAGGCTCTTTAAAGGTGTCAGAGAAGCTAAAGGAATGATTTCTTGTTGCAGCAGCTTCTCTAGCAGAGTGAAGACCAAGTCAAGAAAGAATCCAAGGTATTTCTCAAGTTACTTTTTGTGTTACTGTTGAGGACAATTAGCTATTTTAAATACACAGTCAATTATTTTGAAGCATAGTTAAGAGTGCAACAATGGCTGGAGCCAGCACTAGCATGAGTATCTGTAATACTCAGCTCCCACAGTTTAATGGAAAAAAATACGACTGTTGGGCAATAACTATGAAAGCTTTGCTTGCTTCCCAAAACTTATGGGAATTTGTTGAGGATGGTTTTGAAGAACCAACAGATGAAAATGAGTTTAATAATTTAACTCAGGCAGAGAAAGATCTGTTGAAGAGCAATAAGAAGAAGGATTCTAAAGCCCTCTACTTTTTGTATCAAGCAGTGCATGAGAGTGTGTTTCCAAGGATAGCAGCAGCCAATAGATCCAAAGAAGCATGGGAAACTCTCAATATAGCCTATCAAGGCATGGAGAAAGTGAAGACAGAAAAACTATAGTGGTTGAGGAGAGATTTTGAGACTCTCTGCATGAAGGAGTTAGATAATATTGATTCATTCTTCACACACGTGATTGGTCTGGTCACACAGATAAGGTCTCATGGAGAGATACTTGAAGAAGAGAGGATTGTGGAGAAACTATTGAGGATCCTACCCTCAAGGTTCGATGTGATTGTCACCACCATAGAAGAGACAAAGGATCTCACAAACTTCTCAGTTGATGAACTACATGCATGACTGATTACACATGAGCAGAGATTGAGTAGAAATGAAAACTCATCTCTAGAGCATGCCTTTAAGAGCCAAACGTTCTTTGGAAGAGGAAGAGGTCAAGGCAGAGGAAACAAGAGAGGAAGAGGCAGAAGCCAAAACAGAGGTGGAAGAAACAGTCTAGCAAATGTTCAAGGAAGAGGCAACAATCCAAATCAGAACCAAGGCCAAGGCAGCAGCCAACAAAGTGGAGAACATCATGTTCAAGGATAAAGGTATGATAAATCCAATGTCCAATGTCACTATTGTAAAAAATATGGACATTATGCAAATGAATGTAGGAAGAAGCAGCATGATATGAGTAATAGAACTAGTGCAAATTTCACTAGAGAAAATATCAGCCAAAATAATTTGTTTTTAGCCTATAATATGGCTGAAGAAAAGAGTGAAGATGTATGGTTTCTAGACTCCAGTTGCAGTAACCATATGACAGGAAACATAGCCACGTTTTCTATGTTAGATCAGAGTGTGAAGTCACAAGTCACACTAGGCACTGATAATAAAGTTTCTGTTATGGGAAAAGGAGAAGTAAATGTCATAACAAAGAAAGGTGAAAAGAAAACCATATTAGATGTTTATTATGTTTCTGGAATGAAATGTAATCTCTTAAGTATTTGACAGCTTATTCAAAAAGGGTACAATGTTTTCTTTGTGGATGATGTATGCACCATCATGGATAAAACACCCAACAAACAATGTATTGCTGAAGTGAAGATGATAAGGAATAGGATGTTCCCTCTTAGAATGAAAACAGAGTTAAAAAATGGATAAGAAATAGCAGCAGTGACACAAGAGGCTTTCCAAAGCGAACCAAAAGATGAAAATTGGTTGTGGCACTTGAGATTTGGACATCTCAAACGCTCATTCTTTGCAGTGTATGCAGGGATAGAAATCTAAACTGTGTAGATCTTATGAAATTCGAAGATTTTTCATTTCTTTCCTAGAATGGAATGCTAGGGTTATCGACTATCAAATTCAAATTTATTTTGATGATAGAGCCGAAATTGTATCTTTATCCGGAATTGAAATTATAATGGACTGTAAGTGCTTTAATTATTTAGCGAATTTTTTCATTCTTTGCAGTGTATGCAGGGATAGAAATCTAAACGCTCATTCTTTGCAGTGTATGCAGGGATAGAAATCTAAACCGTGTAGATTTTATGAAATTCGAAGAGATTCCATTTCTTTCCTGGAATGGAATGCTAGGGTTATCGACTATCAAATTCAAATTTATTTTGATGATAGAGCCGAAATTTTATCTTTATCCGGAATTGAAATTATAATGGACTGTAAGTGCTCTAATTATTTAGCGAATTTTTTCATTCTTTGCAGCTCAATCTTTGCAGTGTATGCAGGGATAGAAATCTAAATCGTGTAGATTTTATGAAATTCGAAGATATTCCATTTCTTTCCTGGAATGGAATGCTGGGGTTATCGACTATCAAATTCAAACTTATTTTGATGATAGAGCCGAAATTGTATCTTTATCCGGAATTGAAATTATAATGGACTGTAAGTGCTTTAATTATTTAGCGACTTTTTTCATTCTTTGCGGTGTATGCAGGGATAGAAATATAAACGCTCAAAGTCAATGGAACTACATATATACTGTAGGGAATTACAAAATGTACAGTGGATTGGATTAACAATATACACTTTAACACAGGTATAAACAATGTAGTTTTCCTACGTGGCACGGAGATCAATATAGCCCCGGTAGTCTAGAATAGAAATAAACGTTTAAACTTCGTGACACGAGATTGATTACAATTACAGTCGAATGATGTATCTTGATATGTATTTTGGTTTCATACTCCGTGGGAAACGTGAGACGTGCCATATTTTCGAGAATAACTGGGAGGACAGATATCAATATTTGGTTTGTACCCTGAAAACAGACTTTTCTTTAACATTTTTCAGAACCTGTAAATAGATAGATATGTCAATCACAATAGTTACGAAGTATTATTCTTAACTTTTAGAACTTTTATAGGAATAAGGCAACCAATATTAAGTTGTATATTATCTAGCCGTGGACATTTTTTTTTTTTGTCGGCAAAGCTAGCTAATCTATTATATTATATACAGGTAAACATTACATGCAAAAAGACAGGCTGCCCAGGGCCGACTGTGGCACCTTGGGTAGCTTTACTTGACTCAAAATTCGCCCTCGCAGGGGCAGCACTTCCAGGTTATACCAAAACACATGACACAGAGTTGATCCCAGGTAGAAACAAAACGACCCGCGCAGGGGCATCCAACAGAAAGACTCATAACAGACTTTGCCAAGACGCATAACAGACAGACACTTAACATGAACAAGAACTGAAAGTATACAAACATAGAAATTTAGCATAATCCAGATACCAGCCAAGACCCCGAGCCTATCCCAGACCTGAGAGAGAGGAATGTAAGCCAGAGAGTGCCTCTGGGAGTTAATCTTCAGGTTTTTCCTCGATAATGCTGCTCCAGCCTTGGCCTTCTGGGATGCCTGCCCACATTGCCATAGGATCCTGCGCGGTGGCCGGCGGCTTCTGCTCTTGAGGTCGGGTAGGGGCTTGCTGAAGCTCCTTCTCTGAATTACCCTCTGCAGTTGTTGGTTGCAACACTGGACGTTTCTCCCGATTGCCCTCTGGAAGTATCTCAGCAGAGACCGGTTGCGTTCCTTCTTCATTCTCCTCAGGAACCTTCGTAAAGAGAACTGAGATGTGTGCGTTAATGCCAGCATTATCCCGCGAGCTGCCCAGGGTAAAAATGACTGAGCCGAACGCTGGAAGCATGGGCGCTCCTCCATTGGAGCTGCCGGCCTCCAAAAACTGACTGGCTGGAATTGGTGTGGCTCCCGCCCTTCTGTAACAATAGCAGCAGCAGCAATGATGGTGGACATCCGCTGCAGGGGGGCGTGAAGACTCACCATGCCCAGAACCTCTCCTACACGGCTGTCTTTCACGCAATCGCGCCATGGCTTCAGCGCCGCCCTCAACTTGCTCCAGAACCGTGCTTGAGGGCCTGTTGTTACTGCGCTCACTCCCAATTGAGTGCAGTCCCCAAATTGACTCGAGGCAGAGCTCAACTGCCCATAAACCTCGCCCAGGATAAGCAAGCAGGAAGCAAACCTCGTCCAAATGAATGCCTTCACTCTCAGCATCAATCGCGCCACATTTTCCCTCAGAAATTTGAGTTGCTTGCTCGGCACTCTGCGCCCAGAACAGCAACATTCCTTCCCTCTTAAGCCTGCTGACATTCCCTTGGGTTTTGCTCGCATTGAATTCTCTCTGCAGGCTTTCCATCGTTCCCAGCGTCCTCATTAAGGATTCCACAATGCTTCTCCCGACTTAACGTCTCGGCGGCGAGGGGCATTAAATCCCTTTGTTCATCACGTGGCGGCACATGCTGGTCATGTGGCTCACCATGTCCTGGCTCGGTGACACCCGCATCCGGGGTAGCCGTAGACATTAATAAGTCATATGGTGATTAAATTTAAATATATTATTTAAAGTTTCCATTTATTAATAAGAAAGTTTTAAATTTAAATATATTACTTAAAGTTTCCATTTATTAATAAGAAAGTTTTTAAATTTAAATATATTATTTATATTTGAAAATTAAAAATATTATAGCAATACAAAATTTAAAAATAATTTTAATAAAATACATATGAATTTTTGTTTATCTTCTGTAGAGTAGATAGTGACAATGTGTTTTGTTAAGAAAAGTCACAAATTTGAAACTAACTCATTTTATGGTGTAAAAGTCACTAGTTTGAAATTATGGCTAATATGACTTAGACCAGAAAAATTTACTAGTGATTTTGATGGCTTAAATATCCAATCATCTTACCGCTCACATTATTTAACAAAACAAAATAATAAGTAAATATAAATTTTACAATTATTATAAAATAATAAATCATTCTAACTCATTAAAATGGAAAAGATGGTTATCTAAAGTACAAATGTTAATACTATCACTAAATTAGATATTATTAATGGTGTTAATGTAATTTTATCTACAAAATATATGTGGTTATTTAAAATTTAAATACATAATGTCTCGATGAAACCAGGGTTGCACCTCGAATAGAAGAGAAGCATCCGATCAGGCAAAGAAGATCCGAGGTCAGAGCGCTGAACGACGGGGGGGAGGGGGGTGTGGCACCTCGAATACAAGAGAAGCATCCGATCGGGCAAAGAAGATCTGAGGTCAGGGGGGTGTGGCACCTCGAATACAAGAGAATCATCCGATCGGGCAAAGAAGATCTGAGGTCAGAGGGCTGAACGATAGGGAAATTAGATCCGGATTTCTAAGGAGACCCAATTTCTTTTTCTCTTTTTCACGGCAAGGACCTATTTAGGATTCAAATAAATTATATCTAATTCGCTGTATTTTTTAAGGATTTTGACAGGGTGGAGTTTTAAATATAATTATGAAATTAAACATATTTTAATTTTATGTTTAAATTTATTTATATAATTTAAAATTGTGATATTATAATAATAAGAAGTTGTATATTTTCTAATATTTGCTTTTTTATAATTTACTATTGAAAAAATCAAATCATTAAAAAAATATAATATTATTAATTTATAAAAATAAAAAATAATTGATTATATATATATATATATATATTTTATAATTTTATAATTTGTTGATAAATATATTTTAAGTATATATATTATATGTAATAAAAATTGATTACTTAAACAATAATGAAGAGCTAATGACAAATTTAAACAATAATTAAGAGTTAATGACAATTCTAGAGAAATTGTTTATAAGATATTTTGTTAACTATATTATAAATAAAAATTGTGTGGGTTTTTTTTTTTTTCCGAAGAAAAAGCGGTAACCTTTTATTTAAAAAATGAAAAGTTACACATTGCAGATGCATTAAGCATTTCCATAAACTGCCCATTGGGCCCGGGTGCTTTCGCACCCCACGCAACGTTACAAAACTAACGTGCAGAAAGAATAAAAAGAAAGGGAAAGAGAGAAGAAGGAAGGAGGCAAGAAAAACTAAAGTTCAGTAGTGAGTAAAACTCACACTTCAGGTTTTTCTTCCCTTTTTCTTTTCAACCTTGCGCCACTCTCCTTGAGTGGGCTCGATCGAAGCTATGACTAACTGTGTTTCTGCTTTCTGCATGCCTATTTCCTTGTCTGAATCTGAAGTCTCTGATTGGTGATGCCTTTTGATCCCGCCCATGTTCTGATCCTCGTTTGTCTTCTCTACCTGGTTGGGGGAAAGCTGTGAAGTCCTGTTGTCAGATGTGGTTTCCTTCTGGGTCCCCGTTCCTTGAGATACCCCAGCGTTCTCTATGGGGGTATCTTCCTCTTCTGCTTCTGATTCTTCATCCTCTGAATTAGGAGGGGGAAATTGCCATCCTTTCCTCTGCTTCCCTTTTTGCCTTCTTTTACTGTTTGCTTTCTTGGCTTCTGGACATGTGCTTTGCAAGTGTCCTGTCTGTCTGCAGAACCTGCATCTGAAAGCAGTGTTTTCATAGTCTAGTGCTTGCAACCAGTTTTGTTGCTTGTAGATCAACCTTATGTTTTCTGGCAGCCCTTTACTTAGATCTACTTCCACGCAAATGCGTGCAAAAGTGAAGACTCTTTCATCAATCCTTTCCATATCTGTTTTAATGTATTTCCCTATGCTGTTCCCAATTCCTTCCAAGACTCGTTCACTCCAGAAGTGAAGGGGAAGGTTATATAGACGAACCCAGACTGGTACTTTGGATACCGTCATTTTGTTTGGATCGAAGTCTGAAAACCATGGAGTCATGAACAGCCCCGACGTTCCCCAGAACCAAGGCCCAGAACTGATGATTGTGTCTCTAACTTCCCTGGATGCAAATCTAACTATGAAAAAACCTTTGGAGCATAGGTGTATATCACATTCCATGGTCCAGGTGGTGAAAATCCAATGAAATAGGTCCATTGGTTTTGGCCAAAAACTGTTGAAGCGACATATTAGGGCCTGCGTTTCATAGGACTTAACAAAATCGTCGAGCCCTGTTGAGTCGAAATTGAGAGCTGGAGTTTGCTCTAGCTGATCTACTATGTATGGCCTGGGTGTATTTCCTCCTTGATCTGGAGAGGACCCTGAATCTCTGTTGCCCTGAAGAATGTTTTTGTAGGATGAACCTCCCTTGGGTTGATGCTGAGGTGCTGTCTTTTTCCCCTTGTCTCCCCCTGAGCTGCTTGGCTGTCCCTGAGGTAGGGCCCCTCCTCTCAACCTGAGGTTTAAAGCAATGGTTTCTCCTGGACTAATCTCATAGCTTCCCAAGGTTCTGCTATCCTGGAGAGACCACCTGCCACTGACTAAATGTTGGATCTGACCAGGATATCCGGTCAATGCCCAGATTTGCTATTTTAGCTGCAAGATAGTACTTTCTGGATATACCCAAGCTAAAAAAGATTTCCCCTCAGGGGTCTTAATGCAAATCTGAAATCGAGATGTTATTACCTGATGTTTGCTTTTTGGCTGAGTTCTTGATGTGTCTGAACCAGTGTCACTGCTGAATGCCATGTGTTCTGGCTGTAGGCCATCTTCCCGATCTGACCTCTTATTGGATCTATCTTCCATTTGCATGTCTCGATCTGCATACCCTCTGCTCAATCGATGCATATTTCTTCCAATCTGTTGTTTAGGTTCTGGGTTTTCCTGAATCTTGATCGAAACGGCTATATCCTACCTAGATCTGTCAAGTTTGGGCCATGCATGGAGCAGATCTGCAACATGCAAACCCTTGTCTTTACATGCAGGAGGCGGAGGTAGACGGGCATTGATGGCGTAAGCGTAGGCCTGATGAACAATAGCCTGTCGTTGGTAACGGCCACCTTCCAGCGCCCTGATAGGCCTGTTCTTTGGTTTATCTTCCTTGGCTTGCTCCGATCTGTCACCGAAAACCATTGATTTTCCGCCTCCAAATTGGGTTCTGAGCCCGAAGACAAGAAATGTCTGCAGATCTCTGACCTCATATAACTTTATAAGCTTCTCCTTCAATTCTGCGTTAGATTCATTTGGCGCTGCCGTCTCTAGAGGGCATATGCTGCCGCTTTGGAGGAGGAAGGCGTTAGGGCACGCCTTTTGTAATGTCTAGTACGCGGTAACCTCACTCCCAATCTTCTTCAACTGCAGATCTTTCGAGCTCTCAACTGTCACGATAGCTGTGCACGCCATGGAGTTGCAGGGGGCTAGTACTCGGCTCCGCCCAATTTTCTTTATACCCAACACTTTAAAAAATTGTGTGGGCCTTTTATATAAGGTAATTGAATACAAAAATTCTCTTCCTCAAAGATACTATTATTATTATTTATATATATCGCAAGAAGATAGATTTATTGAAATATATTTCATTTCATTTAGTTTCAAGGACACCAATCTTGTTAACTAATTATTTTAAACAATACCTTTGTAGTTATTGTTCAAATGTTGTGATAATCAATCTTATGATTACAATGAACCAATTCAACTATATAAATTAAATAGTTGGTAAATGCTTAAAATCGTCTAAACACTTATTCCATAGTACATTTCACATTGTTAAAAAAGTAGGAAGAAAACAAAATAAACATACAAGTTAACTACTTTATAAGTTTAGTTTAAATTATTATTATTAATTATAAAAAGAATTAATATATAAATTAAACACACACACACATATATATAACCATGGAGATTTAGTTTCCACTTTATTATGGATATGCTTGATCTATATGACACACAAACCATAGGGTCTACACTTAATTCTTAACACACCACATAAATTAAACTGAAATTCACACAATATCAAATGCACATAAAAACTCACAAACAATTCATTCCTAAATAAAACAGGAGAACTATTGTTCTCACATTCTTCTCTCTAACTCACTTACACACACTTACATGCCTCATGGGCTCACCTAGATTTATACAAGTGGATATGAACCCAAAGAAGGTTCTAGATCCTAAACTAACTCCCACAATATCTCTCATGATCCATAAATCTCTCACTTAATCCCTTATCCCTAGATAATATCCAACTAACCCACAATTCTCTCAATGCTTCCAAAATACTCTCCAAGCTTATTCTATTTACAAATATTCTCATTCTCACACAATTCTCTTAAAACCATAGGAAAATACATTAAATAATTAAATCTTAACTTGGGAAACTAACTCCTTTAGTAAACATTCAACCCTAGGTTAGATGCACCCGCACCACTATAAAATAACCTTTCTTACAATACCACTGGCCAATACCATGATTTATCAATACCACATGCCCAAAAAACCATAAATCAATTCATATGACATTTTGTTTTAATTAATCAATTTAATTAAAAGAGCAAAATGGCATAACTAATTTGAAGATAAATTTTAACTTTTGATTTGTGTATACAACTAAAAATATTCTAGAAAATTTTGTGAAGGTTAAAACTCTCCCATCCACTTAATAATTATTGATAATTAAATTAAAATTCTGAAAGCCATATTTCAAAATAAATATGTTTATTGGGTAAATATATTTATTAAGAAAATTAATTACTGTTAAAATTTATTTTACAATATAATTAGATAAATTTAGAATTATCAAAAAATCAAAAAGTAAATATGAATTAGCTTATTTAAAAAAATTTAATAAAATAATTATTATTTTATATACCTAAATCCAAATCTTCACTAATAATGCGTTGCATTTTTATATTATTTTAAAAATATATTTTATTTTTCCATTCTATTTTTTATTTGTAGTTCTTAGTTTCTAAACAAATTTAATAAATACATACTCACTTTTGTTTTTTTTCAAATAAATTATTTAACATGTCAACTTTAGTCGTGTAAGGAATATGATAAGGGCAAAGTAACTTTAGTTTGAATTTTCGAGATTATTTTACGCGGCGTCTCTGGGAAGGAATATGATAGGGCCTCTTTGTTTAAATTACATCACATTTTATACATGAAAAGTAAATTAATTAAATTTTTTGAATAAATATTTTATATTTAAAATTTATTAAATAATTTTATATCAAATTAATCATTTAAAGATTATTCGCAATAGTTTTTTTTTTCCGAAGGTGGTAAAACCTATCAACTCAGGTGTCAAACCAACAGTGAGGACAGCCATCTCTGGCAGCGATCCGCGAATGCTGGGTTTGACTCATCACTGTTAAATAGGAAAACCACGCCACCTAAAACCTCCCATGCAGAATTCTAAAAAAGTAATCATTATATTTAAAATTTATTAAATAATTTTATATCCTTTAAACATTATTCGCAATAGTTTTGATTAAAGCTTTCGATGCAGAATTCTCAAAAAATATTCCTTAGTTGTTTTGTTTTATTTTTCTAATTGTTTTTCTCCTATAAATTGTTTCTAGCCAAGAATTTCTGAAGAGTAGTCACCACAGGTTCAGTTTCGCCATCAAAATAATTTAAATAAAAGTAATTAGGTAAAAAAAATGTTTAAAATAATTAATTTAATAAAATTTTAAATTAAGATATATATAAAACTATTATAAATAAATATAGTAATAATGAAAATTAACAATAAATAAAATATATTTTTACCAAATTTTAAAGTAACAATTATATTGGTAATGAAAATTAGCAACAAATTAATAATCCGTATATTTTATTTTTTATAAAACATAATAGCGTGATTTATAAATTTTGAATCAAACGTGTAACCTGGGCTATTCTTTGAGTTATTTATGAGAAATTTATACTAACTAGCGCGATGCACATGAATTTCTTCATTTGCAAGTGCATGATGCAAATAATTTTTAGCATTTGGTTTTTAGGAGTATATTTAGTTTTCTTATTTTCTTATTATTTTGTAATTGTAATGATTAGTAATTTGTAAATTATTTTTGTTTTTAGAAAATAATTTTAAATTTTTTTTTAGAAAAAGTTTTATTTAAAAAAAATTGAAATAATTTTTCATTTTTGAGTCTTTGCTACAAATTTTATATTGACTATTTCTTAAGCAAGTGTAGGATGTACTACTTTTGATAGGATGTAGAGGATTTTTTTCTCTATTTAGTTTTTTCATTTTATCTATTTCCTTATTATTTTATAAGGGAAATATTTTATCATTATACTAGTTAGTAATTTGTAAACCATTTTTGTTTTTAGAATATTTTTATACAATTTTTATCTTTATATATATATATATATATATATATATATATATATATATATATATATATATATATATCAGAGATAATGTTGTATGAGGTCAATTCCAACCGTTACCACTATAACCCTGTATGCCTATTTATGCCCCACCACTATAACACGTAGGTACCTAGGTATGTCCCTTCTACAAGTGAGGATAAGTACGAGGATTTGAACTTTGAATCTTTTAATACATAATATTTCATTTTCATGGTGCTTACTAATTGAGCATTGATCGTGGAAAAGTAATCCCTATAAAACTTTGGTTTTGTCCATTTCATTAAAGTAATCCAAATAAATAAATAAATAAATATATATATATTATGTGAATTATATACATATTCTTCTAAATTTATATTATTTAAAAAGTATATGTAAATTTTTGAAATAGTTAATTTTTTAAATATCTTGTGATGATTTTTTTAATAAAATAATCAATTTTCTAAAATTTTGAAATCATTAATTTTTTTGAGTGTATATAAGTTAAATAAATATTTTTTTATTCTTATTAATTTTTTTTATATAATAATCATCTAGATTAAAATTAGGTACCTCATGTTTACAAATCAAACCAAAATAGTTTGTGAATCTTAATATAACATATTGATTTAGTGAGTTTAATTTTATTTATCTGTACTTTTAATTCTACACATATATATTTTCAGTAATCACTGGGCACTCTGATGCATGATGGAATATTCACGTGGAAATGGACCATGAGGATGTTGATAATTTGATAAGAAGGTCATCATGATGAGGTAAGTCTAATATTAACAATCATTATTGGTTACATGGTTAACACATTGTTTTGCTACCTAGAAGGATATTGCAGGAATATATGAAGAATGTTGAGGCAAGCTCAACATATTTGGCAATTATGAAGTCAAAACATGTTCATGTTGAGGTTAAAAGGTAGTAGTGCGAGAAGCCTTATCCTGAAGGTCAATTTTGTACAACAACAAGGAGATCGCTTTCATGAAGAAGCTATGAACAACTTGAAGTTTGGAAAGGCTGCATATAGAGCATTTATTGATGGTGACAAGATGGAAGTGATGTGCAATATTGATGACCCGAACCCTGTTACAAGATTGAAGGAAGACGACGGGTCCATGATACCCAAGAAGGAAGCAAGATCGATACAATGAGATGCAAAGGAAAGAGGGATCCATGCAGCTATGAAAAACTGGTAGCTGATACTCTTATGTAAACAAGCTAGAGAGCTTGCGGTTACGACTTCTCAAGTAGAAAATGAAGTCAGGAATTTCCTCTAGATTTGAGAGGGAGTGAAAGAGTCTTCTTGAATAGGAGCAAGGATCTATTCCCCAATCGAAAGCCAATAAGGTTATCCTCTTTGGCAAAGAGGGATTGATGTTGGACATCACATGTGCATTCTCTTCTTTATGTGTCATGCACTTGACCAGGATTAACGGCCATAAGTTTAAGTGAAGGCCTTGGAGAGCGAATGGTGAAGGATTGGATAAGAATCTATGGTTTCGTTGAGGATATTGCATCCAAGAAAGGAAAGTGACCACCACTCTTTGAGGAGAGGACAAGTGTCCAATATAAGAGTGGTTAAAGAGGACTTATATTCTTTGAGGATTCAGGTTTGGAATTCCAAGATAAGAATAGTCCTAAAAGGACATACCTTGTGAACATTCAAATGGGGTATGTGCCTTGTAGATGTAGTGTGGTATCACACGTAAAACCTCCCAGCATAATGCTCTTGAATGAAGATTATCTTGTCTAGTTAGGCCTCAAAGACAACGTTGGTCATAATGTTGATGCTTATAGTTGGCTTATCAATCCGACTATTCCTATGATAATATTTCAGTTTGAGAGTATCCATGTACCTTGTGTACAAATTATGAATACCTACCTAGTTAAGTGGGAGTGTTGGAGAGTGTAACTAGTTCCAGTCTTCATAATTTGTACCATTATGTATTTTATGTAAATAGAAAAAGAAAAGGAGAAGAAAATTATTATTTTTTCTTTCTAGATAAGCATGTTCTTCATGCTTCTAGGTTTAAGTCAAGGATTCAAAGTCCTATTTTGGACCTATTGTAAAAGAAAAAGAAAAGGATTTTTTAAACGTAATTTTTTGGGACATAAACCCCTCTAAATGCCAAGTTGGCCTTGCCCCAATGGACATGTCTATTCACACCCCTACGAATTGTATAAATAGAGGGTGGATGGAGCTCATTTTGACACACACACTTAGATGGTTTTTGGTCTGAAATATTGTAGAGAAAATAGAGAAGATAAGGAAGGTCAACTTCTGCAAGCAATGGTTTCTTCTTGGATCTAGGGTTTGTGGGTGATCTATCTCTTGTTGATGAATCCACTGGAAGGAAAGGAAGTTTTGGCTTGGCATCTAGAGGTAGAATTTCTGTGGTTATGGGTCTTGGATATGTCATTTGATCTGATTCTATAAGAATATATTTTCTGGGTTTTCCTCTTGGAGGGGTTTTGCCCTGACTTGGAGCCTATATCTTGTGTTACGTTGTCTTCTGTGATCTTCATGTTTTTATGGTAATTTCTTGATGAAGAAAAACAAACTAATAATAATAATGCTATCATATTCAAAAGTAATTATTAGGTAATGGAAATTTTTTTAAGAAGTAAAATCCTCCCGATTTCCAATAACTCTCAGGCTACCTGTACGTACGATACGTAGGGTGTGGGGCTACCTGTTCCCTCCTTCTATTCATATATATTCTTGTCTTATTTAGTGAGCCTCTTGAATCGGCATGAATTTGTTTTGAAGAGAGGTTCGAGCGTGATTTTTTCAAATCCACCTTTTGTCTTTGCATTGAGGTTGCCACAAGTGATAAGGCTTTCACTATTCCCATTGGTTGGCGGGTGGTTGCAACTTGCCAGGTGACCTTGGTGCAAGGGTTGCAATGTTTGATGTTGTTTCAAAGAGAGGTAGTGGGCTCAATCATTCTTGTTCCCTTCATGGGGGGAATTTCTAAGAGAGGTTGTGGGGCTGGTCGTTCTTGTTTTATTTCCTTCTTTTCCCTTTGCATCGAGGTTGCTGCAGGTAACAAGAAATAAAGATTCCAAATTTGCTGCAGGCTGGGTGGACTTCCACTGTTGTTTAAATTCAACAAAGTTTGTTCGCCAACCAAGGGGACAAGATCATCGCTTTTCGACGCATGCCACGAAACATCGCCTGTCGTATTTCAACCAACTGCACCACATTGGGCACGGACAACAAGATTTTATTCTCCATAAAAATTGTAGGGAGTGATTTTGAATGGGATGTGACATCCAGACAGACGTTCCCTCGACTGAGGCCTTGAGTGTAAATTGCATACAAAAACTCGATGATTCACATGATTATGAAATTCACACTAAGTATCACATTTCACTACGTTATTCATCGTAACAAGAGGTGAGATATCCATTATTGAGAGTCGCTTCCACGTGTTACCAATAAATCCCCACTCACTGAATAGGGCACCCCCACGATGAATGGATAAAAAACCGATCGATGTAGAGTGCATCACAACATGGAACAACCCCCCTCCCCCTCAAGACATTTGCACTCCATAAGCACTCTTTAGAGGGAGGATCAAACATACAACAAGCTTCCCAAACCCCATGCCTTCAAGAAAAGGGGGTAAATGAAAGGAATGGTGATCGAGAAGGACTAGGGTGGGCAGTCCAGGAGCTCCCGTTGCTTTTCGTCCTTCTTGAAGACCCAACCACAATAGCTCCCACTTTTCTCCATAAAGATGGGGGCCGACAAGAGGAAATGAAATAAAAATATATGAAATAGAAAAGAAATAGAAGGTGGCTCCTACCCCCTCACAAGAGAAGGCTCAAGTAAATAAACAACAAGTTTCCCAAAACACCTGCCTTAGCAGAAAGGAGGGAACTGCAAGGAACAACGATCGAGAAGGACTGGGGTGGCCAACTCGATGCTTTTCATCCTTCCCAAACACCAATCCACAACAATTCCCACTTTTCTCCATAAATCTAAGGGGGTGAAAGGAGGAAGGCAAGAAAAAATCGTGAAAAGAAAGAGAAACCCAAAGGTGGCTGCCCACTCACGAGAGGGGGGCTCTAATAGAAAACAAGCTTCCTGAACTCCATGCCTTCGCAAAAAGGGGGGATGTGCAAGGAAAAATGATTGAGAAGGATTATGGTGGCCACCTAGGGAGCTCACACGACTTTTCAACCTTCCCGGACACCAATCCACAACAATCCATCCTTTTCTCTGTAAATTTAGGGGCCGAAAAAAATATGAAAGAAAGAGAAACCAAAGGTGTCTACCCACTCATAGGAGGAGGCTCAAAAAGATTACAAGCTTCCCCAAACCTGTGCCTTAACAAAGAGATAGAATTGCATGGAAAGATGATCTAGAAGACTAGGGTGGCCGCCTCGATATCTAACACTGCTTTTCATCCTTATCGAACACTAATCCACAAAAATTCCACCTTTTCTTCATAGATCTAGGGGCCAAAAGGAGGAAAGGAATAAAAAAACATGAAAGAAAGAGAAACCGAAGGTGTCTACCTGTTACACAGTAATTTGTCACCGTCCCTGTTACCCCTTTTCCCGCACATTGGAGGACTTATTCCGGGACCTGTGAGAAGTGACATAACCTGAAAACACTTGCATTGTATCCCCTTAAGTATGTACTTCATATGCCCCGAAGACACCTTCTGCAAAATACCCATAAAAATAGCGCTTTTCCATTCGCGCGGTTCCACTGTGTATCACTCACGCCAATGGGGGAAATCCTCCAAAGAGGGCGCGCCAGCTGGCGCTCTGTCTCAAAGTCGCACTCGTGCCAGCCTAGTTGGGTAACGTTTTTAACAAACCAACTTACGAAGGTTCTTCCTAACCTATTCATGAACTGATTCCTTCTTGAGTTAGTTCAGTTGGGCTTCGAATCTCCATAGAAGGGAAGTAGTTCTCCACCTCTCATGGAAGCTTCTTAGTGATAAAGCCAATCCCATGAATCTTGTGGATGACCCTAACTCCTTCTCCTCTGTCTATAAAATCTTGTCCTTTTGCCTTTGACAAGTTAGTCTCCAAGTTCCAAATTCTAAGTCTCAAAGTCTGAGAATTGCCAAGTTCATGCTACAAGGAGCCTTATTCATTCCCATGAGGCTAAATCTTAAGTGAGGAGATTCTTATCCAAGTGACCAAGGAGAGAGAGGCTTGTTCCCCATTCCCAACAAGCTTTGCAAGGCATGTGTTTCTGATCACCCTACCAAAGGAGGATTGACGTTAGAACTATGGTTGTATTCTTCTTTGTTGTTTATCAATAATAGACGACTATCATTATGGTTCCACTCTTATTGTCTTTGTAATGATGATTGAGTTATATCCTTTCTGACTCATATATAGTTGCATCTATTGGATTTTATGCTTGTATTTGTGTCATTCTTTGCATGTGCAGGTGTCCGTTCACAAGGATCGTGGGGATTGTGACTGGCCGGAGCAAAGGAATGACAGCGACGACTCTTCTAAAATATTAGTGTTGGAATCTAGGTAGGCCCTCATCATCGGTCTTTGATTTGCAATTAGGAACCTGCGTGTTAGCGTTGTTTGATTGTTGCTAGACCCCATTTGGGCTAGTAGGGATCGCCTTTGTCCGGAGAGGGGATTTACCTCCACAACATTTTGGCGACTTTGCTGGGGATCGAACCCAGAATCTCTGGTTTCACAGACCTTTAGTCTCATGCCTTTCACTAGTTGGCAAGCTTTGGGCTCCCCACAGCTTGTGCCCGTCGCACAGAATCTGTTGGCATTTGACGGAGGAACTAGTCAACCATTAGGGATCCTCCCGAAGTTTCCTGTTACTTTGGGAGGCAAAACTGTCTATATAGATGTCTCAAACTTGGGTTTGAGGATATTTGCAAGGGAAAAATGGGAACTGCTTATCCTCCCAAAGAAATAGGGAGGATGGGGTATAAAAAAATTGGAAGATTTCTCCTCCGCTTTGGTGGCCATGTTAGGATGGCAATTGATCACATAAAATAGCCTCTGGACTATAGTAGCTTCCTCTAAATACATAGCTTTTGTAAATCTGATGGCCTGGCTCAGATAGACAAGCGAGAATAAAACGGAGGTCTTGATCATCTGGAAAGCGATGCTTAACTCTTTGCCACTCATTTGAGAGGGACTGACTTGGAGGATACAAGCAGGCACATTTGTACACATTGGACTAGACCCATGGATTGGGATTAGTAATGCCCACAAGCTGCCAGAAGAACTCAAGCTCCTCCTTACCAACTCTGGCATCACTCATATCAGCCACATTGCAGATATGTAACGCTCCACCTTCTTTCACCAAGCCTGGAAATCCACCCGCAGTCTGCACATCCCTCAACAGTAGCATCAATATTGGGCAGACTACAGAGCTTCTTTAACTGAATCACACATTAGAATCATAGAAGGAGAGGATGAGATTTTTTGGGCACCTGCAAAAAATGGGCGATACTCCCCCAAAGAGGGATATCTCTTTTTAGCAAGCAATCATAGACCAAAAACTATATAACAATGGTGGAAAAGCATGTGGAAACTTAAATAACCCCCTAGAACAAGATTAATCATGCGGCCAATTATGAAAAAGAAGACTCCCACAGGTGACAATATTATCAAGGGAGGTTAGCATGGACCTTTTTCGTGTAGTTTATGTAAAGACTACTCAGAATCTGCATACCACCTCTTCCTCCCTTGCCCCATCACTATAGACCTATGGCATTCTATCCTCTCGATCATCCCCTCCCAGTGCACATGGCGGGGCTTGTAAATTAGAGAAACTTGAACCACATGGTGGACTTCCGCAACCCCACCAAAGGCTGGGAACCTTCCCCTCCTTATATCATAGGAAATTTGGATTGCTCATAACCGTCTCATATTTTAGGATATTGTTCCTCATTGGCCCTCCATCTCTACCCGACTTCTGGTAGACTATAGTAACATTCCTTAAGACAATGACAATCGTCCCTCCAGGCATATTGTCCTAGAAAACATTGACCACTCCCAGCAATGGGCATACTCTAATGGATCTTCACAAAAAGCAGGGTGTGGGGGTGGTGCCATCCTATATCTTTTGGATACCCATCACATCCAAATCGAAATGAGGTTGGGAGGGGGCACAAACAATTTTGCAGAGGTTATTACTACTAAACATCTCATTCAATTTGCATTAGAAAAACATTGCAGAAATCTAGAACTATTTGGGGACAAGTAAAAAATTGTATGCAATAGAATTAACAAAACATCAAACTATTATGCTTACACTTTTAGGCCCATCTCGGATGAGGCCCATAGACTCATCTCTTTTTTTGACAACTTTGCTTGTCGTCATAACTATAGGGAACACAATTCACTTGTTGATCATCATTCCAAGGAGGAAGCAGTCAGGCCTCGTGGCTCATGGCTGACTCAGGAGCAGAGGGATGGAGCACACTACTAGTCTTACCATCACCCATTCATACACTTTACAGTTTAGGCTCACCAGGATCCTGTTTTTTCTTTTTGTTAATATTTTCATGCTTATATATTACCAGTTGTATTTACAAACATACATACTCTCTCTGTAGAGTATTAATTTGATAAGTTTATTATGAACACTACTGAAGGCAGAGCCTCCCTGCGAAAAGAGCTTATTTTTTGGTTTTTTCTCTTACTTGATAGGCACACAACCTCACATACTGCATATGCGAACATCATCTACAACATGTAATTTTCCTTTAATAATGAAAATTGCGATTTTTCCAAGGGGAGAAAACCCATTAAGCTAAAGTCCGACCATGTATTTTTCTTCATTATGCCAAATCGAAGAATCTCATTTATCGGAATTTTATATATGGTATCTCTCAAAAAACTCTGATATCATTATACTCTCGACCACTGATGGTCCACATCATATGGTGTCATATATCGCAAGCTCTCCCATTAGAACTTTTCTGATAGTTGGTTCATCGCCAAACTAAATATACAATTTAAATCTTCTTTATGATCCATATTGTGTCTGCTCATTATATCGGGCTCTTTAATAACTTCAAAAGTTGTAAACTCTCATAGGTTGGACCCAATTTGGAATTTAATTGTGATTTATAATATGATTCGGTTCACTACAATTTATTGCTATTTATACGACGAAAATTCCAAAAGCTATGATATCCATTTAATAAGCAGATCTGATAAGAAATTTAATTTCCATGTATTAAGACATTGGGTCCGCACCTGACCTTGGGAATTTTGTGATGGTTCTTGTTTATAAATCCCTGATAACCCTAATTTGATATGCAAATTAATTATGGTTTGTAAATGATATCGGGTCCATAGCATAATATCAGAACTTTTAAACGATTACATGTATAAACCTCTGATTCTTCTAATTCTCTGATATACTACTCCTTCAACCTGGTTATATCTTCTCTTTTCTTATATATCTTCTGTCTGCTTATTATGTGTTTATAAGAAATGACCTTCTCATTCATAAAATTACATGGAGAACGATTCGTGAAAATTTTTGGGCTAATACTTCTTTTTCCATGGCACAACCATAGTTAATCTCCACTTTTAGTTGTACCATATTTCTTCATTTCACTGGTAAGTTTGTCTTCTTTCCATCTATTTCTTACAAAATTCTTTGACAATAACTCTGGTTACCTTGAATTTTACCATTTTATTTTTAATTGTCTTTATGAAAGCATACATTGCATTTGAGCATATTGTGTCTTCTTCTTATGGAAGTATCATTGTACTTGAAGATCTTGTGTCTCTTGGAATATATCTTCCCTCTGCTTGAGCGTTGAAAAAGTTAGCGTTGTGTTTATTATAAATTAAAAAATACAATTTCAACTATAATATATATATTTATAATAAATTAAGAATCTGGATTAAAATATTTAAGGGTTGTATTTCAATTTTAAACTATTTGAATTAAGAGTCAAATCTTTTGACATGTTTTTTTTATCAAGATTATTTGAAAAAAATGTGATATCCTTTATCCTTAAAGAGAAATGTATAAATCAAATCTCTATTTGAAAAAGATGTGAGTATTATTTATTAATTGTGCTAAACGAATCCCTTGGCATCAAACTATGTAATTCCCTTGGCATCCTCCTACTATGGTTGATAGGTTGGTTAAAGGGGTAGTGCCTTCAAGTTCTATCTTCTATGCACACATTTTGTTGGGCACCAAATTAGCCTATCTTTTCCCTACATTTTCACTCCTCTTTTCACCCTTTTTGCATTCATTTACATATATTTACTATGTAACACTACGAGGTAATTCCCCTTCATCGTCTCTTTGGATATTTAATTAATGAAGTAGAGTCATGAAGGTTTCTACCTACACAAACCACTAAAACTTGTGATGTCACAAATTTTGGAGCACAAGGGTTGACCGCGCAACATATCGCAATAGTCTCGCGATTCACAAAAACTGATCGACTATGAAAAAACAACATAACTGATTGCGGCCACTCTCAACCCATTTTTGACCATTCCTGTTCTTGGTTCTCTCAGCTCTAGTGCTGCCGTACAACTGATGTATATCTTTGGGCATAGAGTTGCCAGGTTTTGGGGAGAATTATTCTCCTTTGTATTGTATAAAATATGGGTCATTCCTGTATTGAGGGGGACCAGACCAGGGAATGATATTGTAACAGCATTATTCAGATTAATAAGATATAACCCTTTTGCTGATCTATCATTCACTGTGAGTAACGAAACCTTGATCAGAGAGTTGGGCCCGCTCTTCTGATCAGGTGCTGCATGTTTCCTTGTGTTGTGTGTATTTTTTGTTTGTTGTGTTTATTTCTTGTTGTTGCTATAGATCTCTTAGATAGTTGTGAATACCTTTTTTTACATTCTGCAGTTGATTTTTACTTATGTCTCAGCAATGTTTTGATTGTTAATCACAAACCCTTGGTTAAGGGCAGATCATAACCTTGCCCCTACATATAGCTTGCATGTTGCCCTGAAAAGAATATGCACCCGGATTGATACATTAATGTAGGAAATGAGTGGATAAATTATTCATATCTGGACACCAACATTTTGGCACCGTTGTCGGGGAGGCTAATGAGTTGCAAGACATGATTTGTGTTAACCAGAGGGTCAATCTCTCGTCCTAGGGAGAGAATGAGCTTTCTTTCTTTGCTCCAGGTCCCGAGCATAGGTATTTCGTTTATTTTGAGCTTTTATTGTTTTTCAATTTAGTAGGTCCAATCTCTTGCCCTAGGGAGGGAGGAGTCTTTTGATGCCCTGCTCTAGGCTTTGAGCTTAGATTTTTCTAGCATTTTTGCTTTAATTTTCAAGAAACCCAATCTCCCGCCCTGAGGAGGGAAGGCTCCTCTGACGCCCTACTTCAGGTATTGAAGTATTAAGGTTCTCTCACATGTGTGTTATTTCGTGATTAAGGTCTTGATTTTGGGGAGGGAGGAGTATTTTGACACCCTGCTCCAGATCCTGAACCCTAGGTCCCTGTATTCTTTTCTTTTCCTTTTTTTTGTTTTCGTCAACATCCCTCTCTTCAAAGAAATCTCTCTTCTTGGGGAGGGAATAGGTCTTTTGACACTGTACTCTAGGTCTTGAGCATAGTGGTTTGATTTCTACCACCACACCAACTTGTATGAACAGAGAGATAAATAAAAGGGGTAGAGGGAAAGCCCCAAAGAAGGGAAGACAGGATTTGGGGAGGAACACCTACATCTAGCAAATCATTGCAAAAGCTAAGTCGAAGGCATCTTCCCATGCAGCCATGAGGCCAGATGCACGAATAAAATCGGAGGGACAATCTGTAGATCAACCAATGCTATTTACAGCACCCACTATTGGTTCAATACAACAGACCCTTCCAGTAGCCGGAGAGACAAGCGGCAGTATGCCTGTTAAAGGAATCCCATTGCTTGCAACCAAAGAAGAGGAAGTTACAAGTAAAGCATCTGAAGGAACTGTCCATTCCAGTGGGGACGAATAAATTACAGAGAGTAGATCTGAAGAGTCCAACCATGGTGACAAGGGGGAAGAGATTGTAGAAACATTTCTATCACCAAAGGATAGAGGAAGTGCTATTAAGGCGACTCGAACCCTTGTGATAAAAGCCCTTCCGACAGAGCCAGCTGAAATCCCTAGTGAGTATTGCAGGATATTCGTGGCACCTACATGCTCTACTATTGACCTCCCAATTGGGGATTTGGGGACTGGTGCACCAACAAAGCCCATCCCTTTAACAACTTTACCCAGTTTTCATGGGCTTACTTTAGAAGACACTGACATGTTTTTGTTTGAATTTGACATTGTGTGTCGAGGGTATGATTACATAACATATGCCTAGAAATTAAAAATTTTCCCTCCTACACCAAAACGGACAGCCCTGTGGTGGTTTATGGGTCTTGGGGGAAGGTCTATCACCACCTGGGAAGCAATGAGAACTGCTTTCGTGGAGAAATACCAAGACTATTATAAATCACGGGATATTAAAGAGGATATTTTTAAACTTATGTAGAAAGAGGACGAAAATATGGAATACTGTGTGGAATGCTTCAAATAAACATTGTAGAGGTTAGGTCACTTTGACCTGGATAAAGACATTTTGAAAATTATCCTTCTGCGGGCCTTCCGAGAAGAATCTTTGGAATTGTTGAATATAGTTAGAAAAGGGGATATATGAAAGGAGGACTTTGATACCATGTGTGATCTGTGTATTCAGTGCTCAAGAGGGGTTTCAAGAAATAAATGAGGAATTTGATCAACGAAGGTATCTGGCGGAGGTGTTACAAAAGCAGAAATTTCGAACCTATTGGACAACCTGAGGACTGATATTCTGAGTACCTTTTCTAAATAGATTGACACACTATAGGTAAAATAGAAACAACTAAAATTAGAAAGAAATATGGCCATATTTTTCCCCACATGCAGAAAGAAACATCCGTAGAGGGAATGCCCATTGAAATTTATAAAGGAGTGTGCAATCTGTGAACTAAAGCATGTGAAAAGTTCATGCCCATCTTTTCCAAGACTAAAAGCGGGTTTTCACGGAATAGGAGAAGATATGGAAGAGTTGTACTTTATGGGACCTGAGAAGCCATGGCAACCTCAGCGGTCGATGGGAAATCAAGGTATGTTTCCAGATCCATCTCAATATTTTAGCAATTTTAATATGGATCCCCAGACTATGCATTATCTGCCCGTATGGCTCGAATACCAGTTTCCATCTTGGTAGCAGTGGGATACTCAAGCCAGTTCAAGCTCCTTATGGGCTTCGAATTGGTGAGGACCTTCCACTCCTAGTCAGTTTTCTCAGTCAATTCCACCATAGCAACTTCACTTGCCCTCTAATGTGCTCCTTGGTAATCAACCTATTCGTCCTGAACTCCCTATCCAACCTTATCTAAATCTTAATAATAAAGGGGTTCAGCAAGCTGACACCGTCAACCTTCCTTCATAGAGCATCTCCACTGCAAAATTCTATGAGATGCATTTACGATCTGGGTGGCCTGTAGGTGCTCAGCCCCCACCAGTTATCATTGAGTAGATTGACAGTGAGGAGAAGGAACCAGAAATGGTCGGAGAGGAACCCAATCGAGTTAACATAAAACATACACCTCCTCAACCATTAGCTACTCAGAAACCCCAAGCTGAACCACCCTACCCAGAAAGTTTGGCAGTGAGTAAACCAACCCCTCAAATTGAGTTTGACCTATTAGGGGAGCTACATAATTTATTTGTCAAGATTCCCATGCTGCAAGCCATGAATGATGTACCTATATACGCAAAAACTCTTACGGAATATTGTGCTAATAAGCCCAAAAATAAATCGAGAGATCTTCTCAACATTCATGTAATGGGGAAGCTATCAGATTTCATGATGGGAAGGTCCATGCCTGTAAAGTATTAGGATCCAGGGAACCCCATTTTGAATGTGCACATTAACGGGGTAGAAATTCCAAATGTACTGGTATATTTGGGTGCTACCATAAATGTCATCACTGCTGAAACCATGCATGCATTAGGACTTCGTAACTTGAAACATACACCTACAATGTTAGAAATGGCAGATCGATCTACAGTTAAACTAGTAGGGAAATTAGAAGATATCATGATTTTGGTAGATTCATGGCACTACCCTATGGACTTCCTAGTACTCCAAATGCAATCTCCAGCTAGAGGCCATCCCTTGATTGTGGGAAGATCATGGTTGGCAACCGCAGATGCTTATATTGGGTGTCGGTCTAGGCATATGACCATCTCAAATGGGCAAAGCACTAAGAATTTGGTGTTATATCCACTAGCAAAACCTAACCCATCAACAAAACCAGCAGGCCACAAGAAACTTGTACATAAGAAAGTGTCTGAAACATAAAATGAAGAGTTAAGACCAGTTCTCACTACTGGGCAGGCCCTCCAGTTGAAAGGTGAAACAAAAGATGACACAATTACTACCTTCATCAGTGATCCTTGTTCTGTTTCAGATTTGAATCAGTAAATCTTGGAGTCCGTCCTGAGCTGTGAGACTCAAGAAAGTATTAGAGCAACAGATGAATTCAAGGAGTTACCTAGAGCCACACCTCATGACAACGTTTTCATGGAAATAGAACCAGGAAAAACCCTGAATATCAATCTGTAACTATCAAATACCCAGAAAAAACAACTCTTGCAGGTTCTTCTGAAACACAAAGAAGCCTTCGCCTGAGACTACTCATATATGAAAGGAATTCCTGCTAATTTGTGCATTCATCACATATACATTAAGGAGGATTGTCATCTTGTAAGGCAACTGCAGAGAAGCATGAAACTGTCCCTGAAAAACATTGTTAAGGAAGAATTCCAAAAGCTCCTGGATGTAGGATTTATCTACCCCATTTCAGAGAGCCAATGGGTTTCCCCATTGGTAATGGTCCCTAAGAAAAATGGTAAATGGCGAATATGTGTGGACTACACAAAATTAAACAAGGCAACTAAGAAAGGCCATTTTCCTTTACCATTCATTGACCAAGTCTTGGATACATTAGCAGGGAAGAAGGTTTTTTCTTTCCTGTATGGATTTAGTCGGTATAACCAAATCCATATATCTCCTGGAGATCAGGATAAGACCACATTTACATGCACCTGAGGAACCTTTGCATACACAGTCCTCCCATTTGGTCTCTGTAATGCACCTGCAACGTTTCAAAGGGAAATTTTGGGAATTTTCTCTGATCCAATGGATGATAGTGTCGAAATCTATATGGATGATTTCAGGGCATATGGAGATTCATTCGAAGAAGCATTGGGAAAGTTAGAAAAAATTCTTGAAAGATGCAATCAGGCGCATGTCTCCTTAAGTATGGAAAAATTCCATCTGATGATGAATGAAGGAATAGTCCTGGGACACTTGCTTTCAGCTGTAGGAATTCGGATGGATCCAGCCAAAATAGAGGTAATACAACACTTTACAATGCCCGAAACACCAACCCATGTACATAGCTTTATCGATTGTGCTGGTTACTACAGGCGCTTTATAGAGAATTTTGCTAAAATATCACATCTGCTTTTTCAATTATTGACAAGAAATGTAGACTTTGTGTGGACAAATGACTATGATGCAGCCTTCACGAAGATCAAGAAATTGATTTGTAGTGCTCCGATCCTTAGAGGACCAGACTGGCCATTACCATTCCATATTAATGTTGATGCTTCCCAAACAACAATTGGGGCAGTTTTAGGGTAGCAGATGGATAAGGTCCCATATGTAGTTTAGTATGTTAGCAAGAACTTGGCCTCTGCCAAGTTAAACTACATAATGACTGTAAAAGAATTCCTTGTTGTCATCTATGCCATGAACAAGTTCTGACACTATATCACTGGTTACCCCACCATTGTACACACGGATCATGCAACCATCAGGTATCTGATGAATAAATCTGTTACTCCTAGTCGTATTACAAGACGGCTCTTGTTACTTTAAGAATTTGATATTACCATAGTAGACAAACCAGGAAAGGACAACGTGGTTGCAGATTTTTTGTACAGATTAGAAAAAAATACCAAAGGTACACCTAATGAAGGTAGCTTTCCAGATGAATATCTTTTTGCAATTTCTGCTAACACTCCGTGGTATGTAGATATTGCTAACTATCTTGTATAAGAAAGGTACCTCCTCAATTGTCATATAAGGACCAACGAAAAATCATCCATCATAGTACTCGATATTCATGGATTGTAAGATACCTCTTTCATACGGGGGTGGATCAACAGATTCGACACTGTATATTAAAGGATGATATCTATGAGATATTAAAGGCCGCCCATAGTGGGCCTTGTGGAGGACATTTTGTAGATAAATGAACAGACCATAAGGTGCTGTAAATGGGATACTACTGGCCTTCTATCTTTCGAGATGCTAGAGATTATGTCCAAAGATGTGATAACTATCAATGTATGGGACAACCTGGGAAATCAGATGAAATTCCACTACAACCGCAGATAGTCCTGGAACCTTTTGAGAAATGGGCCATCAATTTTGTTGGACCCATCAACCCACCCTCCCATCAGAAGGTTCACATTTTGGTCTGTACTGATTATGTGGCTAAGTGGGTGGAAGCCAGAGCGGTTGCGAAGGCAACAGAACAGGTGGTGGCAGACTTCCTTTTTGAAGAGATTTTTTCCCGATATGGTACCTCGAGAGAAATTGTTTCAAATGGAGGAGCATAGTTCACATCCCACATGATAGAGAAGCTTATGTAGAAATATGGGGTCAAACACAAAGTGACAACTCCTTACCATCCCCAAGCAAATAGACAGGTAGAAAGTACAAACAAGGTGTTGGAGAATATCTTGACAAAAACTGTAGCAAGTCATCACTGGGATTGGCGACATAAACTCCCAGGAGCTCTTTGGGCATATAGGACGACATGGCGAAATACAACTGAATTTTCCCCATTTGAGCTAGTCTACAAGAAATCTCCCTTGTTTCCAGTTGAATTCAAGATTAGTACACTCAGAACATCTTTGGAAGTAGGATTGGACTTATCAGAGGCCCAAAAACACTGGTTGGAACAACTCAATGAGCTAGACGAGATTTGTTCAGAAGCTATCCAGCGAACTACTGCTATTCAATAGCAGAGAATGAAATGGCACGATAAATTTATCAAGAATAAGATGTTTCATATAGGTGACTGGGCATTGTTAAACGACTCCCAGTTCAAAGATTTTGAAGGAAAGCTTCACACTCAATGGACGGAACCCTATGAAGTAGACGTTGTATTCGCCAATGGCACAGCGAGATTGGTGATAGTAGATGAAAATCGTACTTCCTTTCCGGTCAACGGACATCGTCTTAAGTTATATCATTGTCCAACATCTAAAGATGCCTTCATAAAACATCTTTTTGATACATCTAGTTTGATGGTTATTGGTGCAGAGAATGTTCACTCTGCCCTTAAAAAAAAAATGTATATATATATTTATTTATTTATTTATATTTATATATAAAATACACTGCTACTACTTACTTGTTTGTCCTTTTGCAGGAATATGAATTGAATTATGACAAGGAGAAACGGAGAAATTTTGCAAGTAACAGTTGTTGTTGTTACTCCAATGGTTGCTGTCACTCCACTGGTTGTTGTTACTCTGCCGGTGTTGTTACTCCAATGTTGTTGTTACTCCACTGGTTGCTATTACTCTGTTGGTGCTGTTATTCCACTGTTGCTATTACTCTGTCGGTATTGTTACTCCACTGTTGATGTTGCTCCACTGGTGTTGTTACTTCGATGTGCTGTTACTTCACCGATGCTGTTACTCTGTCATGTTGTTACTCTGTCGGTTTTGTTACTCCACTATTGTTGTTACTCCACTGGCTGATGTTACTCCATTGTTGTTGTTACTCCACTATTGTTGTTACTCTGCCGGTGCTGTTACTCCACCATTTTGTTACTCCACATATGTTGTTACTCCACTGTTGTTGTTACTCCACTGTTGTTGTTACTCTGTCGGTGTTGTTACTCCGCCGTGTTGTTACTGCACCGACACTGTTACTCTGTCAACACTGTCACTCCACTATTATCGTCACTCTGCTGGTTATATTTGTTGCTACTACACAGTTAGGTAGGTCGTCAGGTACACCTTCGTTAACACTTACATATTTATTTAAAATATTCCAAAAAGAGACTGGTATGTGCCACGGACAACCCTATTTAAGTTGTGGGGGTCCTGTCATAAAGAAACAACGGTGTACCTAAAACTGTAATCATATCACATCATTACCAAATCCAATGGAAACGGAAACCCAAAAAATTTTTGTGTGATTTTGTAATCATGATTCCCACGCATTGGAGTTTGAAAACGTACACCAATAACTTTACCAATCATTTCCCTAGAACGTTGTATTCAATTGCCATAATCATTCACCTATACTGCCACACCCTGCCATTAATTGTTGTGTTTTTCGATAGATACCAGTCATTATTATCCTTTCACCTCACAACCACCAAGGCAATAAAATTGTCATCGGTAGTTGGGTTGCTGTTACTCTCCCCCCTACCAACCAACTATACCCGTCGTGCTGATCCAGTTCTTACAGTGATGGGTGGACTGGCTATGTGCCATGAACTGGAGTGTATGAAAATGGTCAGAAATAATCCAAATGTATGGCAGGTCTTCGTAAATGCAGGGTGGAATGTTTATTTTGACAGGTTGCAAGGATTTAACAAGGAAATTTTGATTGAATTTGTACTCAATCTAGAAGAAGAAAGCTCTCAGGTCCAAGGGATAGCAATCCCTGTCACTGAAGAAACCATTGCAGAGGTTAGTGGGTTACCCTAGTAGGGGCATAAATGGTTTTCACGAAGAACCACTCTTCCAAATTTCCCTGAAGCATTCTTATAGGCGCGAGAAAACATTGTTCAGAAGGGCTGGGGGTACGATCGAAACTCATTACCACACCCATGGGGTGAGGTAGCAGGTTTCGTAATGAGATACATAACCTGTGAGGGGAGGTATAGCACCGTGTTTAACTACCATTTCAGAATATTTTCTCATCTCTGGTTCCCATAGGTAGAAGCCTTCTCATTGAATATGCCTTTCTTCCTATTAAGAAGTCTCCCGTTGATGGTGCACTCTGCTTTGCGTTTGCAAAAAGTGGCAATAGTCATTACCAACGATGGCCTAGTCTAGCTGCTAGTCATGCATGAAATTGGACGATTTCAAATCTCGTGGGAAACATTTCGGGATTCTATAGAGGATGAAATAATGGTTGCTTGAGCTACTAGAGAGGAAGAGCCAGAAGCAATGGAGGAAGGAACCGAAGCAGAGGATTAATATATAGATCAAGAGGAACCGGAGGAAATGAAGATGGAACTTGAAGAGCAGGAACAAAATCATGAATATGAGCCAGGAGAGATAGTCAAGGCTACTCCACAAGAACCAGCCTCAACCTCAAAACCAATTGAAAGGGCCATTAGCACCACAACCCAGGTTTTCCTTCAAGAATCAACCTCGACCATGGAGCCAGTAGAGCTAAGAAGCAGCACTATAATAAGCAAAGAGGGACCACATCAGGATGAGGTGGAGGAATCCATTAATATTGTGGCCAGGGGTGTCCCACAAGAACCACCCTCAACCGTAGAACCAATGGAGGAAGAACCAAAACGAGAAGGGCCCGAAGCTGAAAGAACTGTGGGGCCGACAGAAGAAGAGGATAGGGGTTTAATACATGGAATCGATGTGATTATACAAGAATCCATTTGGAACAATGCCATGCTGGAAGAAAAAATGCTAGCATCGCATATTCAAGAAATGCTAGACATGGAAGGTGGCATCCCATAAGAACCACCATCAACCTGTCCGAATGTGGAGACCACAGAGGAATTAAATGTCGGGATTGACACTATTCCAAAGGAACCAACGTTAGCCTCAGATCAGGGGACTATGCATGCAGAGGTTTTAACCTGGAGCAGAGACACTGCAAACAGAGGAAAGCGGCCAGAGACCACAACTAGTGCTGGGATAGATTAGGTAGGAGAATTATTTCAATTTTCCTCGTATTTCTCCATTCTAAAAGGGGAAAGGTTGTCTCACTTTTCCTGACATACAGAAGAGGAGGTGGCCATTCCACTGATTTTGAAATATGATGGGTTCAAGAAGGGACTAGCTGCCACAAGCTCGTTGGCCACATATCCCCACATAGACCTCTCTCAAGGACCTAGAACAGAGAAAGAGGTAGATGTTTTTAAAACAAGGGAACCTGGAAGGGGGAATTCGGTTGAACCATCGATCAACATTCATCGAATGAGCCTGCCACCTATCAAGATAGTTTCACAATAGGGCAAGGTAGGATACAGTAAGGAAATGGCTGCTCTCCAGGAAGGGAAACCAAGTAAGGAAGCCCCGTGAAGTAACCCTATGGATACTCCCTCGGGTAAATCACCACCTGTCGAACCAGCTGCAGAACTGGATGAGGTGGTGGTTAAACAAGAATGGGTGGAGTTGTGTGAACAACGAAGGCTGCCTATGAAGCAGAAATATTAGCTTTAGTTCAAAGAAACGATGTGACTCAAAAGAGAGGTTAAGAAGCTGAGGAAAAAAATGCATTGGTTAAAGAATCAAGTGAAGAAATATAAGCAGTGGGCTAAGAAGGCCAAACCCATGATGACTAAAGCAAGGAAGTAGGTAGAGGAAGTGGCAACAACTTTTGTTGCCACTCAGACAGACCTACTAGAATATTTGTTTGAGGGCCATGAATTTTCTTTGTCGGCTGAGGTACTGACCTGGAAGTCCACCACAACACAATATCTGAATGAAGCAAAGAGAGCCCAAGAGTGAGAATCCACAGCTATCTTTGAATATGTAGAATGCATTGATAGAATGTGACTGAGGCATGTGAAGCAGCAATTCAAGGTGGAGAAACTCGAAAAGCAAGTAGTAGAATTAAAAACCGACAAAGAGAAAACGCTCCTTATAGCAAAAGAAGCAATGGCATGCTGCCCTCCTACTTCTTCTTACTCTTTATTTTTGCATGAGCACTTTCTTTTCTTTTGTCTGGAAAGCATCCAGAAAGAAATTAGTCACAAGATTGAGGACAGTGTATAATTCCTCCAGATATTGAGAGCCCATGATGTGCCAACTCAGCACTTGATGTGTGAACATTATATGCATGGGTATCTCTTGCATGTTGGGAGAGAATTTAATCTGGTTCCATATGTGGGGGACATTCATTTAAGCGCCCTCACCTCTTACACTTTTAATCAGATAAGTTGGCAGAAGGCTTGTGACATGTTTGAGTCAAATCAGGCCACGAAGCCTTTTATGGTAAGAGGGGAACTCGAGATATCAGTGACTATGTATAATAAGAACACTACATTTTTGGAAATTATGGGAAACAAGGAATGGATGCTAAGGACACAAAAGTGGTGCATCGATCTCTGTGTCAAACAATTAGCCATGTTTCAGGCAGAGGCCCTGGATAGTTGTCAGAAGAGGTGGATGATGTCACCCATATCTGTTGAGAAAAGAGAACTGTTTGGAGCACCAAATTTTGCACGAGCACTTAGCAGGATGCCAAGATATGTGGCATGCATCCAAACATGTGGGGTCCGATGGATGGGAATTTGGTTCCAGTACCCTATTCTATGGCTGCCATCAAAACACTACACCCCAGCCTATAATATACCAGATGATTAGTGGAAGGAAGTTCTCCTCTATGAAGGGTTCAAGGTACCAGGAATAGAAATGACCGAGGAATATGATCTCGCCCGGCTTCAGGAAGCACACAACCTATCTAACCCAGACCTGCATAGACAACGAGTTGCATGAGGGCATGCAGAAGGCTAGTTGGGGAGAGATGTTGGGCACCAAATTGGCCTATCTTTTCCCTGCATTTTCACTCCTCTTTTCACCATTTTTGTAATCATTCGCATATATTTACTATGTAACACTATGAGGTAATTCCCCTTCATCGTCTCTTGGGATATTTAATTAATGAAGTAGAGTCATGTAGGTTTCTACCTACACAAACCACTGAAACTTGTGATGCTGCAGATTTTGGAGCACGGGGGTTGACTGCATAGCATATCGCAGCAGTTCAGCGATTCACAGTTGTTGATCAACTACAACAAAACAACATAACTGATTGCAGCCGCTCTCAACCCATTTTTGACCATTCGTGTTCTTGGTTCTCTCAGCTCTAGTGCTGCCATACAACTGATGTATATCTTTGGGCATAGAGTTTGCAAAGTTTCAGGGAGAATTATTCTCCTTTGTATTGTATAAAAGATGGGTCGTTCCTGCATCAAGGGGAACCGGACCAAGGAATGATATCGTAACAACATTATTCAGATTAATAAGATATAACCCTTTTGCTGATCTATCGTCGCTGTGAGTAACACAACCCTGATTAGAGAGCTGGGCCCTCTCTTCTGGTCAGGTTTTACGTGTTTCCTTGTGTTGTGTGTATTTTATGTTTGCTATGTTTATTTCTTGTCACTGCTACAGATCTCTTAGATAGTTGTGAATAGCTTTTTTTACATTATGCAGTTGAGTTTTACTTCTGTCTCAACAATGTTTTGATTGCTAATCACGAACCCTTGGTTAAGGGCAAATCATAACCTTTCCCCTGCATATACCTTGTGTATTGCCTTGAAAAGAATACGCACCTGGATTGATACATTAATGTAGGAAAGGAGTGGATAAATTATTCATATCTGGATACCAACACATTTCATGAGTCTATATTTATCGACTTCAATGGATATTGTCTCTCAGTTATAGCTTTCATGCACACATTTGATGCGTCTATATTTATTGACTTCAATCATGTGCACATGTATCATTTTCAAGGATTTATTTATATAAAAAAATTACTAACTAATAGTTAATATTACTATGTGTATGTGCCAACTATATAACATGTCTTTAGAGATGGATATATACTTATAGTTATAAATTTGACAATATATTTAATCACTAAAATTTACATATTCTACCCATTTCTAATTTTAAACTTGTATTATTTCAAATGAAAATATAAAACTCATTAATCTATATATATATATATATATATATATATATATATATATATTGTTAATTCACATAATTTACATAGCATGTCTATTGCTTAATCAATCCAATTATAGTGATGTGTCTTCTAATTTTTCAGTGTTGAACGCTTATCTTGCAGATGTGTTATGTTTAGCATAAAAGGACATCTGGAAGCTTGTGATGAAGATTTTCACCACTTTTGTGCTATGTTTAGCATAAACAAATAAAAAACATATATTAAATATTTCACACTAACTAAAAAAAAAAACTAAAACTACTTTGTTTTTGTGTTACATTATTTCCCTAATCATTCCCTTTCATTAAGATAGACTAAAGATTTTTTTTAAGGAGAAGCTACATTATTTCCCAACCATTTCCTTTTATTTGCCTCCCATCTCTTTTATATATAATTAATTTTAATTTTGATTTTAAATTTAAAGTGAAAAAATGTATAGAAAGAGACTCGATGCAAATAAAAGAGAATGGTTGGGAAATAATGCAACCTCTCTTTTACCTTTTTTCCTTACTTGATTTTAGTAAAACAGAATTATTACATAAATAATGTAACACAAAATCAAAGTACTTTTAGTTTTATTTTTTTTTAATTATTTTTCTTAATTTGAACTCTTTAATATATGTTTTTTATTTGTTTAAATTAGAATTAGAATTAGAATTGTATCAATCTACATATATTACTGATGTTGATGATAATTAACATTTACTAAGGTTTAAAATTGATTTAATATATATATATATATATATATATATATATATATATATATATATATATCGAGAGAGAGAGAGAGAGAGAGAGAGAGAGATCAAATCTAATGTGGAATTTTATTCCAAAATTTGTTGTTGTTTCTTTTTTAGCGAACTTCAAGGTCATAGAACTTGAATTTGAAATCGAACAATGTGACATAGGGTGCAACAAGCACATGTCGAGTTTAGGAGAGCTCGGGCTTATTCCTCCTCCTTCTGACAATAATGGCTTCGAGTGCCTCAGAAGACATGACTTTGCCTATGTTGCATAGGATAATGTTTAGGGTAGAACCTTTTCCTAGAAGCTTTCCACCGAAGGAACATGCTATGGACTATTTTAATGTGAAACGATTCCCTATACAAGAACTACTTATGGATAAGATCTTTGAATTTTTTATATGCAAAGTTTTGAACTTTACCAACTGTTGTGTTGAAAGTGCCTGAATCTAATAATATTTCAACTATATATAGTTTTTAGGTCTTTTTTAGGCAAGAGTATGCCATACTTTTTGAGGCAAGAGAAAGGAATGGAGTTATGGCTCTCGTGGTAACATGAAGTCATATGCATTCTTTCATAAAAATATTTGAAGTTGTATCACATTCATGGATTTCAAGAATATGTAAAATGTGAAAATGAATGCATATTTTAGGTGTCGTAGTTGAAAATGCAAATTAAATTTATTTAATGGCATTTTACTCAAATGTTGGTTTTACTTACCTTCATATTCTGCACTTCTCTGAGTTTTGAGCAACTGGTCACATTTTTTAGGTGTTGTAGTTGGAAATGCAAATTAAATTTATTTAATGGCATTTTACTCAAATTTTGATTTTACTTACTTCAATATTCCCACTTTTTACTTTGTGCCTCTCAGTACAAATGCTACTTACAAATGCTACTTTAATTCTCGATTAATATTTAAAAATGCCAACAAAGTAATATTTTTTCTGTTTAGATTCCTTACCTTTACAAATGCTACTTTAATTCTCGATTAATATTTTAAGAATGCCACCAAAGTAATATTTTTGTGTTTAGATTCCTTACCTCCAGCGATACCATGAATGCAACCTCGACAACTCCACATGGTGACAAGACATTCTGACCTACTAGTGCTTTCTGGTGATCATACAACCACCTCATGGACAATCGATATTAATAGAATGAGCAAGATATGAAAGTTTTGTTTCTACCCTCGAGTTGAGAGGCTGAAAGGAGTAAATGTTGTGAGGATACATACAACGTACGTATATCCTGGCGTAGATGGTCTTCAACCTTCAGCCAATCGACACCAAAGATAATGGTATGGCGTGCAAGGTCTTCACCCACTCAATATCTTTCTCTCCAAAATGCGGTATTTGATGCCCTTATATTTTCCAAAATTCAAAGCCATCATGCTAATTCCATTTAAATATCCAATATTCGTGTCTTTCTTTCAAGGTGAAATGATGACATGGAGCATGGAGTATGTAGTGGCAAATCCAACACTCGCTTTCTTAGTGATTATTTTATTCAAAATGAATGGGAGAGGTGGCACATGCAAACCCATAATTGTGAATAAAAATATCACAACCTATAAATAACTATTTAACATTCAAGCATGATATATAAAAATATAAGATAGAACAACTTATAAATGACTAGTTTTCCTGTCTATTGTCCCAAAAAAAACAATAAATCGTAACAAGATATCGGTTTATAATATTATAGTGAGGGACATGAATCGAATACATCCGATGATAAATGGTCATCGTAATAATAACAAATGATTGAGAAGAAAATAATCTGACAACAATGACGAAGCGTGAGGAACTCATTCACTTAGTAGAAACAGAGATCTGCCAAGCAGGAGGACACCACCCATGCGGTATGAAGGGGAGGCTGTGCTCGCCCCGTTTGTTGACGACGATGGTGTTTGCACTGAAGGCAGGGTGGTTTTTGATGATGGGGAAGGCGCTCCGACAGTTGGGGTCATGCCTCTACATTGGTGGTAATATTCCAACCGCATTATAGGCAGTGTGGCACCACCGACCCTTTTCTTTTTAACAATACTAACGATTATGGACTATGACTTACTTATATACTTAGAATATTTTTCAACAGCTAAGCATAATATTTTGTTAAACACACAACGAAAAATTTCACATCATTAACATATTATCACCATTAACATTCAAGTGCACAGTAGAATATCATGGGAGGGGCAACTCCCTGTAATTATGAGTCTACCCGTATTAATAATGATAATATTCAGAATTACATATAAGCTTTACAATAGAAGGAAACCCTAATTTTCTCCTCACACTTATAAAATTCACCTTCCTGCACTATCATGCAGCCTTGCCAAACCACTGGGCAAACTCACCTCGAGCACACTTCACCACACTCGCTCATTGTTTCATCATGTCGCCCATCGTTGTTCACGCATTCACTAGCACCTTCACCTGTCACACAAACTCGTCTTTCATTCGGGCGCGCCCATCGTGACTACCCAAACCATTCACCGTTTTCTCGTGGCCACGATCGCACATTTCCTCATTTCATTTCATGGCGCCTAGGTGTGCTCACCTAGCTCACCCTTCAACCGCATTCACCAACCAACCGTTGACCATGTCATCGTACCTAGTGTGCCCGCACGTCTCGCCCATCGGCACACTCCACACGCCCAAAGTTTGCGTTCACCCGACACCCTTGTCGGTTCGGTTGCCGGTTCTTCTATTCAGTTGTGCACGCCCGCTCAAGTTCGCCTCGCCCGACTCGCCCTTCACCTCGCCTGGCTCACCCTTCACCGGCTCACCCTTCACCCGTCGTTCTACCAACTCGGTTACCCGCGGTGCCCGTGTGCGCTCAACCGTTTGTTGCTCAACCCACGCTTTGACCAACTGATCGTCTTACCGTCATTTGCCTACGCCCTGTTGTCTGCATACTCCTCCGCGGCCACCCACAGTCACCTTGACCTACGGCCAGTGTGTTTTGGCCCCTATGTCCACCTGCACCTTTCGCCCTTCTTTCAGAACCAAGCTCACACTTTGCCTTTCTTTCTAGCTCATTTTCTTGTTCAAGCTGCTCGCCGAATGATGATGAAGCTCTCCCCATTGCCATGTATATATACCTGTCTGCCCGACTTTGTGGTTACGTCGGCCCGGCCCGCTGACCCACCAATTCGATGTTCCAACTATTTCCTGCATGTCAGCTTTGTGGTTTGGCACCCCCACTTAGGACCACCTCACCATATAAACATTTGTCCAGCTAACACTTAGCCATTTTTACCCCATAGCCTCATTTTTTCCATCTGCAGCTACCCAGCTCGCCCCGCTCCTCGATCGTGCGATCTCGCCCAAACCGTCTGCAGCTCGGGGGCTTTACATCCTCCCCCACTCGAAGTCATTGTCGTCCTCGAAAAATCTTCATCTTACTAACCATCTGTCACCAAGATATCCATCCACACAACTGTGTATATGGGTAATCCAGATGTCCACTACTCAACCTGTTTCATGCCATATATTTTCCACTGTTGTGCAAGGAATCGAGTGATGGTACCCCTCATGTCGGTGATTAGTTGGCTAGCTAATCCAACCATGCATCACGTTCACAAGAACTCATGCCCCACATTGTCATGATTGTCCACTACATGCTACCTCTCAACCTATGTCATCTCACCCCTAGATGCCTGCTCAAAGTGTTTGGAGACTCAATGCCATGAGCAGCTAACAATGTGCCTCATCCTCCGTGATAGTGTAAGATCATGAGGAGGGAGCAGAGCCGAAAGGATCTCCCACACTAATCAACTCAATCCACCTATCCAGATCTTCCACTTCCATTCTCTGTAAGTATGCCTCTCGATCCTCCATCTGAACATTCGGCCTCACATACTCTTCGTCATCGTCATCCTTCACTGCTTCTAGCCTCTTAGATAGATCCAAGATGCTATATGACAATGCCCTGATAACCTGTGACTACTCCGTAAACTTTGCCTCTGCAACAGACAACCGCTTACAGATCGCTTCATCTCCTTTCCCATTCTCCATATTCATCATTGTCAGCTTACATTCGGGCTTAGTTACTCCCAAGGTTGGTACACCAATGGGTACATTCTCTCGTCCGTTGTAAATGTACAGTTTCCTCATATGGGGAACAATCATGACATACAATTCTTTCATGAATTCTATACCCAGTACAATCTCATAGTCATCTATCTGCAACACAATGAAATCAACTTTCCGTGTCCATTCACCAAGTGTCACACCCACTATTTCAGCTACACCAATAACAGAATCTGGAGGAGAATTCACTGTCTTCATTTGTGCCTGCACTGGTACAAACTTCACCCCAATCCTTCTCATAGTATCTTCACTCATGAAGTTGCAAGTTGTGCCACTATCCACCATAGTAAGCACAACAACACTCCTAACCTTCATTTCAACATACTCCAATTTGTTTCTTTCCGGGTCTCTCGTCGAGACAGCTTCCATAGCCACCACAACTCCTAGAATCTGCATAAACCCTATGGAAGCTTCTTCTTTCTTCTTCGCATTGGACTATGCCAAGGCCGCCAACTTTGGTCTTGAAGGACAATTCTTCACCATGTGTGGTTCCTCGCATATCCAACACTTCAACGGTTTCTGTCTTTGACTTGTCATTCGATCTTGAAGTCCTCTTTCATAGTCTTCTCTTTTGGTTTGTCATACTTCTTCTTCTTTTCATTAGAACCCTCATCATAGTGTTACACCAAACGATCCATAGTAGCAAAAGCCTCCTCAAGTGTTTTAATCTTCTGCCTCTACACTTCATTCCACGCCCAAGGTTTCAACCCTATGATAAAGTTGAACATCTTGCCCCTTTCTGCCATGTCTAGAAGTTCCAAAAACGCACTTGAGAACTGTCGCTGATATGCCTACAAAATTCCTGTTTGCCTCATATACTTTATCATCATCCTTGCATCCTATGTTTCATCTTGTGGACTGAAGTGGGTTTGCAAAGCCTTCTTCATGTCATCCCACGAAGTTATGTCTTCAGCATTGTCGTTGCAATCTAATCCATCATCTTTTGCCACCACATCTTAGCATCCTTCGTCAAGAGTTGAGCAGCGACCTTCACTTTGGTTTCCTCATTGGACAATCCCAAATGCTCCAAGTACTATTCCATATCCCATAGAAAGTTGCTAAGAGTTTTCGCACTCCTCGTTCCATCATAAGAATCTAGCGCTTTGACTTTGACATGAGTCACACCTCCACCTGAGTTCTGTCTCACAGCCTTCTTCAAAATTGCGATCTCATCCAGAGCATCATCAAAAGCTTGCCGCAATTTCAAGATTTTAGCCAAACCTTGATCTTTTGCCTCACCAATCTTCTTGACTTCTTCTTTCACTTGTGTATACTGTCATTCTGTATACTCGTATCAAAACTTGAGGTATTCAAGTTCCTCTTTCACCTTCACATAGTCTTCCTAAACAACCTTCGTCGAAGCCCTGTCGGAACCTAATTCCTCCATACGATCCAATACCATGTCAAGGAAAGCTTCTCTAGCATCATGGCTAGATTCCCTTGTCATCATTCGAGGTTCTTCCACAATCTCTGCCTTCTGCTTTCTTTACAATCTTGTGTAGACCATAAACTGGAAATCTGAATCACCTATCAGAGTTCTTCAACCTGAATGACCAAAGCCCGCAAGCCACAAACCTCTAAAACCACTTGTCACGAAGTGCAGTGGGATCAGCTCCTCGTCATGATCTCTGCAAAGGTCTAATACCACCTGTCATGCCCCTAAACTGGCGGTAACCTTCCAACCGCACTATAGGAGGTGCAACACCACCAACCATTTTCTTTTTAACAATACTAACGATCGTGGACTTCGCTTCTCCAATGAGAGAATTGACGATTCTAATAGAAGAAATCGCTTGCTCTGCAACCATCGAAGATATCGATTCGAAATCCATGTGGCTGATGTTAAGAATCCGATGGTTTCCTAGTTCATTTCATAGGGAGATGAGTGAAGAGAGTGGCCGCCGCCACCAACCAAATAATTAAATAATTATTTTTCCATCGTTTCGTTGTCCCTCGCATCACAGTCGCGGATCCGGGACTCAGACGAAGGTATATTCGGTCGGATTGAATCCCACCCCTTAATTGTGGTCCATCCAAGTCCTGGGATCGACATAGAAACGCCTACGGAAAATTAATCTTTGATTTTCAAATGCTTTCTCATATGGGCTCCAGTGAAGGTGGATATTATGAGTATTGTCTTTTCGTTATGACAAATGTAGAATATCATCACAAATCTATAATCTCATAGGTCACAATTATTAATACGATTTTGTTTTATGAAAAACTGATCTGTCAAAATATTATCACATATTTATATTAACCAATGAAAAATTTAGTAACTGCCAAGTAAACCATTTATTTTTATTCATACTTGAATCTAAGTAATCATACTTATACAACACAATTTTCAATCTTTTATCAATTTATTATATATTTATAAAATCATGGTAACATATTTATAGTAATATATAATATATATTAAATTTTAAATTATGAATTAAAATTATTATTATGTTGGTATATAATAAGAAAATAATAGATAATACATAATAGTTATAATAGCTATAAACTGTTAATCTATTATATATTTAATAATATTATATATAATAATTAATTTTAATATATGTTGTTTATGAGCTAATTCAATGATTGCTCTTTATGAAGGATTATGTTAACCATAAAATTCAAGGTGGTTTATATTATTTTTTAGTAAAAAAATAAAAGAAAATAATCAAAACGTTTTATTTATAAATATTATTATATGATTGATTTACATTTATATATATTTGGAAATATAGTTAATACTCTAATAATTTCAATTTACTGATCAAAAAAGACAAAATAAATCATAGTAAAAATCTCGAGAGCCAAAAAATACTACAAAAACACCTCTCACCAATGAGTGAAAGGCATCTCTCACAAATGAGAGAAAATCATCTAGGCATAATGCATAACACATCTATCTACCATTTCTTCTATGGACATCTATCTACCATTTCTCTTATGGATATTCAATCTTGTAGTTGAGCTTCAAATGCGTGAACTACAGAGAAAAAACTCGCAGAACTTCAAGCTCCATGATAAATTTTATATGAAATCCTTTCTTATTAGAATCATATATCAAGGCTCAATAAATTGGACTTAGCTAGAAGATTTGTAATGGAGAAGAATCAAGAGGATTCTGTTCATGAATCTTACCTTTGATAAATGATTTCTCTATCCTTGTATCAAATACTTCTAAGAATATCAAATTGAAGTCTCTAATCAAAGTTGATAGAAATGTAATTGCATTCTCAATAACTGAAATAACTCTCCAAGTGATATATTCATTGGATCATGCATTACGGAGTTTTTCTGAAGGCACGAACAGGGAAGAGCAAACATAGTTCAGAGCACGCGGAGGCAGTCAAGAACCCTATGAAGGGTGGCAGAGGAGGGAGCTCCACTCCCTCCTACAAGGAGGCCATGGCCAGCAGGGGAAAGAAGCCTCTAGAAAATGTTAGGGAAACAGGGGTGGAAGGAACAAAAATCACGGAAGAGAGATCAGAAGAACCCAGAGAAAAGGAACAACATGGCACAAAAGACAAGGAGGTAGAAGACAAAAAACAGGGAACTAAATACAAGAAACACAAGGGACCCTGCAAACCCAAAATAGACACAATTCCCAGAAAGATTTTAAATAATATAGAGCTACAGGTGTACAGGGAACACATGGCGACATATGCCATCATCTGTAAGTTCATGGGACTATGGCCCACTAAAAAAGCTCTACAGGCATGGATCAAATACCACTGGAAACCTAAAGGAAGCATAGATCTTCATCTTGGGTCTAAGGGTTTCTTTACGGTGGTGTTCACAAATATTGAAGACAAGGATAGAATATTTGAAGGAGGGCCCTACTTCTATGCTGCTGCAAGGCTCTACAATAGACCATGGATAATGAACTTTGTCCCAGAAAAGGAGACTTTTACTTCAGTTCTGGTCTGGGTAAGGCTCTACTCTCTACCTCTTGATTACTGGCAAAATGAATCGTTAGCGGCCATAGGCAATAAATTAGGTCGCTATGTTAAAGCCTCTGAAGCCACTAGAAGGGGAAAATACACTTCCTTTGCTAGAATATGTGTGGAAATGGATCTATCAGGAGCTCTACCGGAGGAGATAATCTTAGAAGTTTTTGATGAAGAATGGGTGCAAACAATAGATTATGAGCACATTCCATTCAGATGCCGCAAATGCCATGAACATGGACATCTTTTCAGAGACTGTCCACTCAACAAAGAAATAAATAAAAGCAGAAGCAATACAGTGAAAGAATCAGATAGCTTTCAAAAAGTGGGTAACCGAAGTAAAGGAAGTAAGAGAGGACCAAAAAATCAGTAGCGCGAAGAGCAATAGTTTAGACAGAATAGTTTTCAGGTGCTGCAAGAAGAGGAAGAGATTACTAAAGAAGATCGAGCAATAGAAGGGAGTTCTGTAAAGAAGGAGGAAAGGAAAAAACCAGAACAAACACAAAATGATGAGTACCATAAAGAAGCCACTATGAGCGATGTTGAACAAGAAATGGATCAGGAAATGACCCAGAATGATACGGATCCAGAAGACCACGAACTACTAGAAATTTTGGACAAAGAAAACCTAGACCTAGAAGGCTTCTTGAGGCAGCGTACCACGGGGGGAGTCGATTCGCTACCTCAAGAGGAACTCAGCAGAATACAACAACTATTTCTATGGAGATTGCAAACTAGGAAGCCAGAGTGAGGTAACAACATAGACAAGTAGGATAGCAGAGGAGTGAAAACGATGAAAACTACACTCGGACTAGTTAATAGAAACCCAGGCAAGAAAAGAGGTAGGAAAAATCAGAATGAACTCTTGATGGAGTGTGAAAAGTTGATGATTGATTCAGGTAAAATGAAAGATCTAGCCAGTTATTCCTTTACAAATCTTTTATAATGAAATTAACATCTTGGAATATTAGAGGTCTAGGGAGTAAGAGAAAGCAGAGAATTCTTAGCAATAGAATGAAACAAGAAACGCCAGATATAATGTTTATCCAGGAAACGAAATGTTCCATTCAAAAGGTAAGACAAATCCACAATAAATGGCTCAGCAACTATGAGTTTCTAGAAGTAAAAGCAGAGAATACAGTAGGGGGTTTACTTACTCTATGGAATCCCCACAAAATAGGCATTCTGGATGCTGAAGCATCCAGAAATTACTTATCGATTGTCATTCAACTAGTAGGAGAAAGGGATACCTTTCTGGTCACAAATGTTTATGGTCCTTAGAGAATAGATGACAAACTTAAGTTTCTAGACACCCTGGAGGAACTTAGGAGCAGACATGTAGATATACCCTCAATCATGGGGGGGGATTTCAACATGATTAAATCCCTTTCAGAGAAGAAAGGAGGAACAAGATATCTAAGTAAAGATTCCATGGCTTTCCAAACTTTTTCTGACAACATAAATCTCGTGGATACTAATTGGAATACATGCCTATTTACTTGGAATAACAAGAGAGGAGGAGATGCCCTAGTCGCCCCAAAGCTAGACAGATTCTTCATCTCTGAGAATATTATGCTAGATGGGAAAGAGGTAACAACATGAGTTCTTCCCTTTGGAGGCTTAGATAATTGGCCTATCCAATTGGAAATCAAGGGCATAGGCACTCTTAGAAATAAACCCTTTCGATTTGAGAATATCTGGCTGGCTCACCCAGATTTCACAAGTAAGATTGAGAAATGGTGGTCAGAGGACTTGCAGATTTAGGGAACCAGAATGTATCTTCCTCACAAAAGAATAAAGCACATAAAAAGCCAGCTTAAGGAGTGGAATAAGAAGGATTTTGGTAATATTTTTGAAGAAAAAAGAGTTGTTGAAAACAAAATGTAGGTTCTCAACCAAGCTCTAATCAAGGAAGGATTTGATAAGGACATTAGTGAACAAGTGGATAAACATTATTGAAAATGGGAGGATCTATGTAAACAAGAGGAAATATTTTGGAGACAGAAATCCAGAGTTCAATGGTTAAAAGAAGGTGAGCGCAACAATAAGTTTTTTCATAGAACCACCATGCCCAATAGAGTCCACAATAATATGTCTTCTATCAAGAATGAAGCAGGGGATCTTTAGACATCCCATAAAGCTATAGAAGCTGTGTTAATCCACCACTTCCAAGGTATAACACAGGAGAACATTTCAGATAGAGTGTAAGCCATCAGGGAAATTACTAGAAACATACCGAAACTGGTGTCCAAGGAGGACAACTTCAACCTTGTTAGACCAGTAATGGAAGGGGAGCTAAGAGACGTAATTCAAGACATGCAGAATGGCAAAGCACCAGGCCTGGATGGTTTCAATGTGGACTTTTTCAAAGCTTGTTGGAATATTGTTAAGCAGGACATATTGAATGTTGTGGAGGATTCCAGGTCAAATAAAACCATTCTGAAAGCCCTCAATACTTCCTTCATTGCCCTGATACCCAAACAAGAGATTACCCTTACACCGGATAAGTACAGACCCATATCCCTTTGCAACGTAATCTACAAGATTATATCCAAGGTTGTGGCTAACAGACTCAAACCCTTGCTTCCAGTCTTGGTTTCTGGGGAGAAATCAGGTTATGTGGAAGGCAGAAAAATTCTGGATAATATCATTCAAGCGCAAGAAGTGGTGCACTCTTTAACTAGCAAGAAGCAGGCGGGCAGGATAATGCAATTAGATATTGCAAAGGCTTATTGATTAGGAGCTCAAGACCAAGTGCCGAAAATGCTCAATTTTGAAAGTGATCGGAACTGGTTTGAACCTGAACGATCGGATAGAGCTCATCCTCCTGATTCCAGTGACATGAACAATTCAAAAAGCGATCTTTGTATGAGGAAGTTATGCCAAAAAGAAGAATTGCCCAACAACATTGAAATTTTGAATTTTTTCAAAAAAAAATTAAAATAGAATATTCCTGGAATATTCTTTTTAAGGGCAACTGTTGGGCTCCAAAAATGTCATACAAATATCACTCATTACCATACATTTTTCACCTATGCTTCCATTATATCACTCACTATTCACCACCTTGTCACTCCATTTTTCCTATTATTCACCATTAATGGGTCTCATTTATATTTTCCAAATATTATTTATTTTTAAGCATTTTTGAGAGAAATTCTTGATTAAATATTAGAAAATAATATATTTTACTTTATATATGGAAAGTGGGTTGTTTTTGTGACATGTGTAGGTGCCAAGGAAGCTTTCAAGACACCTTTTTGTGGCCTTGAAGGATCAAATTCGAATTTGAAGAGATAAACCTCATGGAGAAGATGATGATCTCATGGAGAAGATCAACGACAAAATGGGGTTATGTGTCTAGATGGTTGAGATATTTATGGAACTAAAAGAGAGATTAGTGGATGATCATTATGAGTTTGTTACTCATGCCATTGTATAAATAGGAGTACATTCTCCTCCATTTGTAATCTTAGAATGTTGAAGTTTTTGTAATATTAGAATCTTGAAGTTTTTGTAATCTTAGAGTTGGTTTGTAATGGAGATTTTGGAATAAAGGATCATACTTCAATTTTTCTTCTACATTTGAGTCTCCATTGAAGTGTTGTGCTTTCGGAGTTATGGAGGGCCCCCATGGCCTCACCTGCATGCTTATTTTCTTATTTTAGGTATAATTTGTTTTGTTTTTTTTTTCCTGTTTGATTTCTGTTCTAATATTGGAAGGATCTTATTTGAAAGTGTTTTTGTAAAAGAACCATAAGATCTCATGCAATGATTAGATCTAGGTTTAATTCATTTCAGCTTTTAAGTTCTTATTAGATGATCTAATTTTTGGAAGAGATCTTGTAGAATATGTTCTTGTAAGAGAATCATAGATCTTAAACAATTGTTAGATCTAGGTTTGATTAGTTATTGAAAGAGATCTTAATGAATATGTTCTTGTAAGGGGACTTTAATATCTTGGAAAAATTAGGAATCTTTCTAGATCTATATATTTTAGATAAGCACTTCTAAGTTTACCTTCCCGGGTTGACATTAAATTAAAATCTAATTTTCATCCGCATTTTAGACCAAACATTTTGGCGCCGTTGCCGGGGACGTGCAACTAGAAGGATTTAGTATTTATTTTCTGTATTTGTTTCTAATGGGCTAATTTGTGGAACTTGGTGACAACAGGTTCATAAAGGAGTTCAAAGTTTGGAGCATTTTTTTTTATTTTTGCACATAGTTAATTTAAATTCAGTTTTTATTTTAAACCCCCCATTTCTCACTAATCCATCTACGGATGAGGACTTTGAAAATGTTGAACAGGTACTTCTTGGAGAGCAAGGACAATAACTTTGAGCCAACTCTAAGATAGGTTACTCACATACTTGCAAAACATAATGTAGAATTTTTAAATCTTGATGTGAGCATGTTCAAATTTTTAGTCCGTAGATGGCTTCATTGGAAGCATTCTTTTACTTAGAAAATAAAACATCTTTTAAATTAATGTAGAATAGATTAGAAAAATAAAAATGAGATCTCATTGGAAGTCATTAGAAGTCATTATCATTAGAAGTTTTTAGTCTTGTTTTCAAAAAAAAAAAAATCATCATGAATAAATTCAGTGGCACATCTTTGCATCTCTATGTCTTGTTTCTGTATCACGAGTGAGCCAGGAGCTTGATTATCGGAAAGCCTTGTCTTCCAAGAGTCTAAACGCCCCCGTGACATTGCAGAAAGAGTGTAGATAATGCAAGGTTTTGTCGCAAATCTTAATTTTGTTTTATCCATCGACACTAACCTGCATAAATAAAAAAAATCAAGAGATTAGTATGCTCTCTTCCCGCGCTTCGTGCGATCAGGAAGATCGGAAAATCTATTGATTTATTTCAAATAAAAATACTTTTGCTAGAAAATTGATTTGCGATATGCCAATAATTTTTTTTGTAAATGAGCGAAAATCATCTTAAGAAAAAAAAAAAAAAAAAAAAAAACATTTTAGATAAAACTTAGTCTTTTTAAGTTTTAGTTTTATAAAAAAAAAAAAAAAAAAAAACTAACTAACTTATTTAAATAAAAATAAAAAAATTTCACAACAAACAAAACAATTAATAAATACAAATCATAAAAAAATGAAAAACATTAAAATAAAAAAATAAAAAAATTAAACAGTCTGAATCAAAAAGAGAACCCATACGTTGAATTTTTTAATCTGTTTTTCGCTGCAAAATTGCTTCGTGCAAATTTTGGAATAATCAATGAAAACACGAGATCTGCTCATGGAGCAAAACAACCAGCTTGCATCTGATCCAGTCTATTTCAGTTGCCGCGACCTAAACTCCATGTCATTCCTCCTCTGGCTATTCGCCCTTTCTGCCCTTCAAACATTTTGGCTCATAACATCTACTGCATAACTGGGCATGTCACTGAATTATTTTTTTCCATGTGCCACATTTTTTTTTTTTTGTGTTGTCGATCCTACTTCACTGCTTAGTTCATGGTTAGTTCAATTTCAAATCCCTTATTTCATTGCTTCATCCACAGCTTCTTCGAATTGGGGTATCGGTTTAAAAAGTCTCAATGATCTTAGCAAAGAAATCTTATAGCAAATTGCAATTGGGTTGTTGTAAATTCTATTCATGGACATTTTGTTAAATGCCAAATATTTTCCAGAAATTGTGGTGGAACAAAAGTGTCTAAAAATGAAAAAAAATGATTTTTCTGTCCACGGAATGAGGAAGAGATAACGCTCAAGATAATTAACATCCGATTTTGCAAGAAGTTAAAATTCAACCCCATTTACATTGGAACGATTTGTGCTACCTTGAACTGTAATCATTGAACGAATTGCACAAATAACCTGGAATCTCCAAATCTCAGCCCTAAGGCATATGTATGAGAATGCTATAACAAATTCGTTTTAAATGTTTGGACTTTGATTGAACTCCAAGATCATTATGCAGCTTCTTCTGTACCAGTAAGATGCGTGCCTCTCTGCTCTGTCGTAGCAAGACCTGGTGGAGCATTGATTCCTCACGTTGCATTGATGCCATATACGCTATTTGGGCCAACTATCGCTTACAAGTTACGGGATGTCCTCCTTTAGATAAGGTAGTAGAAGAAAGAGAGAAGAAAAAGGATGAGACATGCAATGATGAAGGGCAATGTCATACATAATGAATGACGGTGGGACTAACAAAGGCAAGATAAAACTCATCCGGGATGCAACTGCATTCGGCTGATTGCAATTATCGAAGGAAAAATGAATAGGATAAGCATACTAGATAGACTTGGAGAAAACATCGTGAGAATAGTGTTCCCTATCTCAATCTACAAGCTGTTGGTTGTTATTCTGGTAAGTATCCTAAACAACAGCTCTTTTTCATCATCATCAATAACTACAATCGCCACTCTCATATATGATGAACAATCCTCCGATTCAGATTGGAAAAATTTGGGGGCGCTCTTCTGAACTCCCTTTTATTTGTAGTTGTTGTCACAGTGGTCACGTTCCTATTAGTATGCCTTTTCTATGATAGATGGATGAATTTTCTTCGTTTTGACAAGGGTTTTGCAGCATTCGTTGTGTTTACGGTTAGGGGCGTGGCTGTGCTTCTAGTGCAAGCCCTCTCTATACCCATTGACAGAATTACTTTTGGGGTTGTTCTTTTTAATTTTTGAATTCTTTACCTTCATATCTCTGACTCCATTACCACGCACAGAGATTGATTTCTGTTGCCTTCACGAAATCGCACCAATCTCAACATGCGTTTTTAAAATGGATTTTTTGAGCAAACCAGAATGAATTAAAAAGAACGAGGACATGGGTTTTTTCTTGAACGGAATGAATTACATAACCCAGAAATCATTTCTTTGGATTATTAACGGTTTGAGGGGAAATTGCAGTTCTTTGTGACCCTATTTTTGTGACAACGTAAAGAAACAAACGGTTTTTGAAAAATTAAATGCACAGAAAATCTCTTATATAGAAATTGAGAATGGAGAGTACAATTGGTGACAATGCCTGAAGGCTATTCCTAATTAGATTCGAATGTGCTTCCGTGGAACATTGAAGACGTATCAAACACACCATTTCTAAAGAAAATCGATCAGCATATTATGCTTTCAACACCTTGAACTTTATTTCCTTAAAAAAATGCCCTTCTCTGCTCACAACATAAGTGAAATTTGGTACATTGAAATTCAAATATGTTTATGCATTCTATTTTGTGCACTGAAAATTATTTGAAGGTCAAAAATAAGGTGACACCATTGGTAATTTCTTTCATCGCTATTTTATTATAGGTTGGAATTTTGTTTTCACAATCACTTTCTTACACAGGTTCACATATTAAATGTAAATTGGTTCATATATCTTATGCATATGCATTGATTTTGTATTTGATATTTTTCCATTCAAGCATTTGATATTTGTTCATGTGTAACATTGTGGGTTGGTGATGTTATGGTACATGGGCAAAGCATAGAAAATCATGACACGGTGAAACTTTTGACAAGGAGTAACAATTAGTTTTCTTCATGAATTTTTATTTTTATTTTTATTTGATGCATTTATATTAAAATCTTGCAATTCTTAAATGATGCATATTTTGGCAAATACAAGATCGATGACGACATGTGAAATTCAATATCATAGACACAAATCAGGAAACAATTTTGACGATCGTCAGGATTTGCATAGTTGCAACGAAATTGAATTTTATTTACATAAGAAGGGAATTAATTATACTCATTTCATATTTTAAAATGGATTTGTAAAAAAATCATAGAATTGGGCTAACTTATACATTTGATTTTATTAAATCTATTTCATTGGTGTTTAATTTCTGCATAAAAAACCAAGTAAAAATTGATGACTTTTGCTTGGATATATTTATGTTTTGTTAATGCCAAGTTTTTGCATGTTTACGTTAATCAGATGATCATTCAAGGAGTCTAACTTTTCGACAGTTGGACTTCCAACAAATCAATTTTATGATGAATTATGTGAAAAGTCCATATTCATTACAACCAATTTTTTATTCCCTTTCTAAAATTGTAAATCCCAATGAGTCCTCAATGCAAGCCAAAATCCCTTTTTCCTCGCAAGATTCAATCATGCAGTCAAATCTACTTGATTTCGTTCACCCCTAACCCACAAAATAAAACAAGAAGCTAACTTACAAAAAGCTCACTTATTGTCATTTTCCTTGTCATTTCCATTTCCTTCTTTTTCCACCGTTTTCATCTTCCACCAATAAAATCCTACTTCTACATATCACTGAGTCAAATTCCTAGAGTCTAATTATCTTTATAAAAACACCTAGAGGCTTGCATGACTTAATGGCAAGTACTCTTGCCAATGAACAATGGGAGTACATTAATATCCCTTGTTCGTTGGATCTTGTAGGTGACTCGACCACAACAATTTCATTTGTACCTAAAAAGATGTGTTAGGCATCTTGACTCCCATTGGAATCAATGGTGGGAGCTCTCGTGTTGGCTAGTGGCATTCATTAATGGCTACTAAGTCAACAACTTCTTACTATGTTCGACACACGCACATTTAATCACATAGTAAGATTTGTGCCATCGACCATTGAAGACTCGAAGACCTATATTTTGTAGCAGATGAAGCGGATTTGCTTTCATTGTCTTTCAGTTTGTCAAGACTTGAGGACAAGTCAATAAATAAGGTTGGGGGAGGAAAATGTAACTTATATATTTTGTATACCTTCCAAGCTTTATATATTTTCAGCCATATTCAGCAGGCTCATCAGATTCATCAGACTATCCAATAGCAGATACGACAATACAGATCCATCTTTCATCCACAACTTGTAGAAGAAGCTTCAGATCAGAATTGTAGCAGCTGAACATGCATGATTCATCCACTTCTTTAGGTAAGTAAGGTATGATGTTTTCTAACCTTTAATCTTGAAATTCTTTTTAGATGCTAAAATGATGATATTTGGAAAATATTCCACTATTTCACTATTCCCTTTCTCATTAAAAATTGCCAAAAACCATCAGTTGGGGAGGGGGGAATTTCACACTTCATTTTTTTCCCTCATTCATATTACATCTTAACCCACATAGTCTTCCCACAATAAAAACTACTACAAAATGATGAGCATATTAAATGACTTCTTAAAATGATTGATCTCAACAAAGTAAATAATGATTGTAAACACAAGAACCAATCATTAAAAAGAGATCTCAACAAAGTAAATAATGATTGTAACACAAGAACCAATCATTAAAATATGTAAATGCTTTGCAAAAATAAAAAGTTATCCAAAGATGTGCAAAGTTAAAAGGAAGTCCATGATTGAAAGATGGTTGTTACACAAGAACCAAACATCTTGTAAAAGGAAGCTCATCTAAGAATCAAATCAAATAAGTCATTGTAGTAGCTTGCATGAGGACATGCAAGAGCTTCAGTTGGGGAGTATGTTGGGCTCCAAAAATGTCATACAAATATCACTCATTACCATACATTTTTCACCTATGCTTCCATTATATCACTCACTATTCACCACCTTGTCACTCCATTTTCCCTATTATCCACCATTAATGGGTCTCATTTATAATTTCCAAATATTATTTATTTTTAAGCTTTTTTTAGAGAAATTCTTGATTAAATATTAGAAAATAATATATTTTACTTTATATATGGAAAGTTGGTTGTTTTTGTGACATGTGTAGGTGCCAAGGAAGCTTCCAAGACACCTTTATGTGGCCTTGAAGGATCAAATTCGAATTTGAAGAGATAAACCTCATGGAGAAGATGATGATCTCATGGAGAAGATCAAGGACAAAAGGGGGTTATGTGTCTAGATGGTTGAGAGATTTATGAAACTAAAAGAGAGATTAGTGGATGATCATTATGAGTTTGTTACACATCCCATTGTATAAATAGGAGTACAATCTCCTCCATTTGTAATCTTAGAATGTTGAAGTTTTTGTAATATTAGAATCTTGAAGTTTTTGTAATCTTAGAGTTGGTTTGTAATGGATATTTTGGAATAAAGGATCATATTTCAATTTTTCTTCTACATTTGAGTCTCCATTGAAGTGGTGTGCTTGTGGAGTTATGGAGAGCCCCCATGGCCTCACTTGCATGCTTATTTGCTTATTTTAGGTATAATTTGTTTTATGTTTTTCTTTTGTTTGATTTCTGTTCTAATATTGGAAGGATCTTATTTGAAAGTGTTTTTGTAAAAGAACCATAAGATCTCATACAATGATTAGATCTAGGTTTACTTCATTTCAACTTTTAAGTTCTTATTAGATGATCTAATTTTTGGAAGAGATCTTGTAGAATATGTTCTTGTAAGAGAATCATAGATCTCAAACAATTGTTAGATCTAGGTTTGATTAGTTATTGAAAGAGATCTTAATGAATATGTTCTTGTAAGGGGACTTTAAGATCTTGGACAAATTAGGAATCTTTCTAGATCTATATATTTTAGATAAGCACTTCTAAGTTTACCTTCCCAGGTTGACATTAAATTAAACTGTAATTTGCATCCGCATTTTAGACCAAAAAGAAACGAATAGCAGGCTACCATGTGGCAGCCCAGAGGTCGCCACATGGCCTGGATGACATCAGTAAGCATGTTGGGTGCATAATAAAATTTTGGGAGGCACGGAGGATTGAACCCACGACCTCCTTACCACAAGCCATATGACTTACCAATGGACCACGGAGGAAGCTCTTGTTATGCATGCGGAACAAACTTTATTTAAGTTTGCAATATTTATGGGCAGGGCCCGTTGGGTGCCAACCCCTGTCCATGCGACCTCATGTCCAAAACCATGAACCTAAACCCTTAACTATCAGCACGAACTCCAATGCAAACCACCAGCCTGAGTTTTCCGGTCACATGTGGGATTTACTGGTCGTTAACTGACAGTCAAGTTGGCAGATTTTTGGTGGAGCGCTCCAAAAATGGTGGAATTTCCAAATTTAGCGGGGTTATTTGGTAGTGAACCAGTTTTAACTGGAGTTTTTCTAGGGCAGACTGGAGAAACTTTAATGAGCCATAACTTTGGCTAGGAAAGTCCTTTTGGGACGAATTTTGTTTTTGATTTTGGGTCTCTTCGATCCTCTGAAGCGATTGGCACAGATTTCACAGCCATCTGAGGTCATTTGCAGGTTTTTTTGCTTCGTGGAAGTTCCAAGAGCCACTAGGGCCATATCAGTTTGGGAGCTACATTGGGAAGTGTGCAGCCAGTGAATGTGAAACAAAGGTCATTCCTGAAGGTTTTCAACATTCTGAATCTATTTCTATAGATCGTTTTGCCTATTGAGGCATTCTTCTCACTGTTTAGCTTCATGGAAGCTTTCAGGGCCACGAGGGCCATTTTAGTGATTGAGCTGTGCTGGGCTAGGTTCATCTGTTTGAGATGAAACAAAAGCCTATTTCTGCTGTAAGGAACCTTCTGAATCTAGTGAAGGCGTTTTTAGAATCATTTGGAGACTTCTAAAGGTTGCGATGTTGAAGAGAAGTTTCAGGCATCCTAGAGCCATCCATGGGAGAAGGCCTAGATTGGGGATGCAGTGCTCATTTTGAGCAAATGAATAGTCATTTGTTTATGTCAGATATGTGTTGGAGACATTAGCAGAGGTTTTAGAGACATTTGAAGCATTCTAAAGGATTTTGTGCCATTAGGAGGCTCAGGGAAGCTTAGTGCACCTACTGAAGGAATCAAGTCCAAGGGAGCCTAGATCTGCCTACACAAAGTTGACAGCCATGACAGGGATGTATATGGTTTTTCTAAACCCATAGGTTCAGTCAGTAACCTTTTGAATTTGAGTGTGGAACTTGTAAGAGAATTCAAGCCATAATCCAAAAGAGCCAAGTGTAGTTGACTAGAGCTCACAGGAGACGTAGCCCACGAGATTGGGGTGAACTCCTTATTAAATTTGTTGTTATGTGTGATGTTTACTTGCTGCCTTATATGTCTAATATCAGCTGAAACAAATCAAGTTAAAGCACATAAAGAAAAGAAAATACATACACCTCTTAAACATGTATGTTTACTGAATTGAATACCTTGCTATGCATTTACAAGTAGTCTCAAATTCAGATCAAGATGGTATCAGAGCAGGTTGTTGCTTCTTTGTATCAAAAGAAGTCAAATAAAGCTATAGATAGAGCCTGAAAAGAGCTAGGAATCCTTCGAAATGCTCTTGTTATACAATTGCAAAGTAGATAAACGCTCTTTTCAGTCAATCTCTGGTGTAGTTGTCTTTTGATTATTTTTGTGCAAGGATATTTTGATTGTCTTGCAAGTTTTGATCACAATAGCTTGAAAGGAAGATTGGGGATAGCCACTGAATAGCTAAGTCTTGCAGAAGACAAAAAGGAATAGCAGATGTTTTCCTCACCCCAAGGACCTCAAGAGAATCTGTGAAGCACAAGGAGTTTGATGCAAAACAGGTTGTTTGAATAAGAGTTTGACTCTGTAATCATTTGATTCAAGAATTTGTTAATAGATTTTGAATTTTGCTGAAGCTCTTTTGTTCATTTTTATAATGACAACTTCCATGAGTTCTCAAAATCATCCTCCTTCACAAGATTCTTTGATGAAGGCTTGAAGCAAGAATTTTTCATCATGATGAATATGGTGAGAGAAATGTATGAGGATGAAAGGAAAAGCTCTAGACTTCAAGAGTAGTTGAATTCCATGAGGGAAGAGAAGCGGTTGCTTTTTGACCAATTGCAGGAAATAGGAAGCCAACTTCATATTGCAAACATAAATCTAGAAAAGATGCATGAGTTGGAGACACAACTCCTTGTTTCCAAAGAAGCTTTAGCCAAGTCTCAGCTTGAAGAAGAGGTAAACAATTCTAGTTTGTCTTCAAATTCTTATAAGAATGTTTACGTTGGTTCTTTTGAGAAACATACCAGAGGCATAGTGTCCAAGTTGATGTCCAAAATGGGATATGGAGGAAAAGGATTCGGAAAACATGCACAAGGTATAGTTGAACCAATAATGGTTGAGGTAAGGCCTAAGTATTTGGCTCTTGGCTATGGACAATCTTATGGAGAAAGTTCCAAAGCAGCCATGAAAGCAATTGAAACAGTTCCTAGAAGGAGTTTCATTTCAGGTTCTCTATCTCAAGGTTGTAAAGGTTGTATCCTTGAGGAATGAAATAGTTTGAAACATGCTTTTTAGGAAGAAGGTGTGCATAAGCATGCACTTGAACAAGAAAGTGGTGAAAGCTCTAAAACCATTGAAGGGACTGATAGTGTTCCAAAGGGAGCTTCTTCTTCTTTTGATTCACCTCCTTATGAAGGTAATGAAGGTGAAAGAGAAAGGTATAAATCTTATTTCCATCACACTTCCTTTGATCATGTAAAGCATGGAAAATTTCCACATAAGCATTGGAAAAGAATTGCATGTTCTTTTTGTGATTTGGTTAACCATAGTGTTTCTAGATGTTGGAAAAGAATGGCCACATACAAGAAACTTTTGAAGGAATGGAGGCAAGAAGCCAAAGTTCCATTGAACAATGCAAATCGTGCTGTCAAGAAGATGAACATGTGTTGCACTTATTGTCATAAGCATGGACATACTGTTGAAAGGTGTTGGACTCTAAATCCAACAATGCTTCCAGAAAAGTTGAAGAAATTGGAGAAAGAGTATGGCAAGAATGGGAAGGAAGTTTCCATCATTGATATGGGTAAGGATGATACACATGTTGATATCGATGTGCAGTTAAAGGAAGTGCCTTTGAAATGGATTGGTAAGAAATGGTTAGAATTCTTATCCAATTAAAGTTGCATGTCTTTTTATTGAATGCATTTCTTTGTTAAGGGAATGCAAGTTGCAAGATGGAAAAAGTTGAGTATGAGACTCACTCTATTTTAGCTCTTGTCACCCACATATGTTTTATTGGGTTGATGTACCTGTTGGTCTTAGAAAAGAAGAGTTGAAGTTGCACCTGTATATAGATGTTATAGATGTGTTTATCGAACTGTATGTAGTTCATTGTTTTTGATACATACATGTGTTTGTAAATGTATCTTGTTGACAATCGACTAGTGTCACTTGTGAGCACACTTTTACATTGTCGATTGTTTCACACATTGATTATCAACTTGTGTTGATTGTGGTGCACATGTTTTGTTGACTTGTGTTGGTTGTGTACACATTTGCTATGTTGATGGTTGAGTCCATTGTTCAGCATATTTCAAGACAACTTGTTGTTGATGATTCTCTTGTTGCACAAGGTACCTTTGGTGTCATTTGGTGCAGGGAAGGAAATTGGTGCAAAGCGGTGCACAATCCCATGAGTTGGAAAAGCATGCATACAAAGAGGGCTCAAAATTTCAGCATGGGTCTCTACTTCTTTTGAGAAGTTTTTGCAGCAAGTATCCCAAGAGTTTGGGATGAGCATTTGCAGTACCTTCAGCACACTATAGCCGGTAAAAGCATTCTCATTTGGGAGGCAACTCTTTTTCTGGAGCGGAGGTGCCATGGATGGGCATTGTGATAGTTGGCAAGCTCACATGTTCAGAGGAATATTTCAGCTCATATATCAGCAAGTATCATTACTGGTTTCTGCAAATTTTCAGGTTGTTTGGAGAACAAGCTTGGTTAGGATTCGAAAAGTACTTGGCTTATGCAGCGAAAAGTCGCCATGATGATAGTTGGCAAGGCAGGACATTTTGGCATCAGTATGCTCTTTTGGCTGAACAGAAGAGGATTTTTTTGTTCCTCAAGTGTTGTACAGTTCAGTTTAGAGATTCAGTAAGCTTTTGGGGACCAAAATCCTTCTCATTTGGGAGGTGTGATCAGGAGCTCAAGACCAAGTGTCGAAAATACTCAATTTTGAAAGTGATCAAAATTGGGTTGAACCTAAACTACCGGATAGAGCTCATGCTCCTGATTCTGGCACTGCGAATGGTTCGAAAAACGGTCTCCGTATGAGGAAGTTATGCCAAAAAGAAGAATTGACCAATAACATTGAAATTTTGAATTTTTTTCAAAAAAATTAAAATATAATATTTTTTTAAGGGAAACCAATAGCAGGCTGCCACGTGGCAAGCCCTAAGCCTGCCACATGGCCTAGATGACGTCAACAAGCATGTTGGGTGTATATTAAAATTTTAGGAGGCACGGAGGATCGAACCCGCGACCTCCTTACCACAAACCATACGACTTACCAATGGACCACGGACGAGGTTCTTCTTATAAATGTGGAACAAACTTTATTTAATTTTGTATTATTTATGGGCCGGGCCCGTTGGGTGGCAGCCCTTGTCCATGCGACCTCATGCCCAAAACTGTGGGCCTAAAACCTTAACCGCTGGCACGAACTCCAATGCAAACCACTAGCCTGAGTTTTTTGGTCACATGCGGGATTTACTAGCCGTTAACTAATAGTCAAGTTGGCGAATTTTTGTGGAGCGCTCCAAAAATGGTGGAATTTCCAAATTTAGTGGGGTTATTTGGCAGTGAGCCAGTTTTAACTGGAGTTTTTCTAGGGCAGACTGGAGAAACTTTAATGAGCCATAACTTTGGCTAGGAAAGTCCTTTTTGGATGAATTGTTTTTTGATTTTGGGTCTCTTCAATCTTATGAAGCCATTGGCATAGGTTTCACAGCCATATGAGGTCATTTGTAGGTGTTTTTTCTTCGTGGAAGTTCCAGGAGCCACTAGGGCCATATCAATTTGGGAGCTGCATTGGGAAGTGTGCAGCTAGTGAATGTGAAACGAAGGTCATTACTGAAGGTTTTCAGCATTCTGAATCCATTTCTACAACATTTTTTTCCTGTTGAGGCATTCTTTCGACTGTTTAGCTTCAGGGAAGCGTTTAGGGCCACGAGGGCCATTTCAGTGATTGAGCTGTGCTGGGCTAGGTTCATCTGTTTGAGGTGAAAAAAAGGCCTATTTATGCTATAAGAAAACTTCTGAATCTAATTAAGGTGTTTTCAAAATCATTTGGAGACTTCTAAATGCCGATATGCTGAAGATAAGTTTCAGGCATCCTAGAGCCATCCATGGGAGAAGGGCTAGATTGGGGATGCAGTGCTCATTTTGAGCAAATGAACAGTCATTTGTTTATGTCAAATATGTGCTGGAGACATTAGCAGAGGTTTCAGAGACATTTGAAGCATTTTGAAGGAGTTTGTGCCATTAGGAAGCTCAGGGAAGCTTAGTGTACCTACTGAAGGAATCAAGTCCAAGGGAGCCTAGATCTGCCTGCACAAAGTTGATAGCCATGACAGGGATGTATATGGTTTTTCTAAACCCATAGGTTTAGTCAGTAACCTTTTAGAGTTGAGTGTGGAACTTGTAAAAGAATTCAAGCCATAATCCCAAAGAGCCAAGTGTAGTTGACTAGAGCTCACAGGAGAGGTAGCCCATGAGATTGGGGTGAACTCCTTATTAAATTTGCTGTTATGTGTGATGTTTACTTGCAGCCTTATATTTCTGATATATATTTCTAATATCATCTGAAGCAAATCAAGTTAAAACATTTAAACAAAAGAAAAGACATACACCTCTTAAACATGTATGTTTACTGAATTGAACACCTTGCTAAGAATTTACAAGTAGTCTCAAATTCAGATCACTTATGAAAAAGTAAACTGGGTCTACCTTAAGAAAATGATTATTGCATTTGGTTTTGATCATTTCTTGGTTAGATGGGTCATGGCACTAGTGACCTCCTCTAGTTTTTCCATTTTGGTCAATGGCTCCCCCTCAGAAATTTTCAATCCTTCTAGAGGCCTTAGACAGGGGGACCCTCTCTCCCTCTTCCTTTTTATTATCATGATGGAAGGGATGGGAAGAGCTATAAAGCAGGTGCAATCTTGAGGAAAGATTAAAGGCCTGCAACTTACTGACAATCGGCAAGCTCTCACTCACCAAGAATTTGTAGATGACACCATGCTACAGGGACTCCCCACAGTCCAAGAAGCTTTAGACTACAAAAGAATTCTAAATATTTTTGCCTCGGTTTCACGTATGGAAGTAAATATCTTGAAATCTAAAATCTTTTTCTTCAATACCAATATTGCTATTCAGATAAACATCTCCAAAATTCTTGGCTTCCAAAGGGATTCCCTTCCCTCAAAATATTTAGTAATCCCTCTAACGGCAAAACCAATGCACAAAAGTATATGGGAACCTTTGATCAACAAGTTGCAAGATAAAGTTAGTAAATGGACCATCAGATATTTAAACCTTGTTGGCAAACTAGTTCTTACAAAAGCAGTGCTTCAAGCGATCTCCATCTTCATGTTATCAGCCCTCCCAGCTCCAAAAGGGGTCCTTCAGCAATTTAGAGATATTCATAGAAACTTCCTTTGGGGTAGGGAGGAGACTAAGAGGAAATGGACCTTAGTGGCTTGGGATAAAATTTGTAAGCCCAAGAACCATGGAGGGCTTGGATTGGATGATCAGGAGATTCTCAGTAAGGCTCTAGGGGCCAAACTTTGGTGGCGTTGGGTCCAGAAACCAGAAACTCAATGGGAAAAGATCTGGAAAGAAAAATATGCTAAGTCATGGTGGAGCATAGATCTTATAAGAATGTCAGGAAATATAAGGGGTTCTTATATTTGGAACAAAGCCTGGGAAAGCAGAAGACTAGTACAAGAGCATAGCTTCTAGGAAATCAAAGACGGAAATGTTGCTCTTTTTTGGGAAGATAAATGGCAGCAATAATCAATTTTGGTAAAAGAAGAATTCCTAGATCTTAAACAGGAGTCGGATTCCCAAGGTTTAATAAAGGTTAAATATTTTTGGATACATTCTCATCTTACAGAAAAGTGGAGAATCAGGAGAAAAATAGATTGCAGAAATAACAATCCCTTGAAAAATAAAGCAGAGGAGCTCAGAAAAATAATAGAACAAAGGAAGATCTTAGTGGTAGAGGGACAAGACCAACTGAGATGGGGTGATAACAAATAGGGCACCTTTAATCTTAAGGAAGTAAAAGACATTCTCCTTGAGCTGGATCCCCTGGTTCCAGATAAACACTGGCAAAACCTTTGGAAACATCCAGGGTGGATGAAAATCAAACTCTTCATGTGGGTTGCTTATCACAAGAAAATTCTGACTTGGGACAACATAAGGAAGAGAGGTGTTCAACGGCCTCCAAGATGCCTACTATGTGAAGCTCGAGAAGAAACCTTGGAACATTTACTCAACAATTGATTTTTCACAACCTGGTTATGGGATATATTTGCTGCAATCTTTCAACAATCTGATAGGGACAAAAGGAGCATCATTAGTACCCTCATTAATTGGAGGAAAAACTTTTCGGATAATGAAATTTTTAACTTAGCGTGGGCTCTTACACCAAGCTTCATCATATGGAATGTGTGGAAGGAGAGGAACAAAAGAATTTTTAAGGGAGAAAAAAGGCCCCCTCAACACCTGCTGGAGGTAATCCTAAAATAGCTCAAGGAGACTATGAGAACCACTATTCACAACTTCCCAAAAAATCTCCCCTCAGACGCAGATTCAAAAATTCTTAGGCAGTTGGGGTTGCAAAAGCTCACCCTCCTATGCATTGACGGGAGAATCATTGCGTCGGAAATGGAAAAGGAATTTTGGCATCCTCCTCCGGAAGGCTATTTAAAATACAACATTGATGGGGCTTCAAAGGGGAACCCGGGAACAACAGGGTATGGAGGTGTACTCAGAAATTCAAAGGGAAGTATTGTTAGCATCTTCCATTACCACCTAGGTACTGCCGCCAATAACATGGCCAAACTAATGGCCATGGAACAATGCCTGGATTTGTTGAAGCAGGACAACTGTCAAAATGTCATGATAGAGGCAGATTCAGAGTTAATTATCAACTCAGTGCAAAAAATTCACAATCGTATTGCACTGGATAAGGTCTCTAAACATTGGAAACTAATTCAAGTTTTCCAAAGGATTCAAAGCCATATTTAAGGCTTGTGAACTATCAGTTTCCACCATGTTCACAGAAAGGAAAATAAGCTAGCAGATCTTCTGACCAACCAGGGGGTTAGTTGCATGAGGATAAATTGGTTGACGAAGTGGTAGGAGTTGAGGCCAAGTAAACTGCGAACTCTATGCTGTGAACAGGCAGATGCTGATAGGGAGGGGTTTAGACTGAATACCATGGGAAATAGCTCGATTTGATTTTCCCATGGTTGAGCCTTCATTTTGGGTAATGTTTGCAGTAGAAGATAATCCTTGTCTGGTAGCCCAGACTCAAGGTGTAAGAGTGATGCAAATCTCAATTGTTTCTCTTAAGTCTCGGCTCAATGGTTCACTTTCTCCCTGGATTTTTCCCAATCCAAGGCATGGAGGTTCTGCTTTTGCTAGAGGAACCAGGTCTTTCGGCAATAGGGGGTTTCAGAATACAGATTCCAGTATGCAAAACCACCTCCCTGGTGGTTTGAGACTAATCGCGCGGCCCTCAGAGTGGGAATGGTTTTCTTGCTTTTGCAGCGATTCCATTCATCCTGCAACACATGGCAGGGGGAGGGGGTGGAAAACCGCCCTCCATCGCGGACTAACTTTCCTCCTTTTTATCCGTCGTGAAATCCTTCTCATCTGTTGGATAAGGGTGCTGCTAATCAACGGTGGTCTGACAAAGTGCAACTTGGTGGGGCTGGGCTGGTAAACTTCGGGCTCTTTTGAGATGCGCATTTTTCTCGGCCGTCGATTTTCTTGTCTTGATGGGTCGGTTTGTTGGGTAGGGGTTTTCCGGAGGGGGCCGCACGATAGCAAGCGGGATTTCCGTAGGTTGGTCTCGAGTCTTGTCAGTAATGTCTTAGGCTTATTTTTTGTTATGTACTGCTGTACGGGGTAGCCCTTAGAGGCTTTTACTTTCTTTTCCTTTCTATCTCTTCGACGTAGAGTGGACGGGGTTTATACTGTATAATATTTTTTGAATTAAAGATATAGAAGGATCCATTCTTGCTTAAGCAAAACAAAAAAAAGATATATTCATTGAAAAATAAATAGTATAACTTAGAAGATTAAACTTTGAATTTAATATATGAGAAATTTCCCCAACCAAGTATCGGTGTATCCCTCTCAAACCATCACTATTGGAGATATATTTGATTGAGCCACTACCTTCGTTCTATATTTTGAATGAAGATCAACGGGTGATGAATTTCTTAGCGTAGACCATTTTTTAATACCACTATCAATGCCACTATCACTATCTATTCATATATTTTCCATATTATATTATCTTATAAATCCAAACCCATATATTAGCATAACTTCTAGGAATTGGGGTCGAAAGAAATCCTTAGTAGAGTGTGATGAGGATGTTTCATTGATTTTGGGTGATTCATTATTCCCATCTACTAAATTATCTCTATTGTTATCACCAAAAAATTGATCATCTAGCCTAATTTACTAGATGGATCTAGGTATACCATTTAAAGACAATTTTACCCTAGCAAAATTGCTTTCAGTGTGAGAAATTACCTAATAAACCACCTTTATTAAGTAATTTATAATTAAACCCATTAAGAATAATAAATACCTATTTATTTAATTTTCTTCTAGTAATAATTAATTAAACCATTGTTTTATTATTATTAATTGTCAAATTTGACCCAATCATGACAAATAAACATATAAATCATTATTTATCTTATTTTTCTATAAGAATAATAACTAATAACTAATTAATTATTATTCTTTGTTAAATTTGACTAAATCCCTTAAGAATAATTAAATAGATCATTATTTGTTTATTATTCATTAACTAATTCCTTGAGATGATAAATAAATCATTTATTTATTTATTATTTCTAAATAAAAGTTTAAATACATTTTCCCTCTTAAACAAATATAATAAAATATTCCAAGTGGTATTCGAAGAATGAGATCAATAATATTTTATTATTGCTCATTATTCAAGGATAACTGAATAGTTTGTTATAAATAGGAGAGTTTTTCATTCATTATTCACTTTTGATTATTTTCATTGTTGCACTCACTGTTGTAACTCTTATTATTTTCATTGTCACACACCATATTTTTGTTGGGTTTATGCATTATAGAGGAGATAGACTCTATAAGAAGTTGAATATGTTTAAGGATAGCCAAGCATTGATCCAATGGAGGGGGGTTGGTAAAATTTATTTGTTTTCTTCACAGGTGTTATTATAAAATTATTCTTTAAATATCTGGTGTCCATTGGATTTTTGGGGTTATTATTTTTCTTTCACTGTTTAACTATGATCGTACCATAGATCAGAATTTTCGCAGGTTTTGTTTCTATCAATAGCTATAGATCTATAATGTTTGGCAACCATTTCTATTGTTGAGATTGTTTGTCATCCACAATCTTAAGTGGGTTCTTTTCGTACATCATTGAGAAGAAAACACTACAACAAGTTGGCGAATCCGTTGGGTTTTATACTTCACATCCAGCAACCTGGGTGACCTTTGGTTTTTAACTTAAGGTTTTTTATTTTTTAAATTATATTAATGTTTCCTAATGTTTTAACCCTAGATCTAATAAATTTCTGAGTTTCGCAAACTTTCTGGTCGTTTTTGCAGGTCACAGGAACGAGTCGTGACAAAGGTGACACTTTTTCCAAAATTTGCAGACTTAGAGTCTCGAAACAGAAATCACAATTTTGAGCCCAAAAGGTGTGATCTAGGCTTCAGAACACAACTTTCAGCCTAGAAAGTGCAATTTCATCAAAAAACAGGTCAGAACCTGTGATTTATGGGTTTTAGGGTTTTTCTCAGATCTGTTTCTATGTTTTGCTGAGAGCTATCTACTAGGTGTCTGACCTTTGTCTCATCCCGCTTACGCCTTGATATATTATGTTTTACTCGTCCAAGTGGAATTTAGCCTCCCATGGGGGTTCTAGTACACTTCCACCTTTCTAGGAGGAGTTTAGCTCAGTGAAAAATCTAAGTCTTTGTAGCACTTTCAGCCACATTTTCGAGATCTGTAACCTTTTGTTAAAGATCTGTTAAGATAGGTTGATACCATCCATAGTTTCACATTTAAACTTGTTTGGTCATTCCCTTAGGGTCCCATCGGTTGCCCTAGGTGTTTCAGCCATCTCCCTATCTTTTTGTAGCTGTAAGGCCCATTAAAGTAGATTCATGAACATGTAACTAATTTCTCGATTTTTTTATTTTTTTTTGCAGAATTAACTAACAGAATTAATGAAAGGACTTACCTATGCACCTGCGATTGCTGATGTCTCCAGCAGCTCTGCTATGGTTACCGAAAGACCGAATCCACCCAGCCAAACTAAGCATAACATAGCTACTCAGTCTAGTAAGCTTCTGAGTTGAAGCAGACTGTTCCCCCGTGCCCAGAACCTCAAAACAATCTGTGCTCTCCCTTCTTGTGGATAATTTCAGTTTTTATCCTCTTCCTCCTTCAGTTCCTCCGTTCTTTTCTTCCCCCCCTCAAATTCTTCCTTCTGGTTTATAAATTGATTCTTAGTGGTGGCCGTCCTTCCTCCAGCACCCACTGCTTCATTGCCTCATGAAAACATTCCCATGTCGTGTCATTTATATTTCTTTTAAAAATATAATGATTTTTAATTAACTTTCTTTTTTCTGATTTTATTTTAAATTTTTTTTTTTCCCGTAAGAAAAAATCGTAATTTTATTCATATTGATAAAATTACATTTTGTAGATGCTTCAAGCATATGCATATGGCTGTTCCTGTAATGACAGGTAGCAAATAGAAATAAAAACACAAAGTAGCAAAAGATTGTTCCTGTAATGATAGGAATACAATAGAAATAATAGAAAAATTTGTGTCTACAGGCCTATATTTTCCTTCCTTTTTTCTTCTCTACTTTGCGCCAGACTCCAGTGTTGGGAGTGGGGACAATTATAGCAAGTTGGTTTTCCTCTGTGTACACTGGTTGTTCTTTATCCGAGTCCGATCCTTCGGAGCTATGTGCTCGTTTGGCATCGCTTATTTCCAGTTGTAATTCTTGTTGTTGTACCAAGCTATTTGGCTCCAATTTGGGCCCTTCAGTGTTCTCTTCCTACGTTTTTTCCTGTCTCCTTTGTACGTCTGGGGGTTCCATGTTCAGTGCCTCCTCCTCCAGTGGTTCAGTATGGTGCCAACCTTTTGGTTTCTTCTGTTGTTTCTTGTTCCCTTTAGGCTTATTACTAGACAGTGGACATGCACATTGAAGGTGCCCTGTCTGCAAGCAGCCGCGACATCTGAAAGTCGTGTTCTCATAGTCGAGTTGTTGCGTCCACAGTGAATTATTAAAATTCAATGTGATATGATCTCGGAGTCCTTGACTTAGATCCACCTCTACACATATTCTGGCATATGTGAAAATTCCTCGGTTAGCTCTGTCCTCATCTATTTTAAGATGTTTTCCTAAGGTATTCCCAATGGCTGTTAAAGCTTTTCGATGCCAAAAATGCAGTGGGAGGTTATGTAGCCTTACCCAAACTGGCATCATCGAAACTACCATGGTATTGGCATCAAAGTCCGGGAACCAGGGGGTGATAAAGAGACCAGCATTGCCCCAAAACCAAGGCCCCTGATTAATGATATTGTCTCGTTCCAGTTTTGTGCTAAATCTGACTACGAAGAATGCCTTAGGGCATAGATATATTTCAAATTTGGATGACCATGATGTAAAAACCCATTGATGCAGTGCATCAGCTTTGGGCCAATAACCGTTAAATCTGCATATAACAACATTGTGAATTAAATCTGTGTATAGATCTGTTACCTCCGGCAGTGATACAGTAAGCATAGGTGATTCTGGCTTCTGTTCCACAATGTAGGGCCCTGGAAGCTCTGATGTGGGTGCTGGTCTGTGTTGCAATGGTTCCTTTCCTTTGACTGCATCGCGGAAGGAGCCTGTATTTTTTGAGCTGGTTCCCTTGCACCCGCCTCGGAGTCTCAGATTGAGGATGATGGTTGAATCTTTAACAACTCCATAGTGCTGGAGAGTGTGTTGGTCCTGCATGCAGAGTCCTGAGAATAAGAGATTTTGGTATGCTGCCGGAGTTCCCAGTTTGATCTGGATCTCCTTTTTTAACTCCAGAACATCCATCCCTTCCCTGATCTGTACACAACAGTGTCTGCCTTCTACCGATCTGATAAATATTTGTTTCAGATCTGACGGATCAGCCTTAACCAAGCCCCGATTTTCATGATTGATCTCCAGATCTGGCGAATCGATGGTGGTTCTAGGGTTTATATGCCTTCCTTCCGCGTAAAAGGGCTTTCTTCCTCCTGTCAGCAGTTTTCCAGATGCAGCCGTAGTGGTTCCAGGGACCTTATCCATGCCCCGATTTGCTGTTTTGTTTTCCAGATCTGGCGGTTCAAAGGCATATTTGGGGTTTTTTTGTCTTTCCTCTGTATAGAAAGGCTTTCCACCTCCTATCATCGGTTTTTCAGATTCAATCGCATTAGTTCCTGAGTGTGCCTCAGCGAGACCGCGCCATATAACAAATATATCATAGGATCTGTTTGATTCAAGACCAGTGGTTCGTGGTCGTTTCTCCCTAAAGCTCTCTGGTGTCAGATCTGAGCCGCCCCTCGTTATTCCACCGGGAAATGGGGGAGCAGCATTCTGTTTGGCTCCTGCTCGCACAGCCATCTCTGGCCAGTCCGCTTCATCCTTGCCTTTAAACGCATTTAAAAGCACCGAATCAAGGTAGTATTGTGTTTTCGTTTGTGGATCTGGTCGATGGCGGGCTGTATCGTCCATGCCGTGACCTGTTACAATAAGAGCAAATGGTTTACAGTGAAAATACCCCTTAAACAGATAATGAGAGCTTGTCCATGACCTGTGAGTGGACCGATCAGCCTCTGGGGATCGATTTGATGCAGAGGGTTTGTGGTCTGTTCCATTGCAAAGCCAGATCCTTGACGGCATATACGATTTGGTTGATCCGATGCTCGATTTCCTCAAGGGATTCTCTGCTATCTCCGCCCCTTCGCAGATCTGCAGTGTGACGGCGGCACCAAGGAATGTAGAAACCCTAGCCATCCTTGTTGCTTGAGAGTCTGATCCTCTAATTTTATTTTAATATAAAGGTTATACTTATATTTTTGTTATTTTATTAATTTGATTAATATAATTTATTTATTAAAATTTATTTGATATTATTTCTATAAATAGGTCGTTACAGCAGTGATCTTCCCCTCTGTTTTTTTGTTGTTGCTACACCACTTTCTAGAAGCTTAGAGTCACTTGATCCTAGTCACATCGACATTTAGATATCTTGATTGTTTCAGTGTATTCTCCATCTGTTTAGCGCCCAAGAAGTACAATGTTTGCAAACAAACTTTGGGTGGGGTTTAGTTAATTGCTTTGTTGTTCATTTTTTGTTATTTATTTCAATTTATTTGTAGCAAGATTTTTTCTTTTTTTTACATATGTGATCTAGGTTTAATCAATTAATACACTTGCACACAAAAGCACACCTTAAGCAAAGGGCACTTGGTTTACACCGCCAATCCAAGACTTAACATAATAAATTTATCTCACCACATCAGAAAGAAAAGATATATTGTGTTCTGTGTGGCCTTCCATCATTATGCCACCAAGGTGTGACTTGCAGAGACCATTAGGCCTTCACCCCTAGCTTCCCTTGGGTGTATTACTCCTCCCCATCGAGTTCGAGTTCATAGCCCTCCGAGTCTGCATCCCGACTCTTCTCCTGGTCCTTTTGATTCCTCATATGATTTTCAGCCTCCTTCACTACATATCGTCACCATGTCTGGACCCACAACTCTTGCAGGAACCCAAACTAGTGTTGGCTCTAGTTCTATATTGGTGGTAACATCAAGCAGAACATTTTTAGGAACTTTTCCAGAAGCCCCCATGCTCCGATTTATGGCTGGGTGAAGTCTACCGAATCTTAACCAATTGATAAATGGCCCCATACACCATGATGCTAGTTGGTCCTCGATGTCGTCTAAGCTTTCCTCAAACATCCCAAAGTTCGAGGGTATTGCCGAAGCGTATCCTTCCAACCATGTCTGATCCTTCCACATGTGGTGTTCATCTAACTCCATAACCGATGACTCCATTAATCTTTGGCTCTTCCAAGGCATGCTCATTTGAGATGCTACAAAATTGTACGTAGACCAACCCTCCACGTCTAATTCTGTTTCTACAATGATTGCTAAAGCGTTCCTTTCGTACTTCCAGTTACCTCTCTGGTACGACACTGGTATTGAGCTATTGACGACATTCTGTTAGTGCTCCACCACTCGCCTTTCTGACCATGTCCTAGAGTGGCGTCGAAGGAGGAGCACATGTCGCGCCCCGCCTTTTGAAGACCATGTTTATCTAGATTTGTTTCTCGAGATCCTTTTATCCCCCATTGGGAAAGATGTCACGCCACATTTTCCTCAGACTGAGGAAGAATCTATCCAGACCGCTTTGAGATATGATCTGCTTTATGATTAATCCGGTTATGTCTATACCATCATTCCAAACCTCCCTCACAGTGAAAATACCAATTCACTGGGGGCATCTCACGCCACCAATGATATCATTGGTTCCCTTTCACACTCTTCGCCATATTATCAATAGATTTATGGCTATCCTCATGGGGGCACCAATTGCTCCAACATTTATGCCCCTCCTACTAGCAACATGTTTCCAGGGCCCCAACCAGTCTACCACATTGTTGCTCCTTCTTATGCGTAGCCTGGCACTCTAGTCCCTCAAGCAATAATGCCGTAGTCTCCCATGCATCCTCAACCCCAACATTCATTGCCCCCTCATGACTAGGTGTTTTCACGGCAAACTGATACCAATCGTAGAATTTGACATATTGGTATGAGTTGCATCATCAATAAAAGTAACATAATAACGAGAGCCACCGAGAGATGATACCTGAGCAGGTCCCCATACGTCTGTATGCACAAGCTCTAATTTTTTGTTCTTCTTTTCTTTCCCAACTCTGAGAAATCTGACTCTCTTCTGTTTTCCATAAATGCAGTTCTCACAGAAATCCAAATCAACATTCTTCAAACCTAGCAACAAATTCCTTGAGTGAAGAATCTTCATCCCTTTTTCACTCATGTGTCCGAGCCTATGATGCCATAATGCTGCATCTGGTCCTCTGGAAGTTAAAGCATTAACAGAGTTAGAAATACCATTGCATAAATACAATGTACCAACCTTTTCACCTTTTGCTATTACCAGGGCTCCTTTAGTGACCTTCCAAGCTTTATCTGTGAAAGTTGTCACACAACCTTCATTGCCTAACTGCCCTGTTGAAATCAGATTTTTCTTTAGATCTGGAACATGCCTTACCTCCTTTAGTAGCCATTGGTTTCCATTCTGCTGTTTTACAAGAACCTTACCCATTCCAACGATTTTACAGGGTTTATCATCACCTAGACGAACTTGTCCAAAATCTCCTTGAACATAGTCATGAAAGTATTTCTTATCAAGTGTGGCATGGAATGAAGCCCCTGAATCTACCACCCAGGAATCAGTAATATTTTCGAAAGAAAGAATCAAAGCATCTTGTAACACCTCACCTGTCACATTTGCTTCATGATTGTTTTCTTGCTGTGCATCTCTTTCTTTTCCCTTCCGAGATCTACAGTCTTTCTTTAGGTGTCCTTTCTTTCCACATTTCCAGCACACTATCCCCGATCTGGACATGGATCTGCCTTTCCTTGATTTACTGCGATATCCTGAGCTCTTTCCTCTTTCCATTTTTCTTCCTCTAGACTCTGCACTCAAAGCATTTCCCGATGTCTCACCGGAGCTTTTCCGTCGCATTTCCTCGCTAAGGATAGCACCGACAACATCATCAAACTTTAAAGTACTAGATCCAGAAACAGAGTTACTGATGGCCATTACCAAACCATTCCAGCTTTCTGGTAACGAGCATAAGAATAACAGAGCTCTAATTTCATCATCAAAGTTTACCCCTACAGAACTTAACTGACTTGTAACTGTATTAAAATCATTTAAATGGTCTGCAACAGATCCACCTTCTGACATCTTCATATTAAATAACCGTTTCATAAGAAATACCTTGTTCGAGGCCGAGGGTTTTTCATATAGTTTCGACAATGCCTCCATCAAACCTGCTGTCGTGGTTTCCTTCGAAATGTTGAAAGCGACTGATGCAGCAAGGCACAGCCGTATTGTTCCGAGTGCCTTTCTATTGAGAAGGTTCCATTCTTCGTCTTTCATACCCGTCGGCATCTTTGTTTTTCCGCCCAATGGTAGGTATAGATCTTTCTGATACAGATAATCTTCCATCTGCATCTTCCACAGCGAGAAGTTTTGGCCGTTAAATTTCTCGACCCTAAACTTACCATCTTCCGCCATTGCTCCCACTCGAACCAGGAACCCTTCTTTCCTGCGAGTTTATCAGCCAAATAGACCTTCGGCTCTGATAAGGCATATTGGACCGCTGTCGTGGGGGTTTTTTGCCCTAGAAGGCAACCCCTCTCTTTATATGAGGGCATTGTATTTGAGGCTGTGATATAGATGTGTATTCGGTGAGCGAGAAACATAGAGGTGAGGCTGTGAGAGAAAACAGAGGATATTAAAGCGGTTTTGCTGTAGGTTGTATCTCTTCATTTTGCTGGATAATAGAAAGGAAGGACTGGCTGTTCGGGGTGGACGTAGCCCAAACTGGGTGAACCACGTATATCTGTGTCTTTCTTGTTTTGTGTGTTTTCTGTGTTTATATTTCTGCAATATTTTATGTGTTCCTTTGCTCCGTAATATATAATTTTCTAACAACTGGTATCAGAGCCGAAGGTCTATTTGGCTGATAAACTCGCAGGAAAGAAGGGTTCCTGGTTCGAGTGGGAGCAATGGCGGAAGATGGTAAGTTTAGGGTCGAGAAATTTAACGGCCAAAACTTCTCGCTGTGGAAGATGCAGATGGAAGATTATCTGTATCAGAAAGATCTATACCTACCATTGGGCGGAAAAACAAAGATGCCGATGGGTATGAAAGACGAAGAATGGAACCTTCTCGATAGAAAGGCACTTGGAACAATACGGCTGTGCCTTGCTGCATCAGTCGCTTTCAACATTTCGAAGGAAACCACGACAGCAGGTTTGATGGAGGCGTTGTCGAAACTATATGAAAAACCCTCGGCCTCGAACAAGGTATTTCTTATGAAACGGTTATTTAATATGAAGATGTCGGAAGGTGGATCTGTTGCAGACCATTTAAATGATTTTCATACAGTTACAAGTCAGTTAAGTTCTGTAGGGGTAAACTTTGATGATGAAATTAGAGCTCTGTTATTCTTATGCTCGTTACCAGAAAGCTGGAATGGTTTGGTAATGGCCATCAGTAACTATGTTTCTGGATCTAGTACTTTAAAGTTTGATGATGTTGTCGGTGCTATCCTTAGTGAGGAAATGCGACGGAAAAGCTCCGGTGAGACATCGGGAAATGCTTTGAGTGCAGAGTCTAGAGGAAGAAAAATGGAAAGAGGAAAGAGCTCAGGATATCGCAGTAAATCAAGGAAAGGCAGATCCAAGTCCAGATGAGGGATAGTGTGCTGGAAATGTGGAAAGAAAGGACACCTAAAGAAAGACTGTATATCTCGGAAGGGAAAAGAAGGAGATGCACAACAAGAAAACAATCATGAAGCAAATGTGACAGGTGAGGTGTTACAAGATGCTTTGATTCTTTCTTTCGAAAATATTACTGATTCCTGGGTGGTAGATTCAGGGGCTTCATTCCATGCCACACCTGATAAGAAATACTTTCATGACTATGTTCAAGGAGATTTTGGACAAGTTCGTCTAGGTGATGATAAACCCTGTAAAATCGTTGGAATGGGTAAGGTTCTTGTAAAACAGCAAAATGGAAACCAATGGCTACTAAAGGAGGTAAGGCATGTTCCAGATCTAAAGAAAAATCGGATTTCAATAGGGCAGTTAGGCAGTGAAGGTTGTGTGACAACTTTCACAGATAAAGCTTGGAAGGTCACTAAAGGATCCCTGGTAATAGCAAAAGGTGAAAAGGTTGGTACATTGTATTTATGCAATGGTATTTCTAACTCTGTTAATGATTTAACTTCCAGAGGACCAGATGCAGCATTATGGCATCATAGGCTCGGACACATGAGTGAAAAAGGGATGAAGATTCTTCACTCAAGGAATTTGTTGCCTGGTTTGAAGAATGTTGATTTGGATTTCTGTGAGAACTACATTTATGGAAACAGAAGAGAGTCAGATTTCTCAGAGTTGGGAAAGAAAAGAAGAACGAAAAATTAGAGCTTGTGCATACAGACGTATGGGGACCTGCTCAGGTATCATCTCTCGGTGGCTCTCGTTATTATGTTACTTTTATTGATGATGCAACTAGAAAAACTTGGATTTATTGTATTAAGAATAAATCTGATGTATTTGATACTTTCAAGAAATGGAAAGCTTTGGTTGAGATTGAGACAGGAAAGAAATTGAAGTGTCTTAGATCAGACAATGGAGGTGAATATTGCAGCAAAGAGTTTGATAGGTATTGTTCAGAGCATGGAATTCGCAGAGAGAAGACAGTTCCAAGAACACCACAAGAAAATGGTGTGTCAGAAAGGATGAACAGAACAATCATGGAGCGTGCAAGGTGCATGAGATTGCATGCAGGATTGCCTTTACAGTTTTGGGCAGATGCTGTAGATACTGCTGTTTATTTAATAAACAGAGGACCTTCAAGTTCCTTGGATGGTGGTGTTCCAGAGGAAGCATGGACAGGGAAAAAGGTAAACTACTCTATTTTAAAACCTTTTGGTTGTGAGGCCTTTGTCCATATTGATAAAGAAAATAGAACAAAGCTTGAGGCAAAGTCAAAGAAATGTACCTTTATTGGATATGGTGTTAATGATTTTGGTTATCGCTTATATGATTATGAAAATCACAAAATCATTAGGAGCAGAGATGTAATATTCAATGAAAAGGTCTTGTATAAGAATCAGTTGCAGGAAAAGAAACAAGAAAAAGAAAACAAGGAATACGCAGTTCTTGATGAAATTACTGAAAAAGTAAAGGTGCCTGAAAATAATAATAATCAACAACCACAACAACAGCAACCATCACAACAACAACAGGCACCCCAAACACCTGAAAGTGGTGTTAGAAGATCTACCAGGACAAGTAGACCTCCTGAACGATACTCTCCTTCATTATATTATTTATTGTTGACTGATTCCGGTGTACCTAAATGTTATGAAGAAGCAATGCAGGTTGAAAGCAAAAAGAAGTGGGAGGTAGCCATGGAAGAAGAGATGGACTCCTTAATGCATAACCAGACTTGGGATTTAGTCAGGTTGTCTGCAGGAAAAACTACATTGAAGAATAAATGGGTTTATAGGCTGAAGGAAGAAGATGGAGGAAAGCAAAGGTACAAAGCTAGACTTGTGGTGAACGGGTTTGCACAGAAGAAAGGTATTGATTTTGATGAAATATTTTCTCTTGTTGTTAAAATGACTTCAATCAGAACTATTTTAAGACTTGTAGCAGCTGAAGATTTGCATCTTGAGCAGTTAGATGTAAAGACAGCCTTTCTCCATGGGGATTTGGAGGAAGAGATATATATGCAGCAGCCACAAGGATATGAGGCGAAAGGGAAGGAGAAACTTGTGTGCAGGTTGAAGAAGAGCTTGTATGGTTTAAAACAGGCTCTAAGGCAGTGGTATCTAAAATTGGACAAGTTTATGTCTTAAGAAGGTTATACTAGATGTCACTCTGATCATTGTGTTTATCTGAAAAAGCAAAATGATGGCAGCTATATTATATTGTTATTGTATGTAGATGACATGCTTGTTGCAGGATCTAACATGCAGGAAATAAATGTGCTCAAAAGAAAATTGGCAAATTCATTTGCAATGAAGGATTTGGGTGCTGCAAAACAAATCCTTGGTATGAGAATAACTAGAGACAGGAAAAATTGTTGGGTGTGGAGCCTGATTATCTTCTATAGTACCGGCATATTGGACCCTAGTTCAAAATGGGGCGGCAACGCCGCCCGTAAAATAATCGCTGTCGTGGGGGTTTTTTGCCCTAGAAGGCAACCCCTCTCTTTATATGAGGGCATTGTATTTGAGGCTGTGATATAGATGTGTATTCGGTGAGCGAGAAACATAGAGGTGAGACTGTGAGAAAAAACAGAGGATATTACAGCGGTTTTGCTGTAGGTTGTATCTCTTCATTTTGCTGGATAATAGAAAGGAAGGACTGGCTGTTCGAGGTGGACGTAGCCCAAACTGGGTGAACCACGTATATCTATGTCTTTCTTGTTTTGTGTGTTTTCTGTGTTTATATTTCTGCAGTATTTTATGTGTTCCATTGCTCCGTAATATATAATTTTCTAACAACTGGTATCAGAGCCGAAGGTCTATTTGGCTGATAAACTCGCAGGAAAGAAGGGTTCCTGGCTCGAGTGGGAGCAATGGCGGAAGATGGTAAGTTTAGGGTCGAGAAATTTAACGGCCAAAACTTCTCGCTGTGGAAGATGCAGATGGAAGATTATCTGTATCAGAAAGATCTATACCTACCATTGGGCGGAAAAACAAAGATGCCGACGGGTATGAAAGACGAAGAATGGAACCTTCTCGATAGAAAGGCACTCGGAACAATACGGTTGTGCCTTGCTGCATCAATCGCTTTCAACATTTCGAAGGAAACCACGACAGCAGGTTTGATGGAGGCATTGTGGAAACTATATGAAAAACCCTCGGCCTCGAACAAGGTATTTCTTATGAAACGGTTATTTAATATGAAGATGTCGGAAGGTGGATCTGTTGCAGACCATTTAAATGATTTTAATACAGTTACAAGTCAGTTAAGTTCTGTAGGGGTAAACTTTGATGATGAAATTAGAGCTCTGTTATTCTTATGCTCGTTACCAGAAAGCTGGAATGGTTTGGTAATGGCCATCAGTAACTCTGTTTCTGGATCTAGTACTAAAGTTTGATGATGTTGTCGGTGCTATCCTTAGCGAGGAAATGCGACGAAAAAGCTCCGGTGAGACATCGAGAAATGCTTTGAGTGCAGAGTCTAGAGGAAGAAAAATGGAAAGAGGAAAGAGCTCAGGATATCGCAGTAAATCAAGGAAAGGCAGATCCAAGTCCAGATCGGGGATAGTGTGCTGGAAATGTGGAAAGAAAGGACACCTAAAGAAAGACTGTAGATCTCGGAAGGGAAAAGAAGGAGATGCACAGCAAGAAAAAAATCATGAAGCAAATGTGACAGGTGAGGTGTTACAAGATGCTTTGATTCTTTCTTTCGAAAATATTACTGATTCCTGGGTGGTAGATTCAGGGGCTTCATTCCATGCCACACCTGATAAGAAATACTTTCATGACTATGTTCAAGGAGATTTTGGACAAGTTCGTCTATGTGATGATAAACCCTGTAAAATCGTTGGAATGGGTAAGGTTCTTGTAGAACAGCAGAATGGAAACCAATGGCTACTAAAGGAGGTAAGGCATGTTCCAGATCTAAAGAAAAATCTGATTTCAACAGGGCAGTTAGGCAGTGAAGGTTGTGTGACAACTTTCACAGATAAAGCTTGGAAGGTCACTAAAGGAGCCCTGGTAATAGCAAAAGGTGAAAAGGTTGGTACATTGTATTTATGCAATGGTATTTCTAACTCTGTTAATGCTTTAACTTCCAGAGGACCAGATGCAACATTATGGCATCATAGGCTCGGACACATGAGTGAACAAGGGATGAAGATTCTTCACTGAAGGAATTTGTTTCCAGGTTTGAAGAATGTTGATTTGGATTTCTGTGAGAACTGCATTTATGGAAAACAGAAGAGAGTCAGATTTCTCAGAGTTGGGAAAGAAAAGAAGAACGAAAAATTAGAGCTTGTGCATACAGACGTATGGGGACCTGCTCATGTATCATCTCTCGGTGGCTCTCGTTATTATGTTACTTTTATTGATGATGCAACTAGAAAAACTTGGATTTATTGTATTAAGAATAAATCTGATGTATTTGATACTTTCAAGAAATGGAAAGCTTTGGTTGAGATTGAGACAGGAAAGAAATTGAAGTGTCTTAGATCAGAAAATGGAGGTGAATATTGCAGCAAAGAGTTTGATAGGTACTGTTCAGAGCATGGAATTCGCAGAGAGAAGACAGTTCCAAGAACACCACAAGAAAATGGTGTGTCAGAAAGGATGAACAAAACAATCATGGAGCGTGCAAGGTGCATGAGATTGCATGCAGGATTGCCTTTACAGTTTTGGGCAGATGCTGTAGATACTGCTGTTTATTTAATAAACAAAGGACCTTCAAGTTCCTTGGATGGTGGTGTTCCAGAGGAAGCATGGACAGGGAAAAAGGTAAACTACTCTATTTTAAAACCTTTTGGTTGTGAGGCCTTTGTCCATATTGATAAAGAAAATAGAACAAAGTTTGAGGCAAAGTCAAAGAAATGTACCTTTATTGGATATGGTGTTAATGATTTTGGTTATCGCTTATATGATTATGAAAATCACAAAATCATTAGGAGCAGAGATGTAATATTCAATGAAAAGGTCTTGTATAAGAATCAGTTGCAGGAAAAGAAAAAAGAAAAAGAAAACAAGGAATACGCAGTTCTTGATGAAATTACTGAAAAAGTAAAGGTGCCTGAAAATAATAATAATCAACAACCACAACAACAGCAACCATCACAACAACAACAGGCACTCCAAACACCTGAAAGTGGTGTTAGAAGATCTACCAGGACAAGTAGACCTCCTGAACGATACTCTCCTTCATTATATTATTTATTGTTGACTGATTCCGGTGAACCTGAATGTTATGAAGAAGCAATGCAGGTTGAAAGCAAAAAGAAGTGGGAGGTAGCCATGGAAGAAGAGATGGACTCCTTAATGCATAACCAGACTTGGGATTTAGTCAGGTTGCCTACAGGAAAAACTACATTGAAGAATAAATGGGTTTATAGGCTGAAGGAAGAAGATGGAGGAAAGAAAAGGTACAAAGCTAGACTTGTGGTGAAGGGGTTTGCACAGAAGAAAGGTATTGATTTTGATGAAATATTTTCTCCTGTTGTTAAAATGACTTCAATCAGAACTATTTTAAGTCTTGTAGCAGCTGAAGATTTGCATCTTGAGCAGTTAGATGTAAAGACAACCTTTCTCCATGGGGATTTGGAGGAAGAGATATATATGCAGCAGCCACAAGGATATGAGGTGAAAGGGAAGGAGAAACTTGTGTGCAGGTTGAAGAAGAGCTTGTATGGTTTAAAACAGGCTCCAAGGCAGTGGTATCTAAAATTTGACAAGTTTATGTCTGAACAAGGTTATACTAGATGTCACTCTGATCATTGTGTTTATCTGAAAAATCAAAATGATGGTAGCTATATTATATTGTTATTGTATGTAGATGACATGCTTGTTGCAGGATCTAACATGCAGGAAATAAATGTGCTCAAAATAAAATTGGCAAATTCATTTGCAATGAAGGATTTTGGTGCTGCAAAACAAATCCTTGGTATGAGAATAACTAGAGACAGGAAAAATAGAAAATTAACATTGTCTCAGAATGAGTACATACAAAAGGTGTTGAAAAGATTTAACATGCAAAATGCAAAACCAGTTAGTACACCTTTTGCTAGCCATTTCAAACTTAGCAAAGAAATGTGCCCAAAGACCCAAGAAGACATGGATTATATGTCTAAAGTTCCATATGCATCAGCAGTTCGAAGTTTAATGTATGCAATGGTCTGCACAAGGCCTGATATTGCACATGCAGTGGGAGTTGTAAGTAGGTACATGAACAATCCAGGAAAGGAACATTGGATGGCAGTGAAATGGATTCTCAGATATTTGAGAGGTACCACAAATCAGGCATTATGCTTTGGTGGTTCAAACATATCCCTACAAGGATATGTTGATGCAGATATGGCAGGTGACAGAGATAATAGGAGGAGCACTACAGGATATGTATTTACTGTCAGAGGAACAACTATCAGTTGGGTTTCAAAAATCCAAAGTGTTGTTGCACTCTCAACAACAGAAGAAGAGTATGTTGCTGCTACAGAGGCTAGTAAAGAAATGATTTGGTTACAAAGGTTTATGGGTGAATTGGGTAAGGAGCATGATATGGGCACGTTATACAGTGATAGTCAAAGTGCCATTCATCTTGCAAAGAACTCAGCATTTCATTCCAGGACAAAACACATACAGCTCAAGTACCATTTCATACGATCAGTGTTGGAAGATGGAGAGTTGAAGCTGGAAAAGATACACACTAGCCAGAACCCTGCAGATATGCTAACAAAAGTTGTAACCAGGGAGAAATTGAGAATATGCTCAGTTTCAGTTGGTCTTCAAGGATGACGATGAAGATGAGAAACAACCAGGTCCAAAGAGGAGTCATTGTCTAGCAAATGGAGCAGCGGTGCAGTTGCTACAATCAGTCTCCAAGTGGGAGATTGTTGGGTGTGGAGCCTGATTATCTTCTATAGTACCGGCATATTGGACCCCAGTTCAAAATGGGGTGGCAACGCCGCCCGTAAAATAATCACTGCCGTGGGGGTTTTTTTGCCCTAGAAGGCAACCCCTCTCTTTATATGAGGGCATTGTATTTGAGGCTGTGATATAGATGTGTATTCGGTGAGCGAGAAACATAGAGGTGAGACTGTGAGAAAAAACAGAGGATATTACAGCGGTTTTGCTGTAGGTTGTATCTCTTCATTTTGCTGGATAATAGAAAGGAAGGACTGGCTGTTTGGGGTGGACGTAGCCCAAACTGGGTGAACCACGTATATCTGTGTCTTTCTTATTTTGTGTGTTTTCTGTGTTTATATTTCTGCAATATTTTATGTGTTCCATTGCTCCGTAATATATAATTTTCTAACAACAAGGGTAACCCGGGTAATCAAGGTAGCTAGCCCAGTGAACGACAGGGGAACCAGCCTAACACCAACAACTAGTAATAGGGTAACCAACCAAAGAAAAACAAATCTATTTTTATGAATAAGACTTGTGCATATTATGGTGTACATGGCCAGTATACTCATGAGTGTCCTCTCTTACTCCAGATGTGCTAAATGTGGGAAGCTCAAGAAGCTTCTAAAGGTAACAAATCACCTCAGAATCTTGCGCTATCTCAATCGACAGTGCTCACAAATCCTTTCCCTCGGCAAGGATTTGTTGTTGCTCAACCTTAGCCAGGTCAGGCAACCCATCTCCCCCAACCTTGTGGTCCGGTGACTACAAGATCCTCATGATGGTTTCTAATGAGGTCAATACCTCTAATAAATAGCCATCTCCTCGGGACTCTGTTTTTACCATCTAATTTGAGTCACCCAGATCGACCCACCCAAGACCTCCTCCGTTTGTGGGTTCCTCTCCTATTTTCTCACCGCAAACTGTTGCTCCAGGCTTCAACCATCGAGAAGCTGCTCCACTAGGACATTACCCTACATGCCATCTACCTTTCTTATTTCACCCTCCAGGAATATTTTTTGTGCCTGCCATGGCTTTGCTGGTCCTTTCTAACATGACTTTGGGAATCCCAATATGGTACATTGATTCCCCAACAATCACTCCACCTAGTCAGCTAAGACTGTATCACACTTTGACCTCGATTCAACCAGTCCCCATGACCCTTGCCATTGCTTGAGTTCCATCACAACTTCAACACGAACCAACTCCTATTTCGAAAGCATCCAGCTAGGGGGGCAAAACCGAAAGGAGATATTCGAAGGGTAAGGCTCCCCAACCTCCTCGAGCCCCTAAGGCCCTAAAGCCGTCCACCCCGTGCGCTTTGTGTGATGTTGTTGGGCATGCCACCACCAATTGTCCTAAACTTCCTCAACTTAAATCATTGGTTCATGAAGCATTCCCTGAGTCGAATATTCTGAAAGTGCATGTTAACATACTAGTCCCACCTAAGAAACTCAAAACTCTTTGCACAAACCATCCTTGTGCTTTGTGTGACCTTCATGGTGACTATTCGCATTGTTTCCCTTGTCTCGATGAGTTTCACAATTTCCTTCGGGAAATCGTGACTATGAGGCCACTTGTAGCGAAACCTTTGCTCCAGTACCTATGGATTCTGGTATCACCAGTCAACCAACACAAGGAAACTCTGGCCCTTCTATTGTGATCCCTGCCCCTAATGTGGAGATGATGGACACCACAGGCCCCGTTCTTTACCTATCATCATCCTTGAGATCCTCATTAGAAAACCTTCCCAAGGTTGCTGTGCGCATTTCTATCGAACCTTTTTCAACAGAATCCGAGGTCTCAACATTAGTAGACCGTCGTCTACCATTTTGTCCTTTTCTATTCAAGATGATGCATATGTGAACCTTATTCCTCAGGTTGATCCACCAGGTAATTTCATGCACCATATAGTCAGTCTTCCTCCCATCCACCAATCTCCCAGCCTAACGAGGACACAATGGAAGCTATGTCTACCCCTGATTACCCCTACACTTGAGTAAGGGGGCATTCCTTCATGAGGATTTTAAGGGCCATCTCCTTCCTAATTCTCCCAATGCTCTCTACCTCCAGAAATTCCGCTCACAACACATCCCTTTGATTTGTGTGTCTTATTTCTGCCATCAAGTTAGGTATATTGCATCATCTCATCAATTGTCTTTTGCACCTTTCATATGGATCCATCATCCACACCGTATATAGGTCATGTCAACACTGCAAGTCACTTCTCCCAGAATCTAGCCTCGACGGCCTGGGCCATTTTTACCCCCTTGCATATGTTAGTCCTTTCAAATGGCATGTTCATTGGATTTTCCACCAATATTTAGGTTGAATATGATGCAATGATAGGTTTTTTAGTCGATGCCCTGACTCATTGCATCCTTCATCTTCATGTTCGTTTAGATTCCTTGTTCCTTTTCATGCAATTTAATGGTGCGTATCATGTGCATAACCAAGTCCTATTTAGAAAATTTCTATGAGTGAAACTATTTGTACTTGAATTTGAAACCATTACTTTCAGTCATGTGCCTAGAGCCCAAAATCACTATGTAGATACCATTGAAAACAACATCCTATATTGGCATTTATCACATGTATACCACAAAAGATAACAGAACAAACGTTGAACCATCATCGTCATATAAAATGCATAATCATATTATGTATCATATAAGTGTTTGGAGCCCATATATATTGATGAGCCCCAAAAATGGGTAACTTATTGGGCTCATTTTGCCTACTGTTCTTCATCAATCCACCATTTTTTATAGTTTATGCATGTTTTTTGAGTATATTTATGTATTTGAACGAATGAGGGTGGTCACTTTACCAAGAAGGCTAATATGTGGTTATTTCAGGTTTTTTTGGACAAATTTTGGAACAAGGCCAAGCAATTATGAGGCAAATGACAGCCAAGCATGAAGGAACAAGGGTGAGGATTCGTAGGAGGGGTGTCTCTTGGATTAAATGGCCCTTCCTCTAAATCTCCACCATCAACTCGGAGCTCAGCAGGCCACAAAAACGCATCCTAAAGGCAGCCAAGCAGCAATGTCAAAAGTGATTTTTTACTGGCAGTTTGAATAGCTGAGCCGCTTGACTTAAGGAGGGCTGCTGAGGTACCTCGTAGGGCATAAATAGGAAGGCTTTTAGCCTTCGTAGATAAAATTTTGAATGATTGTGTTTTGCACTATAGTGCTGTCATTTTCCAAGCTCATTTTCGTAGCTACTGCTGTATAACTTTCTTGTGACATGGTTATTTTGAGTAATGAAAAACAACTTTATTTGGAATCAGTTTTGAGTTTTTCTTAGGAGCCTATATGTTGGGTCCCTATAATACTAGTGATTACCCCATTACTATTGTAGTTATACCTCTTATTTATATTTTTGTGCCCCCATTGCCCCCATATTGTTATTAATGTGCCCATAGAATCCCTCTATTGTTATTTTTGTGGCTTTATATTATTATTGTTAGGTCGGCTGGATTATGTTGTGACTCCTTAGACTCCTATATATAGAAAGGAGGTTTTGTCATTTGAATCATCCAAGAATTGTTCATTTATGTAATGTAAAGGAGGTTTCCCCCTCGAAGAGGCTGAATTCTAAGGCGTTGATCTCTCTTTTCTGTCTTTTCTTGAGCTGGTTTCATAACATTTGGTATCAGAGCTTTGGATTCTAGGGTTTCGCTGCTCCAAATAGGTCATCGTGGCATTTTCGCTATAACTTTTTTTCTGTGATGTTTCAGAAGTTGCAAAAAAAACCCATTTGAGAAGAAATCACGCTGAACCTTGGGTCCGAATTTCAGAGCTTTTCGCGCGATATTTTCGGAGATATGATCTGAGGAAGTTGGTCTTTTTGCAGACTCCTGAATTACACGCGAAACAGGTGACCTGGGGAAAATCGTCATAACTTCCTTTCTGAGCATCGGATTGAAATTTAGTAAGAAGGTACAGAAAGAGGACGGACTGTAGTTTTCTTTTATATATTTTTCAGAGTCAAAGGTTGAAACAGTGACATGTGGAACTTCGTAGAAGTTCGCTCTACTGAACTAGTCTATAATCAGGTCACTGCGGGAGATTGTGCATAACTCTTTCTTGGAGAATCCAATTTGGATCAGACTAGTGGCATTGGAAAGAGGACATAGAAGGCTACTACAGGTCAAAATTTCAGAACTGGATGATTCAAAATTACAGAGATACATCAGATTCAATATTAGGCTTCTACAAAGAAAAAAAAGGTGTGTAGTTTTCTTTTTAAATTTTTGCATAAGCTTGGTTTGAAGGAATTCAAAGGGCATAGTAAAGCATTATTATCGGTAACTGATGCCCCAAGGAAAGAAAATGCAAACACCTAGTAAGGAACCTGAAAGCTCTAGCATGACTCATGAAGAAGAGGAAGAAATGCTACATGATATATCAAAATTACAAGAACAAGTGCAACAAATGTCACGCTCACAAAAGCTAACAGATGCTAAGATAAATGGCGTGGAATCTAAGATAAAGGGCATGGAAGCTAAGATGGATGGCATGGAAGCTAAGGTGAATGGCATGGATGGTAAAATTGATGGCATGGATGATAAGATGGAAGAATTGAAGATAAATATGAATAAGTTGCTACAAGAAATGGTCACTAAGGGTGAAAGAGTACTAAAGGAAACTCATGATGAGAACAAAAGAAATGTTAATCATGATTCCATAGACTCTAATGTTGGATCGAAGACTCACCATGTTCCAAAAATCGATATGAGGAAGTTTGATGGCAAGGATCCCGCCACATGGATATTACAGATGGAGCAATTCTTCGATCTCAATAATGTGCAAAACACACAAAAGGTACGTATGGCAACTTTATATTTGGAACCAAATCAGTTTGTATGGTATCAATGGCTTTGTTCTCGTAAACAATTTATCACTTGGGCAATTTTTACGGAAGAATTGATAGCACATTATGAGGATACAAAAAGCAACACTTTTTTTAGCCAATTGATAAGTCTCAAACAAAAGGGTTCAATAATGGAGCACATTGAGGAGTTCCAAAAATTGAACATAAGGGTAAAAGATATTCCAGAGGAGCATAGGATTGATGTGTTCATAGGGTCTTTAAAGGATAATATCCAACATGATGTGCGCCTTTGGGAACCTGATTCATTAGAGAAGGCATTCAGGTTAGCAAGAAAAATGGAAAGCAAAATTATGGCAACTAGGAAGCATACCATTCACAACTATAAAGACGGAAGTGTTGTTGCCCATAGTCTTCCACAACCTACAAGGTTGACACCACAACAATTGGAAGAAAAAAGAGCAAAAGGGCTTTGTTACAATTGTGATAGCAAATACACAAAAGGTCATAAGTGTGCTGAGAAGAAATTATTCTACATAGATTGTGAAGAGGAAGAAGAAAAGGAGCAAGAAAGGTCAAAGAAGAGGATATATTCCAGGAACAAAGCCTAGATGAAGAACAAATAAATCCGACCATATCTTGTAATGCATTGGCGGGAATTACCACTCCTCAAACCATCAAGATAGAAGGACAAATCAAGAAGAAAAAGGTAATAGTGTTGATTGATTCAGGAAGCACCCACAATTTTATTCATTGTAGGGTAGCAAAAGAATTGAATTGCTTCCTATATCCAGCACCAGAGTGTCAAGTGATGATTGCAAATGGAGGAACAATAAATTGTTCTGGAAAGTGCCATAATATCAAGCTATCCATGGGAGAATATGTATTGACTAGCCCAATGCTTTCCATTCCAATGGGAGGTGCTGATGTTGTACTAGGAGTCCAATGGCTACAATCCTTGGGTACAATAGCTTTTAATTTTCAAGAACTTTTCATGAAATTTTCTGTGGAAGGAAAGGAAGTTGAATTAAGGGGTATTGCAGGGAAACCAGGAAAGATAATCAGCTCTAATGGCATGACAAAGCTTCTAAAAAAGGAGCAAAGAGGTGTAATTGCACAATTATGTTCGCTAGATGTTTCCACATTGGAATCATCTATTTCTCCAGATCTCCAAAAAGTCCTGGACAATCATTCCAAGGTATTTGAGACTCCCAAAGGTCTCCCACCTATGCGTGATCATGATCATGCTATTCATCTGATTCCAGGAAGTGTTCCTCCAAACATCAGGCCGTACAGATATCCCTATGTCCAAAAAAGTGAAATTGAACGTATGGTTGCAGAAATGCTAGAGGCTGGTATAATTCAACCGAGTCAAAGTTCTTTCTCTGCTCCAGTAGTATTGGTGCACAAGAAGGATGGATCATGGCGCATGTGTCCGGATTATAGGGAGCTCAACAAGCTCACTATTAAAGATAAGTTCCCCATTCCTGTCATTGATGAATTACTGGATGAATTGCATGGATCAATTTACTTCACCAAGTTGGATCTTCGTTCAGGATATCATCAAATCAGAATGAAGATTGAAGACATTCCGAAAACGGCATTTAGAACTCATGAGGGTCATTATGAATTTTTGGTCATGCCTTTTGGCCTTACCAATGCACCTTCAACATTTCAAGGTTTGATGAATTCAATTTTCAAACCATTCCTTAGAAAATTTGTGTTAGTATTTTTTGATGATATACTAATCTACAGCAAGTCTTGGAAGGATCATGTTGAACATGTTGACAGGGTGCTACAACTATTGGAGGAGAAACAATTATATGCAAAAAGATCCAAATGTTTTTTTGGAGTCCAGGAGGTGGAATATTTGGGTCATATTGTATCTCATGAAGGAGTTAAGGTAGACCCTAGAAAAATTAAAGCCATTAAGGAATGGAAAATCCCCACATCCATAAAGCATCTGCGAGGATTTCTTGGGTTGACAGGGTATTATCGCAAGTTTGTTAAGAATTATGGGAGAATAGCAGCACCTCTAACAACATTATTGAAGAAAGATGCATTTTCATGGACTCCAGAAGCAACAAAGGCCTTTGAACATCTTAAAGAGGCAATGTGCCAAGCACCGGTCTTAGCTACACCAGACTTCACAAAAACCTTTATTGTGGAATGTGATGCTTCAGGAAATGGAATTGGTGCTGTTCTAATGCAAGATGAAAGACCCATTGCTTTTGAAAGTCGTCCAATCAAGGGAAAGTTTCTAAGAAAAGCTATTTATGAGAAGGAAATGTTGGCAATACTCCATGCACTTAAGAAATGGCGACCCTACCTAATGGGAAGACACTTCAAGGTAAAAACAGATCATGATAGCCTTAAATACTTTTTAGAACAAAGATTATCCTCTGAAGAGCAACAAAAGTGGGTCACAAAGATGTTGGGTTATGACTTTGAAATCATCTACAAAAAAGGGAAGCAAAATGTGGTGGCAGATGCACTCTCAAGAAAGGATGAGGATGTGGAAGCATTGTTGTGCGCTATTTCTATTATCCAACCAGATTGGATAAATGAAGCAAGGGAGGAATGGAAGAATGACGAAGAAGTGTGGGCACTTATTCGAAAGCTACAACAAGATTCCAGTACGTCTGATACATTTAGCTGGAAAAATGATTCGTTATGGTACAAAGATCGCTTATACCTCTGTAAGAATTCCCAGCTAAAACAAAAGATTCTTATGGAATTGCACACTTCTCCCTTAGGAGGGCACTCAGGATTTTTAAAAACTTACCACAGGGTTAAGAAGGAATTTTTTTGGGATGGCCTTAAATCAGATATTCAAAAGTTTGTGGCAGAATGTTTGGTTTGCCAACAAAATAAAGTTGAAACAATTAAGACACCGGATCTATTACAACCTTTATCCATTCCAAGCCAACGTTGGGAGGAGGTTTCAATGGATTTTATCACAGGTTTACCCAAGTCTGAGGGAAAGAGTGTCATCATGGTGGTAGTTGACAGACTTACCAAGTATGCACACTTTTGTGCATTATCACATCCATTTAAAGCCAGTACAGTTTCTACTGCATTTATGGAAACAATTCAAAAGCTACATGGAAACCCAAAGATTATTGTAAGTGACAGAGATCCCATTTTCACTGGAAATTTTTGGACAGAATTATTTTCTTGTCTTGGTACTCAGTTAGCTCATAGCTCATCTTATCATCCTCAATCTGATGGGCAAACTGAGATAGTAAACAAATGTTTGGAAGGATATCTTCGTTGCTTTGTATCTGATAAACAGACACAATGGGTCAAATGGTTGCCTCTAGCTGAATGGTGGTATAACACTTCCTTTCATACAGCAAAAAAAATGACCCCATTTATGGCACTTTATGGGTATCAACCACCATCCATCACATCATATTTAAGAGAAAATTCTAAGGTTCAGGCAGTGGAACATCACATCGAACATCAACAACAAGTCCTCCAACTCTTAAAGGATAACCTTGTGTTGGCACAAAATAGAATGAAACAACAGGCAGATCAACATCGTAGTGAAAGAAGTTTTGATGTAGGTGATTGGGTATTCCTACGGCTACAACCATATAAGCAAATGTCCCTCAAGCAAGCTAAGAAGGATAATAAATTATCACCAAAGTATTATGGTCCGTACAAGGTGTTGCAAAAGATTGGTACTATGGCATACAAATTGGAGCTTCCTGCAGCTTCTCGATTGCACCCAATTTTCCATGTTTCATGCTTAAAGAAGGTTATAGGCGACAAGCTCCCAGTTCAAACAATATTGCCAAAACTTGATGAGGAAGGAAAAATTATATTGGAACCGGAAGCAGTTATAGAAACAAGAACTCGACAGCTACGAAATCGATCAATTTCAGAGTACCTTATCAAGTGGAAGAACTTATCCGCTGAAGATTCCACATGGGAGGATGAGAATTTTATGCAGAAATATCCAGAACTACTCAAGCGTTGAGGACAACAATTTTTTGAAGGAGAGGGGCATGTTGGGTCCCTATAATACTAGTGATTACCCCATTACTATTGTAGTTATACCCCTTATTTATATTGTTGTGCCCCATTGCCCCCATATTGTTATTAATGTGCCCATAGAATCCATCTATTGTTATTTTTGTGGCTTTATATTATTATTGTTAGGTCGGCTGGATTATATTGTGACTCCTTAGACTCCTATATATAGAAAGGAGGTTTTGTCATTTGAATCATCCAAGAATTGTTCATTTATGTAATGTAAAGGAGGTTGCCCCCTCGAAGAGGCTGAATTCTAAGGCGTTGATCTCTCTTTTCTATCTTTTCTTGAGCTGGTTTCATAACACTATAGCTCTTGGGGTTGGGCCCAACCCAAGTTCCAAGGCTTCCTTCGTGTACTATTATTTGTTTTTTATGTCTTTGCAAAATAATTTGAGTTAAGTAGATTAAAATCTTGCTGGTTACCTAGGTCATTGTTGATGATTAGAAGGGCTTTTTTTAATGTTGAAATTGAGTTGATAGGTTAATAACAGGGAAGATCTTCAGAAAAAGGCCATCAAGCACCTCTGATCTCACCTCTCCCTCAGTGGGACCATGAGCTAAGACCAAGGTGTCCTTGCAGCTACCAAAAACACTGTCTTTGCTTCATCATGCAATTATTGGTGTTAGATTCTCATTTGCAGAAATTGATACCAGTTGTGGTTACGTGTTCAGGTTCATGATTGCTTAGTTTGCATAGCTATTTCACATGATTTCATTTCAAATCAACTTCTGTTCATTTCCTTTGCTGTTACTTAGGCCATATTAGAGTAAAGTAGCTAGGTCATTGGTTTTCCAAGTCATTGTTTGTTCAGTTTGAGAAATAACTTGCAGAGCACCTGTAATACCTCTCCATCTAATTTTACTCGATCAATCCCATCTACTCCATCCACTAACTCGGATTCTTGCCTCACGTTTGCCTCATTCGCTCACGTAGCCCTAATTTTTGTGCAACATTGCTCTACTCCTCCTTGAACACATCCAACCATCCTTGTCACTCCTCAGCTCCATCCACCAAGTCCTGGAACTCCTCACACCCTTATCCTACCCCATACTCACTTCTCCACCTTTCTCTCTCCATTCACCCTCCAAAATCCCATTTTTGAACATCCTGTAGAAAATACAGAACATCCTGTAGAACCCCTGCAGACTTCCTGTAGAAGCTCACGAGAGCGTTTTCTTGATAGCCAAACTCTGTGAAACTCTTTGGAAGGGTGCTAGGGACCCCTTAGGCCCTCTTCTAACTTTCCCAACCTCATGCAAGCATTTCCTCTTGGAAATCCACCTCTGAACAGTCAAAAGCCAGTTAAAGCACATGCGTGACAATTCTGACACTTTACTCAAAAATACAAAAAGTTTTTTTGTTCAGGTTTTACTGTAGAAGTAGCTTAAACACATGCATTTCACCTTCTTATAAGTCAATGGCATCTCTTTCAGTAGCTTTCGCCCTCTTTCTTGCATCAGTAGGATTAGCTGGTAAAATTAAGGTTTGCTAGGGTTTGCGTTTCCTTTTAGCTTTTCAGTTTCTTTCTGCAAGTATATTAGCCTCCTTTGAGTTAGCTTCCATCCATCAGTTAGAAATCTTCTTCTCAGAGCTCATAGAAGTTGGCTTAAGCTCCTAGTGGACTTGTGCCAGCTGACCAAGTGATAGATGCGGCAAGAGCTAGTACTTGTGCATACAGCACCGTCACTTCCAAGTTTGTTACGAACTACCGGGTTGATGAAAGTAAAGAAGGGAGTCTCAGGAGTTGCAGCATTATTGCTGCAATACTGGAGCCCACCATCTTTTTGGTGCCATTGCCGGGGAAGCGTCAGAGTATTTGTGATTGCTGCTTTTCTTCTATTTTTCTACTACAACCTTCTGCTAAGTAGTTTATTTCATTTCCATTCTGCAATTTCATTTCTGCAAAAGTAGATTAGACATTTCCTGCTTTCATAGATTAGCCTTTTAATTCCGAAATTTCAATTCTGCAAGCATAGATTAGCATTTCAATTCCGCAGTTTCATTTCAGCAAGATAGATTTTAGATAGTTGCAATTCCATCTGTTTCTGTTTTGCAGGTACAAGCAAAAAAAAAGAAGACAAAAGCAACCAAAAATCTTTCATTTCATGCCTTGTAGGAACAGAGACAATATCGGAAAAGTTTTGCCCAACACCCCCAACACATCACTGAGTCACCCTTCTCTCTTATTTGGTGGCAGTGATCCAGACGAACCTATAGGTGAACCTCCTGAGGTATACGAAGATCCTATAATAGAAGAAGAGCAAGAGAACATTCCTCTTGAGACCATGGCTGAGCCCAAAAATGGTAGAGAAGATGATGAGAGAATAGAGGGTACCTTTCCCATCTGAGAGACCAACGGGGACATGAAAATGAAAAACATAAGTTCCTCAGCCTTACCTCACTTCCATGGATTGACTACTGAAGACCCTAATACTTTCTTGTTTTAGTTTGTTGTCCTTTGTTGAACTTATGGCTATGCTGAGGACGAGCAAAAGTTGAAACTCTTTCCTTCTACCCTCAAGGATGAAGCACTACGCTGGTTCATGGGGTTACCTGGAAATAGTATCACCACCTGGGCTCAGATGCAGCAAGCCTTTAATAACAATACCGGGACTACTATAGGTCCAAGGAAACAAAGGGAGAAATCTTCCGGATGACCATGGGAAATGATGAGTCTTTAGAAGACTACGAGGAAAGTTTCCAACTTAGTTATAAATGGGCCAGGTGCACACTTGACCCTGAATCTCTGAAGCTGGTTCTACTCCAAGGAGTCCCTGAAGACCTTCTAGATACCCTTCATTTGCTAGCTAGAGGGGACATCTACCAACTACCTTATGAGGGCTTAAAGATTGTGTTTAGAAACCATTCTAGGGCAGCTCAGAAAAGAGGAAGGGGGAATCCACTTTTAGCTAGTGCAGCCTTCTCCAAGTGTGAGTTTGCTAATCAGATGGAAGACCTCAAAAGTGAAATGAGACAGGCCATTGCCATGCAACTTGATACCTTCCGAATCCAACAAAAGAAAGAGGAATCTGAGAGGGTTTTGGCCATTTTCTGTCCTAGATGTACGAGGAAGCACCCTAAGAACGAGTGTCCATTGCAATCAGTAGAGGTATGTTTCGCTTGCGACGAAGACCACCCCACAAACCAATGGCCAACCTTACCCGGATTTAAAGCCATGTACCAAAGGACTGAGGCAACCACTGAACCTCTCTACTTCCTCAACCAAAGGAGGCCACATGGGCCCAAACCTTACCAGCAGGGGATGCAAGGGACATCCCAAGCTTATTATAGCCCCAACCAATCTGCTCACATACCTTCTTGGGGCCCCCCTGCTCATCCTTCCTGGTCTGCACCTCCTCCGTGGTCTTATCCATCGCAATACCATACTCAAGCCAGTACTCATTTGTTTCACTCACATGTCCAGCCACAACCTCAGTGGAATGCACCTCAACCGGGGTGGAGGCCCCAATACAACTCTCCTCGAGCGATTCTGCCTCCACCACTTGCTCAACCACAACCATAACCTCTTGCTCCTCCAAGACAACCCCAGATGCCTACTCAACCGAACCCGAACCCCAACAATAGACAGGTCGAGCAAGTATACACTCGGGAGACAGCGTGCCCTACCTATGCTGTGGAGATCTAAGAGATCAACTTGCGATCTGGGAAGGTCCTTCCAGATTGCCAAACTCCTCCCCCAGAGGATGAGGAAGAGAAACAGGAAGGTGAACCCAAAGCCATTCCACCCTTTCCTTAGCGACTAATAGTAACCACACAAACAAACCCAGCACAGACTAAACTTTTGGGAGAACTTAAACAGTTGTGTGTGAAAATACCACTTCTCTAGGAAATAAAAGATGTACCAATATATAACAAATTGATCAAGGAGAAGTGTTTCAGGAACACAGGCAGGCGAAAGAGAGATGCCTCGACTATCAATGTCATAGGAAAACTGTCTGATCCTATGTTGGGGCAAGTAATCTCTCCAAAGTATTTGGATCTTGCGAGTCATGTAGTTGATGTCCACATCAATGGCACCATAATCCCCCATACCTTGATTGATCTAGGGGTTGCCATTAATGTGATGACCAGGGACACTATGCTTAAACTCAACCTTCAGAGTTCCTTAAGGAAGACCTCGACAGTACTACAGTTAGCAGACCGCTCCACCGTGACTCTCGAAGGGATTGTGGAAGATGTCCTGGTCTCTGTTGACTCCTGGGAGTACCCTGTAGACTTCTTGGTCCTTCAGCCAAAGGCAAGGCTCACTGGATACCCCCTCATTTTGGGAAGGCCTTGGTTAGCTACTGCGGATGCTTATATCAGTTGTCGAGCTGGAAGCATGACCATCAATAATGGGCCTATGTCCAAATAGCTAGTCCTATACCCTCCTGCCCAATCCTTGATAGAACATGACTTACCACTTTGGTTGGAAGAGGGAGATGAGGATGAGGTCTACTCTGCCCCATTGTGCATAGTAGAAACCACCAAGGGAGGCCCTCAAACCGAGGATGACTTGATTGAGAATTTGATTCAAAATCCACCTCCCTGTGCACTGTCGTTAGAAGAGTTAGTGGAAGATACCCAAGCCAACACTTTAGTGGACCTCTGTGTGACTGATCCGACCTCTCCCAGAGTTAAGAATGTGGAATTTGGCCCCGAAAGAACCTTAAAGATCAGCTCCTCCCTATCTCCCTCCTAGGAGAAGGAGCTGTGTATCTTACTGAACAATCATCTGGATCCTTTTTCTTGGAGCTATAAGGAGATGAAAGGAGTCCACCCTTCAATCTATACCCATCAAATTTACATTAAAGAAGATTGTAAACTAGTCAGGCAGCCTCAGAGGAGAATGAATCCAGCCCTTAAAGACATCATCAAAGAAGAATTGCAAAAATTGTTGGATGCAGGATTCATCTACCCCATCTCCAACAGTGAGTGGGTCTCACCTCTAGTGCTTGTGCCCAAGAAAAACAGGAAGTGGAGAATCTGTGTAGATTACCGAGAACTTAACAAAGCCACCAAGAAAGACCATTTCCCTTTGCCTTTCATAGATCAAGTGTTGGATGGATTGGCAGGGAAGAAGTTCTTCTCTTTCCTATATGGGTTCAATGGGTATAATCAGATCCAAATCAGCCTAGAGGACCAAGATAAGACCACCCTCACTTGTCCATGGGGTACCTTTGCCTACCAGTCCTTCCCTTTGGGCTATGCAATGCTCCTGCCACTTTCCAGAGAGCAGTATTGAGCATATTTTCTGAGTTGGTCCATGATTCGGTAGAAATCTATATCGATGACTTTACTCCTTATGGGTCCAACTTCCAAGAAGCATTGACTAACCTGGGAAAAGTTTGAACCAAGTGCATTGAGATGAACCGGTCCCTCAGTCCCGAAAAATGTGAATTCTTGATGACTGAAGGGACTGTGCTAGGTCATACAATTTCTCAGCAAGGATTACAGGTGGATCCTAACAAGATTGCTATCATCCAAAAGGTCCCACCTCCTCAAAAGGTAAGAGATGTTCGGAGTTTCCTAGGCTTAGCAGGATATTATAGAAGATTCATCAAAGATTTCAGGAAGCTAGCCTTGCTATTGTTTCGCCTCTTAGGGAAAGATGTTGAGTTTAAATGGACTGACGACTATGAAGGGGCTCTAGATGAGTTGAAAGATAAGTTGGTGTCCGCCCCGATCCTGAGAGGTCCAAACTGGGCCCTACCTTTCTACATCCACATTAATGCTGTTGGCTACCTATACCAATAGGTTTCATATTTCATGATTGGCAATGAAAAGTTCCAAATATGCTCTGCTTTGGCCATGCAAAGATCACATATTTCCAAAGGAAGACAAGATGTGTAAATAGCTTGAGGTGGACTCAATTTTTATGGATGGTCCAACAGCCTAATCTGGATCATGTCATGTTTTAAATTTCCAGTTGCAGAATAGAGAAGGAAGTCTGTCCAAATTGTTTAATCTTGGCAGACAAGTAGCTTAGGTAGAGAAAGTAAGGTTCCAAACTGCTTAATCTGGGACCTTGGAAGCAATAAGGGTAGAATTAGATAGAAAATCAAAAGGAAAAAGCCAAAGAAAAGAAAAGGCAAATAAGTGTCTGCAAGTCTAAGTGCACCCTCCAAGAAGAAATAAAAAAATGCTAGGCAAGTAGATGGGTAGGTAGATGGGGTTGCAAAAATGTCATTTCTTACAAATTGCATGTGTGTTAACCTTGTTCACAAAGCAAAATCAGTGAATTGAGAATGTGTTCTTCTTCATCAGGTTGCAGCAAAGCAAAGAAGCATGTCTAACTTCCCTCTTTCCCCTTTTCCCATTCATTGCTAACACTCCCCATTAGTTGAGGTTCATGGAAGAATTTATGGTTTCATGGTGGTTCTTGTTCCTTCAAAAGCCACATTTCTTGTCTAAATTTCTTTTCATTTTGATCTACTCCCTAAACTAAGTGAGTTTCAAACAAACTTAGTGGTATCTCCCCTCATCCACCCTTTTCATCCATATTAACCCTAACTCTATTATGTAATTCCCTTATGTTACCCTTCCCCTACTATTATTAACACCATGGTGTATAAACCCCAAACATGCTATAAGTATCCCTCCCCTTGGCATTATAGCCATATGTTCTCTGTCAGGGATCAAAATGACATCTGGTCACTTTGATAAACCTAAGCCTTACCCCTCTCCCCTCTTCTGAATCCATTTGACCCATTAAGACCCTTTGTTGGCTAAGAAAACCTTATAAAAGACCTTTTTTTACCCATACCCGCTTTAAATTGCAAAATAACATCAAAACCCACTTTCATTCGCTTATCCAAAGTATCCGCCCGCATTATTTTTATTCCAAAATACATTGAAAAACATTGCAAAACACCATATCCCGAAGGTTTTCCGTCGGGCGCAGACCCCAAAAAATATGACATTATAATCCTCCCCCGCTGCCGTATCAACCGCATAACTCATCAACCCGTCAAACGTCCGATCGAGCGCTTTTGATCGGACGGCCATTATACATATCGGGTTGGGCTCGACGTCCGACATTTAGTACCCGAGAAACTGTCAGAGGGTGAAGTCAGGCCTCTGCCATGCGTCGCCCTCACAATTTCTCGGGTTGCCCTCTGACAAAACCATCGCCGTATCGCTTTGAGGAGAAAGATCAAAATTCCAGCCACAATTCACCCTCAAACAGATGAAGTTGCCCAGAAGAGGCATGATGAAGATGCCACAGCTTTGCTGGTGTCTCTATATAAGCAGCTAATCCAGACTCAAGAAAAGCTGGGAGAATCAGAGGCTGCACAGGCAGCACTATAGGCAGCTTTGAAACAAAAGCAAGATGGTCAGACCTCCCAGCCTCCTCCAGTAATAATTAATCTCGAGGAGCCTCCTCAAACTACTGCCCCTCCCATGCAACAAACAGAACAAGCAGCACCTTCTACCTCAGCACCAGCACCAACAACAGAGCAGGCCCAAAGCCTGGACATGCAGAAGCTGAGAAATGAGATTCAGGCCTTGGAAGCACAAATGACAGAATTAAATGAGACCAGGGAGAAATTGGCCAAAGTAAATGATAGATATGACAAATCCAAGCAGGCTGTGGCAGAAAAGGGCAGGGAGATAAAAGCCCTCAAAGACAGGATCAAAGAGCTAGAGAATGAGCTCAAATTAGATAAGGTTGTGGCTGATCTTAAAACAGTGCTGTGGGCTAATATTGGCCAGTCTATTACTGACCAATGGTAGTATATTGAAACAATCAATGAGCAGTTAGAGCTCATTCCAAAAGCACAGAAGGAAATCAGAGATCAAGGGCTGCTCTAAGCAATATGCCTGAGGTTGCTACTAGGATGATTAATGTGCTTAACAATAGAACAAGTACTCAGTTGGCTACTATGGGAATTCCAAACAGAACTGAGACCATTCAGTTAATCAAGAGGGTTCTTACACTGAGAAACTTGGTGCAGACATTAGAGAGAAGAACCCAAGACATGCAGACTGAGGTAAACAGGTTTATGGACAAATTTCAGGTATTACAAAACAGAGGGCTCCCTAGCTTACTGAAAAACGCAGGGAGACTGTTCACACATGAGCAGTATGCTAAGAGGGTCAATGCATTTGCCACAAGTCAGATCAATGAGAAGCCCAGCACCTCAGAGGAAATAGGGCCAGCCACAGGACAGACTCTCTACAACAAAGTAGAAAGTTTATTTTTTATAATGAATGAAATTAAACACTTGTTTGAAGTGCCTCCCAATTTTTATAAATATACAGAGGCAGAGGAGACTATGGATGCAATTCTCAGGCATCGACTACCTACAGAAGAATGGTGGACTAAGGCAATACAGATGATTTTATAAACAGGAAACCATTTAATAAATTTTGTTCATGGAAAATACAAATTGTCATGTGCAGGACAGTTTAAAAGAATCAGCATGCATTAAAGATGAAAGCTGAGCCAACTCAGCAGAACTTACGGCCAACAAAGCAAGATGAGAAGCTATAGGTGTCCAGGCCGAGAAGCTACAGCAGAGCAGCTCCAAAAGCGCATTCTCCAGCATTAATGCAGATCACTCCAACCGACTCGTTGGCTTCCAAAAGCCAAAATATCTTCTGACAGATAAAAAGAGCATTTATGTTGTATTAAAGGCAGCAATAACTTCTTATCTGCCGTTCTGTACAAAATTAGTGAAATATTTATTTCTCAGATGACTCAACGCTTAGGTAGAGAAAGTAAGGTTCCCAACTGCTTAATCTGAGACCTTGGAAGCAATAAGGGTAGAATTAGATAGAAAATCAAAAGGAAAAAGCCAAAGAAAAGAAAAGGCAAATAAGGGTCTGCAAGCCTAAGTGCACCCTCCAAGAAGAAATAAAAAATGCTAGGCAAGTAGATGGGTAGGCAGATGGGGTTGCAAAAATGTCATTTCTTACAAATTGCATGTGTGTTAACCTTGTTCACAAAGCAAAATCAGTGAATTGAGAATGTGTTCTTCTTCATCAGGTTGCAGCAAAGCAAAGAAGCATGTCTAACTTCCCTTTTTCCCCTTTTCCCATTCATTACTAACACTCCCCATCAGTTGAGGTTCATGGAAGAATTTATGGTTTCATGGTGGTTCTTGTTCCTTCAAAAGCCACATTTCTTGTCTAAAATTCTTTTCATTTTGATCTACTCCCTAAACTAAGTGAGTTTCAAACAAACTTAGTGGTATCTCCCCTCATCCACCCTTTTCATCCATATTAACCCTAACTCTATTATGTAATTCCCCTATGTTACCCTTCCCCTACTATTATTAACACCATGGTGTATAAACCCCAAACATGGTATAAGTATCCCTCCCCTTGGCATTATAGCCATATGTTCTCTGTCAGGGATCAAAATGACATCTGGTCACTTTGATAAACCTAAGCCTTACCCCTCTCCCCTCTTCTGAATCCATTTGACCCATTAAGACCCTTTGTTGGCTAAGAAAACCTTATAAAAGACCTTTTTTTACCCATACCCGCTTTAAATTGCAAAATAACATCAAAACCCACTTTCATTCGCTTATCCAAAGTATTCGCCCGCATTATTTTTATTCCAAAATACATTGAAAAACATTGCAAACCACCATATCCCGAAGGTTTTCCGCCGGGCGCAGACCCCAAAAAATATAATATTATAATCCTCCCCCGCTGCCGTATCAACCGCATAACTCATCAACCCGTCAAACGTCCGATCGAGCGCTTTTGATCGGACGGCCATTATACATATCGGGTTGGGCCCGACGTCCGACATTTAGTACCCGAGAAACTGTCAGAGGGTGACGTCAGGCCTCTGCCACGCGTCGCCCTCACAATTTCTCGGGTTGCCCTCTGACAAAACCATCGCCGTATCGTAGGCGGTCCGAGAAAACCATTACCGCCTTTTTGTTTACCACCAGTTTTGCCGGGCCTGCGTCATCCCCACGTCGGAGCCACGTCACTGCCACCCCGCCGTCACGTCAGCATCTTCGTCCGCCCCCGCGCTGATATGTCCGCCACCTCACTATCCCCGTGGACCAATCACAGCCTGCCACCTCACCCAGTGACGTCATGCTGACGTCATCCGACTTCGACCCCACCTGATGACGTCATGCTGACGTCATCCCAAAAATGCGCCAATATGCCAAAAATCCATATTTCGGTCGATTTTTCGTGTTTTTCATACTTTTTGCCAAAGCGCTGTTGCTTTCTCTGCATGGTTTTTTACGTCCAAACTTGCACCACCTTGCTGAAATCGATTTGGAGACCTCCGGCGCGCCATTTCTACATACATTCGTGACCGTTGCTCGCTGTTTACCAGGTATTTACCCTTGTCAAATCCTTCATACGCCTAATTTGTCTGTGAATTCCCTCAAAAAGGCTTAAGAGACGCAGAAACTTATAATTCGCCGGCGAAATCCTTGTGCCTAGCCCCCATTTACAACGGTGAGGTCGAAAAACATCAGCTGAGCCTTGTTTGCCTACATTTTCGTTAAAAAACCGCACTTTGTTCGCGCAATCGCGAAACAAGTTACTCAAACGGTACCTACCTGCTAAAAGAGACAGATTGAGACCACACATTGGTCTTATTTACACTTCAAGCAGTATTTCAATTGCTGCGGCTGTTCATTCACCCTCTGTTCCATACAATTCACAGTTACATCGTCAAGAAACTCCTCTGCGTTCTTCTGCTCGCTCAAAGCAGCCTACATACAATTCAGAAGCCTTACTAGCCATGGAAGCACCAATAGCCTTGAATATTCAGCCTTTGAATGCCCCTCAGAGGGAGTTAGAATGGAAAGCCCTGGGAGATTTAGATTACCAGATGATGTACTCCTTCCCATTGAAATCTAAATTTAATATTCACATGCTAAACGAGTTGAAAGCCCAACACCTTAGTGGAGCTGATATATTAGGGATTTGGGACTCAAATTTGCCCATTTATAACCTCCCTCAAGTCAATGCCTTCCCAGACTTGGTCCATAGGTGCCAGGAGTGCTATGATCCATGCCAAAGAGCTGTTCTCAGTCCTACAGGCTCAGTGTTGTTCCATATCACCCCAAAAGCCATAAATGAGATGCTGCATTTTCACACTACAAGACCATTGGCCCCTCTCTCCATGATAGATTTGGTCAAGAAGGGGAGTAACTTGTCAAGTGCCCAGATCACCAAAATCAATTAGTTATTCATACAGCCAAGTTCTGAAACTATAAGAACTCCTCCTATTGGATATCCTTATCTGAATGACTTGGGCAGAATGCTGGTGGATTTGATCAGCTATGTCCTGGGGTATAGGGGAGTTGAAGATGTTGATGACACCATCATGGCAATGTTGTCCATATTCTCTCCTGGGAAACCTCCAGTTGTACACTATGACTATGCCACATATATTGCAGAAAAGATTCATGAACAACTAATGAATCTACAAAGGGAAAGGGTGTTCAGATACACCTCCTACATTTATCATCTGTTTTTATTCTATCAACCAGACAACTTCTCCGTTCCCCTCAGGAAACTTAATGTACAGGGGAATCCAAGGTCAGTTGTGTTTTGGTCTTCACTTTTTCACCATGCTTCTGAATCACCATACACATACTGTGAATTCATAGACCTGTTCATTCACCCAGCTATGACATTGTTGTATGGTGTGCCTCCTCCAAGGTTGACTGATGACATGCAAAGAATTCTCCATCTCTCCAAGGCCTACAACATTGGTGATTGGTATTTTTACCAACACCACACAGTAATCAGAATATATGGCTGTGAATTGGACCCTTATAGGCTGCCAAGGTATGTCCCTATGAGACTTTTTGCCCTAGAATACTTCAGGCAGTTTGGAAATGCTGACTGCATCCATTTCCAAAGTAAAAACAAGAAGGTGCAGCTGAAAGTAAGGAACCAGCTAGGTCCTTTTCTATACAACAAAAGAGAGGAGGGATGGAAGGAGGCAGATATGATCCTAGAGGGGCTCAAATTACAAACCAGTTTCAAATGGACACCCTATGACCGTAATCATTTTATTACCCTCAGGAGGATAAAATACAAATTGGGTAACTATGCACATGTAAGGCTGCCTCATGTTGAGCAGTATGCCAATGCTTTGAGCTGGAAAGAAGGCACACTAGAAGAGCCAATTACTAGAGAATAGATGCTAGAAAGAGAGGCTAGGAATGTTTGAAAAGACGCTGAATTGGAAACTTGTGGACAGGTTCCCTTCTCATACCAAAGGCAACTCGGAGCAGCTGCTTCATCTTCAACGACACATCAGCAAGCTGCCATGGACACTCAACAGACATCCAGCAAAGGCAAAGAAAAACGGGTGGAACAGGAGCAACCACCTCCCATGACTGAAGAGCAAATAGAAAAGGATGTGGAACAGCAAGAAGAAGTGCTGCAGCAGGAAGTGCATCAACAACAACAGGGGCAGCAAGAGAAAGAGCAGCCCTTACAGCAAGAAAAGGCAGCTGAGGCCCCAATTCTCACTGAGCAGCAGGCTCAAGACATGGTGCCTCCCAGGCAAGAAACATCAGTTGAAGCATCAATCCTCCAAACTCCACAAAAGGAGGATATAAGTAGAAAAAGAGACAGAGAGACTCCCCTTACATCATCCATAAATCAGGGAGAGAAAAGACAGAGAATGAATCCTCTCTCTGAGGAGGAAATGCTAATGGGGTAGACTTTGGGCATGGGCCCACCTAGCAGGGAAGCATCCGCAAGTTCCTTTCAACAGGAACAGGACAGAACAGTGGGAGGAGAAGTCAGCTCCTCAAGCCAGCAGAGAGAAGGTGAACTGGGCATTAAACAACAGTTCATTGACATAAAGAGGAGAAGTGAGCCAATAAAGATACAACTGTACAATCATTTGTTGAAGATGGCTCCTACTAACCAGCAAAGACTCATGTCTGCATATGATGTAAGTGAGGGCAAGATGATCATGAGTCACTTCATGCCCACTACACTACAACCACAGTCCCCATCAGATTACTTGAGGGCCAATCTGGAAGTCCTGGCCAAGGACATCCACCCAATGGACAAAATAGAATTGCATAAGCAAACGGGTGAGATGGTGTATGCATCCTTGGCAGACAAGACCTTGGACAATTACAGGCTAGTAAATAGCCTAAATAATACAGTTGCTCAACTTGAGTTAGAAAGAGCATCCTCTCAAGCAAAGGACAACAGAATCAGGTCCTTAGAAGATATAATCATAGAGATTGGGCATGATCCCAAGGATATCAAGGGCATACAAGAAATATTGAAGTTGAGGGATGCAGACATGGCAGCTTTGAGGAGAAAGATCAAAATTCCAGCCACAATTCACCCTCAAACAGATGAAGTTGCCCAGCAGAGGCATGATGAAGATGCCACAGCTTTGCTGGTGTCTCTATATAAGCAGCTAATCCAGACTCAAGAAAAGCTGGGAGAATCAGAGGCTGCACAGGCAACACTACATGCAGCTTTGAAACAAAAGGAAGATGGTCAGACCTCCCAGCCTCCTCCAGTAATAATTAATCTTGAGGAGCCTCCTCAAACTACTGCCCCTCCCATGCAGCAAACAGAACAAGCAGCACCTTCTACCTCAGCACCAGCACCAACAACAGAGCAGGCCCAAAGCTTGGACATGCAGAAGCTGAGAAATGAGATTCAGGCCTTGGAAGCACAGATGACAGAATTAAATGAGACCAGGGAGAAATTGGCCAAAGTAAATGATAGATATGACAAATCCAAGCAGGCTGTGGCAGAAAAGGGCAGGGAGATAAAAGCCCTCAAAGACAGGATCAAAGTGCTAGAGAATGAGCTCAAATTAGATAAGGTTGTGGCTGAGCTTAAAACAGTGTTGTGGGCTAATATTGGCCAGTCTATTACTGACCAATGGCAGTATATTGAAACAATCCATGAGCAGTTAGAGCTCATTCCAAAAGCACAGAAGGAAATTCAGAGATCAAGGGATGCTCTAAGAAATATGCATGAGGTTGCTACTAGGATGATTAATGTGCTTAACAATAGAACAAGTACTCAGTTGGCTACTATGGGAATTCCAAACAGAACTGAGACCATTCAGTTAATCAAGAGGGTTCTTACACTGAGAAACTTGGTGCAGACATTAGAGAGAAGAACCCAAGACATGCAGACTGAGGTAAACAGGTTTATGGACAAATTTCAGGTATTACAAAATAGAGGGCTCCCTAGCTTACTGAACAGCGCAGGGAGACTGTTCACACATGAGCAGTATGCCAAGAGGGTCAATGCATTTGCCATAAGTCAGATCAATGAGAAGTCCAGCACCTCAGAGGAAACAGGGCCAGCCACAGGACAGACTCTCTACAACAAAGTAGAAAGTTTATTTTTTATAATGAATGAAATTAAACACCCGTTTGAAGTGCCTCCCAATTTTTATAAATATATAGAGGCAGAGGAGACTATGGATGCAATTCTCAGGCATCAACTACCTACACAAGAATGGTGGACTAAGGCAATACAGATGATTTTATAAACAGGAAACCATTTAATAAATTTTGTTCATGGAAAATACAAATTGTCATGCGCAGGACAGTTTAAAAGAATCAGCATGCATTAAAGATGAAAGCTAAGCCAACTCAGCAGAACTTACGGCCAACAAAGCAAGATGAGAAGCTACAGGTGTCCAGGTCGAGAAGCTACAGCAGATCAGCTCCAAAAGCGCATTCTCCAGCATTAATGCAGATCACTCCAACCGACTCGTTGGCTTCCAAAAGCCAAAATATCTTCTGACAGATAAAAAGAGAATTTATGTTGTATTAAAGGCAGCAATAACGTCTTATCTGCCGTTCTGTACAAAATTGGTGAAATATTTATTTCTCAGATGACTCAACGCCCTAGATATTTTGTAATACTGTTTGTATATATTTGCCCCTCGCACAAGCTTGCAGGGGTTGTTGTTGATTTCTCTTGAAGAAGTTCTTATGCTGTAATCTTTTCAGAGTTTAATAAACAAAGTGATGGAATTTCTCAAAGTTCTGAAGTGTTGAATGTGTTCTGGTGTTTGTTGAAAACTGCAGGATTCCTGTGTACCTCACAATACAATAAGTTTTCTGTAACTCTCTTTGTTATGTGTTTCAATCTTTTACAATCCATATATGTTTCTAATTTCTAAGTATTTAGCAACAAAGAAAAAGAATAGCCTTCAGGATTTATTCGTGCAATACCCTGAGCTCAATCTATGTTGTTAATGAATGTTTTCTTCAGCTATAATTTTGATAAGTGTAATTCTTAATTGCTACACCATCAGAATATATCTTTCATAGTGACCTTTGTTTCAGGAATTCAAGTTTGCTCCTGAGCAACATGTTTCACTTTCACATCACCAGCTTAATGGAGAATTCTTAATTGCTTTCCGTTGGCTGACCATACATCACCAGTTAAGTTTAAATTTTGTTTGTTGAGATACCCAATAGGCCCTGCAGTCTGAACATTCTCACTCCAGCATTTCAAAACAGTTCACAGCTCTAGACTCCATTGCCCAATGATATACTACTGTCTGAACACTACATCTTAAGCACTGAAAGAAGTCCTTCAACCAAAACATAAACCAAAAACCTGAGCATAATAGCTAGCCTAAAAACACTATCAAAACAGAGACAAATCATAAAGAGAGAGCCCTCTCTGATTACAGTTTGGCTAGAAACTGTAATCCAAAGATTGGTTAGTGGTTACCCCGGCCGTATTCCCTTGGGAGTCATAGGGAACAACCTGGGTGTTAACAAATGCCTCGAACAAAGCCATAGGGGCAGCCTTAGGACAAGTTGAGGAGAAACTACCATATTCCATATACTTCGTCAGCAAAAACCTGTCCAAGGCAGAAATGAACTATACTGTAACCGAGAAAGAGTTCCTAGCCGTAGTCCATTCCCTAAACAAGTTTAGACACTACATCATTGGTTATCAAACATTCGTACACACTGATCATGCTACGATTAGATATTTAATGAATAAGCCTGATGTAAATGCTCATATAATTAGATGGTTACTTTTGTTGCAACAATTTGATTTGATTATTATTGACAAGCTAGGGAAAGGAAATGTTGTTGCTGACTTCTTGTCTAGATTGGATTTTCCTGCAAGTGAAGAAGGGACAGTGGATGACCAGATGCCAGATGAACACCTGTTTGCTATCTCAGTACTCTCTCCATGGTTTGCTAATATAGCAAATTACTTGGTCTCAGCATAGTTCCCTTCGCATCTATCCTTAAAGGAGAAGAGCAGAATTGTGAGGAAGAGTGCCCCATTCACTTGGATCGGGGGCAACCTATTCAAACTTGGCCTAGATCAGATCTTGAGGTGTTGTGTTAGGGAGGAGGAAGTCTTTGAAATCCTCCTAACCTGTCACGATGGGCCCTGTAGAGGCCACTTTGCAGAAAAAAGGACTGCCTTCAAAATTCTACAGGCAGGCTACTATTGGCCTACTCTTCATCAAGATGTCAGAACATACATCAGCCAGTGTGAACGATGTCAGAGGATGGGGAAACTGACTCCAAGGGATGAAATTCCTCTCCAACCTCAAGTGACCTTCGAGCCATTTGAGAAGTTGGGCATGGATTTTGTGGGTCCTATCAACCCTCCTTCAAAGCAAAGGTCTTACATCATTGTGTGCACCGACTACCTAACAAAGTGGGCAGAAACAAAGGCAATCAAAGAAGCAACAGAAGAAAAGGTGGCCGAGTTTTTAAGGGAAAATATCTTTTACAAGTTTGGATCCCCAAGAGAGTTAGTCACCGATCAAGGAAGCCAGTTCACCTCTAACCTGGTTGAAGACTTGCTCGCTCATCACAAGATCAAGCATAGGACTTCCACCCCATATCATCCACAAGAAAATGGGCAGGTGGAAGTCACTAATAGAGCATTGCAAGGGATTTTGACTAAGGTGGTGAGCAGCAGCAGAAAGGATTGGGTTGAGGCCACCTGGGCCTACAACACCACTTGGAAGACTACAACAGGTTGAACACACCTTATGAGCTAGTCTACGGAAAGAAAGCTTTGCTGTCCATAGAGTTTGAGTACAACACATTGAGGGTGGCAGCTCAGCTGGACTTAGATCTCAGCCATGCTCAACATGATAGATTACTGTAGTTGAACAGATTAGATGAGCAGAGAATGCAGGCCATCCTCCACTTAGAAGTAGTTCAACTCCAGAGGAATATATAGCATGACCAACACCATAATGAAAAGCAATTCCAGCCGGGAGATTGAGCACTGCTGTATGACTCAAGATACAAGGATTTCAAACGGAAGCTGAGGACAAGATGGTTAGGACCATATACGGTGGAAAAATGTAATGACAATGGTTGAGTCCTTATCAAGACCATTGATGAAGAAGCCATCCCCATGCTTGTCAATGGGCATCGACTGAAAATCTACAGGAAACCCCTTTCGAGGCAGGAGTTAATTGAAACTTTGGAAAAATCAGTGTTGGTAGTGGAGCAGAGCTCTGCCTCTATTCCACCCACACCTTGATCATCAAAAAAAAAAAAAAACAGGAATAAAAAGATCCTTGGGTGAAAACCTCTCTAAGGCACCCAGGGTAGACAATGAGGGTGAAAACCTCATCCAGGCGCCCTAGCTGTCTCTCAAAAAATAAAGAAGTGGAATAAAAAGATCCTTGGGTGAAAATCTCTTCGAGGTGCCCAGGGCAGATAGTGGGGGTGAAAGCCTCATGGAGGCGCCCCAGCTATCTCTCAAAAAAAAAAAAGTGAAGAAAGAAAAAGAAAGAGAAAAGAAAAAAACAGGCCTAATCTCTGTAAAATAATTGCAGGTTGTAGGGAATACATTGCAGGTAAAGAGGGTCACGCAAAATGAGGACAGGGGCCCGTACCAGGCTACAGGACATCCTTACAGACACTCCCTCCATGGCCACTCGCCTTTCCTAGGATTTGATCACATTTGGGTCGAGATTCCACCACCTACAGGAAGTTCTGAGATTTCTACAGGAAGTTTTGGGCTCTCTACAGGAAGTTATGTATTTCTACAGGAAATATCCTGTAGAACCTTCGGGCGGGCCAAATTCGATTTTGGAAGGGGATTTAAAGCTTTGAATCTATTCGTAAGGCCTGTAGCCACCCCTCTATTCCATCCATCACTGTATGTCACCCTTGTTTCATCTCTTTCCATCGCCATTGCACCCACCTGGTTATGTGTTCCTGCACGGTCATATAAGGAATCCTGTTTTCTTCAGATGGACAGAAAAAATTTTCAAGTGACAAGTCAAGCAGCAAAGGCTTGCACACTCTACCTGTTCAAGCTCCATCTAGACTCTTCATCAGCGAATTTAGCCCTGCTCGGTTAGCCTACATCCCAGGAGGAGAAGCAACTACAGGACATCCTACAAGAATCCTGTAGCGGCTTATCCCTCTGGAAGACATACTCTAGAGGCAGGGGTAGTCGAAACCAACAAAGGGATCATGTAAAAAGGTTCCTCCTGGACGTGCAAACATCCTTGAGAGCTGAAACCAAACAGAACCTATGCATGCAGCGTTGCCAACCGAAGGATCGGGTTCGAAAGCCGTGCATATAGCATCAACAAGTGAAAGAATGGATTCTAGCACCTGCGCACGAGGCAGCAGCAAGTGAAGCAGTGGTTCCAATTCCCGAATTCTGCATAACGCGTCCACGGCCACGCAGGTAAGTGTCTAACCTCATTCGTCAATTGCATAAACTATATTTTGAAAACTGCATGTCTGTGAAAATGGTTCGGATTGAACGAATTCGGTGGCCAATCAACTGGACACCCACAGTCAGTCACATAGCTTCGTGGGATCTGAACAAGCTTGGTTACGTTTGAATTTACCAACGAGACATGCAGCCGACACATGTGGAGTGTCTAGTCGAGGAAAATCGGTAGGACTGGCAGTGGTGGCGGCGGTTAATGGCAGAGGAGAGGTAATGGCGGTCAAGGACACGCAGAGGAAGGATGGCTGTGATGTTGGCTAACGTTTCGGCCCAGCCACCTCATCCCCTTGCCATGAATTGCGTTGTAGTTCAAAAATGCTCGGCTGAAGACTCGCGTTAACTGCCATTCATTTGTACTTGCAACCATCCTCGGCCGAAGTACGCGTCCTCTGTTTCCAAAATCTGTTAACCTGAGCTTTTCGACCAATTCTCCCGCGTACCAGGCTCGTTCAGAAGCGCAGTGACATCCTACAGAAGCCAGCAAGAGTTCTACAGGAAGTACGACATAGCCTTCCGGAGCAGAGAAGCCTGGACTTTTCTTTGTCAAATTTGGAGTTTTGAGAGAGATAGGCTCAAAAACACTCTTCCATGCATGGCATATTTCGAAGAAGTGGTGAATTGAGCTGTCTTGAATTGGAGGGTTAGAGACAAGTCTGCCTGTGAGTCGAAATTAGCAGTTTACCTGTGTGTTGCACGGAATTGCTCAGTTGGTTCTCCGTCAAAATTCTCCTCCACCGTTCTTGTTAAGAAAATTCCTCTTGTAGAAAAGCTAAAGCACTGTGAGGGCTAACCTGTGTATGAAGAATATGAATTTTACACGATTGTATGTATGCTAGGGATGAAAATTGATCTCTCCACTTTGTCTGTGGAAACCTAATCCTTTTATATGTGGACAACCAAGTTTTGGGCAGCAAAATCATTAGAACCAGGGAATTGGTGCAAGTTAAAAGTAAACACCTGAGAGATCCTGTCTCGAAGTTCAAAGGAGGAAACCATAAAACACCAGTCCCTCTCTACTCAGAGCATAAAACAGAGCACTCTCACTATGCCAGGGGGGCTTTTCACGAAGTAACCCTCGGATTCCAAAAAATTGCGTGAACATCTCGAGGTGGTGAAACTCTTCACCCATGCCAATTGGATGACCTTTTGTGACAAAATTCAGGGTCATGACGATGAGGTCACGAGGAATTCTTAATGTCCCTGCAACCTAAATCAAAGACACTGGCCACTGTGAATTTCAGAGGGTTGACTCTAAAGCTTACCCCTGAACTCATTAGTCGAGTTACTGATCTGCCATTGGGGATACCCTGGAGCAAAGAGGAGAGGGCATTGGGCCAAAAAGCTAAGAAAGAATTCTTCCTACCAGAGGAACAGTTTGCAGAAGACAAGAACGGGGTCCGGAGAGCCAGCCTACATCCTTTTTGGAGTGAAGTCAGTTTCCAGATCATGAAATACATTACCTGTGAGGGGCGGTTCAATATTTTCTACGGCTATCATTTCCAATTGCTGAGTGAACTCAGACATGGGATGGATTTACCTCTAGAACAGAAGTTAAGCATCCCCTATTTTCTTCTGCAATCATTAATTGCGTGCAGCACAAAATTGAAGGAAGGGACACCGGATCAACGAGCCCGTCATGGGCTCATCAAGCTTTTAGTGGAAGATGCCCTCCACACCTACACTATCCCCCTCTCTTGGGAGATTTTCCGCAACACGTCCAGAGATGACGATATTCGAATTCTGGCCGAGGAACTCACCTCATCCAGCAGTGAAGAAAGGGAACACACTAAGGCAGGAGAGAAAGCCAGTGGTAAAGAAACACAGGACAGACCACCACAGAAAGAACAAGAAGAGAAACGAGGGAAAGGCCAAGTTGCTGAGCCTAAAACTGTGGGAGGAACAATGGCACAAACACCCAGGGAGAAACGATTGCAGAGTAGAGCAGAGAGGACTGAAAAAGTCCAAAAAAAGGAGGGCACAACCAAGGAAACCACATAGAAATTAAAAGGAAAGACACATCCAGCCAAGCAGACCGAAACAGTTGGAACAGTTTCTACAGGAAGCATGAAAACAGTTTCTACAGGAAGCATGAAAACAGTTGACACAGGACTTTCTATAGGAAGCATGGAAACGGAGCAGCAAAAGGAGAAATCACCTGAGATTTTGGCCAGGGAGGCGGCAGCTGTGCTAGCTTCCTTAAGCACATCTCCAAAGCAAAAAGGGAAGCGAAAAATGGAGCCTTCCATGTATTTTAAGGCAAGAAGGATCATGCAGATAAAAACTAGCAGACCCCAGCCATAGTCAAAGGAGTTAGTTACGATTGTGGACACCCCAGCTAAACAAAAGGAAAGGTCTCCTTCAAAGGCATCTATCACCTATGAACGGGGAAACCCGAAAACATCCACCATGAGAGAAAGGATTAAAATGTTAGACACAAAGACCTCTCTACAGGATGCTGAGACTATTCTACAGGAAACACTGGCTAGGCTAAAGGAGACCGAAGAATTGGAAGGAAAGGCAGCTAAATCATCATAGGAGGAAGAAAATATGGAGAACATTGTGGAACCAAGCCCCCAGCCCAGCTTGGGCTCCTACTATAACTTGTTAGAGGCCGGAAAGATCATTCCCCAAAAATTTGCATTGCTACTTTTCCTTGCATTAGAAGAAGAGAGAGTGAGGACCCACACTTGGATGAAGATCGCCAAGTCCAAGGGTGTGGCAGATATAGGTCCCCTGGAGGAACAACTCAAAGCGGCGAGAAAGGAATTGGCTATGGTATGGCATGTGGAAAGAAGCCAGCGGTCTAAGCTACAGGAAGAAAATGAGCTTCTTAAACAGCAGCTACAGCTACGGGGACAGTATAAGGAAGACATGCCCCACATCTTGGGAGAACAAAAAAAATAGGAGGAGCCCACAACAGACAAAGAAACCCTTGATGAACAGCAGAGAAGAGATGGGTTGCAGGCTAAAATTGAGACACTAACTAGACAGCTACATGAGAAGGACTTGCAAGCAGCATAGGAGATACAGTCTCCAAAACAGCAGGTGCAAGAAAAGGAGGCCCAACTGGCCTGCATGGCCAGCTGGGTGATGGAAGCTCCGCAGTGTAGGAAACCTGCCAAATCATATGCCCTATACCTTAAGGATCAGCGGTTGCAGTTTCAGATTAACACCTTGGCCCAAAGGGGCATCACTCTATTTCAAAATTATCATCAATTTGTGGCTTTATGTGACAGTAGCTCATCAGAGGACAAGGCTAAATTATCAGAGTTTTATTTTCACAGCTTAGCCCTTGCAAATATGAATTCATGGGATCGCAACACTGTGGTAGGAGATGTCCAACTTATGGCCATGGCCTCTTGGATGAATCATGAGGAAAAAAGAGTAGCAGAGGTCCGAAATATTATGAGCAGGGAGCTCAGTGAGCCACTAATGATCAGAGCAGAGCCAAAGGACCCCTCAGCAATGATAAGCGCCTACCAGCACTTGGCCAATAACCCTCAGGATTTACCAGAGTACATTGAGCAACAGGCTCAAGCTATTGCCCACTTTGAGGACATGGAGAGACTGTTGGGGGATAACTGCCTTCATGCCTACACAAGGTGGTGGAACACACTACCCCATAGCTTGAAGATAAGAGAATACCATTCTCCCACCAGGATGAGGGAGGCCTTGGCAAGGGTAACCCTCTACAAATAGTCAATGCAAAATATGTAGGCCAATTGGATCGGTCTGAAATTCAGTCCTCCCTTGCTTTTGGGATTGCTAGAAGGAGTTAAGGAAGAGGAGGAAAATAGACAGTGGGAGGAAGTGGAAAGAAAAGCAGGATTTCATGACCAGGAAGAAGACATCACCGCGGAGGCCTGGGACGTGAGAGAGGTAGTCAAAGCTATCAAGGATGATGAGCTAGATTAGTTGCTCAGAGGATGAGCAACCCATTTAGCAGGGGGGTGATGATGAGCCCCAAAAATGGGTAACTTATTGGGCTCATTTTGCCTACTGTTCTTCATCAATCCACCATTTTTCATAGTTTATGCATGCTTTTTGAGTATATTTATGTATTTGAATGAATGAGGGTGGTCACTTTACCAAGAAGGTTAATACGTGGTTATTTCAGGTTTTTTTGGACAAATTTTGTAACAAGGCCAAGAAATAATGAGCCAGATGATAGCCAAGCATGAAGGAACAAGGGTGAGGATTCACAGGAAGTATGTCTCTTGCATTAAATGGCCCTTCTCCGAAATCTCCACCCTCAACTCGGAGCTTAGCAGGCCACCAAAATGAATCCTAGAGGCAGGCAAGCAGCTTTGTGAAAAGTGACTGTTTACTGGAAGTTTGAACAGCCGAGCCCCTTGAGTTAAGGAGGGCTGATGAGGACCCTCATAGTGCATAAATAAGAAAGCTTTCAGCCTTCATATATTACTTTTTGAATGGTTGTGTTTTGCACTATAGTGCTGTCATTTTCTCAGCTCATTTTCGTAGCTACTGCTGTATAACTTTCTTGTGACATGGTTATTTTTGAGTAATGAAAAGAAACTTTATTTGACATCAGTTCTGAGTTTTTCTTAGGAGCCTATAGCTCTTGGGATTGGGCCCAACCCAAGTGCCAAGTCTTCCTTTGTGTACTATTATTTGTTTTTTATGTCTTTTCAAAATAATTTCAGTTAAGAAGATTAAAATCTTGCTAGCTACCTAGGTCATTGTTGATGATTAGAATGGTTTTTTTTATGTTCAGTTTGAGTTGATAGGTTAGCAACAGGGAAGATCTTTAGAAAAAGGCCATCAAGCCCCTTTGATCTCACCTCTCCCTCAGTGGGACCATGAGCTGAGACCAAGGTGTCCTTGTAGCTACCAAAAGCACTGTCTTTGCTTCATCATGTAATTATTGGTGTTAGATTCTCATTTGCAGAAATTGATACCAGTTGTGGTTACATGTTCAGGTTCATGATTTCTTAGTTTTCATAGCTATTTCATGTGATTTCATTGCAAATCAACTTGTGTTCATTTCCTTTGTTGTTACTTAGGCCAGATTAGAGTAAAGTAGCTAGGTCATTGGTTTTCCAAGTCATTGTTTCTTCAGTTTGAGGAATAACTTGTAGAGCACCTGCAATACCTCTCCATCTACATGTACTCCATTAATCCCATCTGCTCCATCCACTAACTCGGATTATTACCTCATGTTTGCCTCATTCGCTCGCGTAGCCCTAATTTTTGTGCAACATTGCTCTACTCCTCCTTGAACACATCCAACCATCCTCATCACTCCTCAGCTCCATCCACCAAGTCCTTGACCTCCTCACAACCTTATCCTACCCCCATACTCACTTCTCCACCTTCCTCTCTCCATCCACCCTCCAAAATCCCATTTTTGAACATCCTGTAGAAAATACAGAACATCCTGTAGAACCCCTGCAGACTTCCTGTAGAAACTCACGAGAGCAATTTCTTGATAGCAAAACTCTGTGAAACTCTCTGGAAGGGTGCTAGGGACCCCTTAGGCCCTCTTCTAACCTTCCCAACCTCTTCAAGCATTTCCTCTTGCCAATCCACCTTTGCATAGTCAAAAGTCAGTTAAAGCACATGCATGACAATTCTGACACTTTACTCAAAAAACAAAAAGATGTTTTGTTCAGGTTTGACTGTAGAAGTAACTTAAACACATGCATTTCACCTTCTTAGAAGTCAATGGCATCTCTTTTAGTAGCTTTCGCCCTCTTTCTTTCATCAGTAGGATTAGTTGGTAAAATTAGGGTTTGCTAGGGTTTGCGTTTCCTTTCAGCTTTTCAGTTTCTTTCTGCAAGTAGAGTAGCCTCCTTTGAGTTAGCTTCCATTCATCAGTTAGAAAGCTTCTTCTCAAATCTCATAGAAGTTGGCTTAAGCTCCTAGCAGACTTGTGCCAGCTGACCAAGTGACAGCTGCGGCAAGAGCTAGTACTTGTGCATGAAGCACCGTCACTTCCAAGTTTGTTACAAACTACCGGGTTGATAAAAATAAAGAAGGGAGTCCCAAGAGTTGCAGCATTATTGCTGCAATACTGTAGCACACCATATTTAAATACATCTAGTATGCCCATAACATAACGGGGGGCACATAGGCCCCTACATCTCCTTTGGAGGATCTCGTGCCAGGTTGAGCCGAGATGCCTGAATCCCTTTTCGAGCACTTGACAAACAATGGCGCTCACAAACTCCTCCTGCCAGGGGACATCATTTCCACCGTTGCATACCAGATTAGTATCCCATGCTTGGGGACATGAAGGTTTTTTCCCCTTGCCATCTTCTCAATTAAGTCTCAGCCTAGATCCCATCGAATCTAGGTATGGTTGATTATCCACCCATTCCTTGGATAGTTTGTCCTACTGGCCTCTATGGCGACCCATATGCACATTACATATCGTAGACGTTTGATACCATATCTTCAAATATTGTACTCTATATCACCCAGTCCCCATGTTTGAATTAGTGGGTGAGGATGATTCTAGACCACCTCTAATAGTTCATTCTCATTTTCCTCTTTCCTTAATTCTTTAGTAGGTAGCATTGTTCCCAGAAGAATTAAGGCCATCTTTAGACAAGTAAGGCCACTTTCCTAAAAGTTGTAGGTTCTGATTCTGATGGTTGGTTTGTCTGCTATAATATCCACAATATTTATGGCCTTCTCCTCCTCTCAAATTGGAGGGAAAATTCCCTTTTATAGAAAAATCCCCAATTTTTCTATCGCCCATTGCAACTAGACAATAGCTCAGTTTGATGAATCAAATTTCATCATAAAGGGACACTTATACTTTGAGGTCCACCTCCTCTTAATACTTGTTGTACCATATGTTGATTTGTGTCATGAGTAACCATCATTTACTCATGTTTTCATGGTTCCCATTGGGCTTTGTCTGTGTTCTAGCGTCATCGAGTCACCCTTGTTGAGAACATCCATGATGAGTCACCTTTGCATTCTTGGAGTCTATTTCATTTCCCATCATATCATGTCACAATATTCCATCCATATTTGCATATCGTTCATCTTGTGTTTCCCATTTTGGCCTCCAGTCATACTATCCCCATCCCCTCCGGAGTTGAGTCAGTTGCTACCAGGTCAACCATGCACTTTATGCTCTGACAAGGGTAGCCATATGTTTGTCCCTTAGTCCCACTTTTTCCCATTATCCCTGGTGTCAGTCCATCAGTGACAATAATTTATTCCCTCGTGCTTTAGTTGAGGATCCTCATTTCCTCCTTTATCGTGGGCCCTATTCTGTTGACATCAACTCATTTATTCCTTTGACTTGGTCATTTCATGTTCGTGATCCCTACACATGATGGTCCAGTGATGCAACAGATTGTACTAGTGATTCCCAGGCACAAGTGAGATGTTTCAGACCTCATGAGGGGGTGGCCCTTCAAGTAGCCTCCCACATGCCTAGGTGCATACCTATTATGCTATAGCCTCAGATGCAGTTCCACTGTGTTGATGGGTTCAGTTCCTACAGATCGCAGTGTCTATAGAATGCACATCTCCTTCAGATGATTTGTTCAGTTTTACAGAGCTCTTCCCTGTTCATTAGGGCTTCTTCGGTTGTTCTACCCTCCCTCCCACCCGTTTCTTAAGGGAAGGGGCTTTGTATCCCATGTCCTAAGATATTATTGTATTTAGTTCTGGCTCATGTTTTTACCAGGTGCATTATGTATATGGGACACAATGTATTATTTTTGGGCTCTGTTATGCCAACATGTCATGTACCATTCAACATGTACTTCATTGCTCAGTTTTATATTTATGTGCAAACCATTATTTTTGTACTAAGTTATCTCGGCGGGTATTGGTATGTATCCCCTACCTCATTGATGTCTGGTACCACAACATAAAAGGAGACTTGCATTAGTCTCGTCCTCTCTGTCACTATCCTCTCTCGAATTCAGCTTCATTGGTCTCTCTCTCTCTCTCTCTCTCTCTCTCTCTCTCTCTCTCTCTCTCTCTCTCTCTCTCTCCTTGACCCGAATGTGTTGTCTAAGTGATTTCTTTACAACGTACTTTGGTCATACGTTTTTCTCCTAACACTCGTACATTGCGGGGAAATCTTTTATCACCAAAAAATAGATCATCTAGCCTAATTTACTAGATGGATCGAAGTATACCATGCAAAGCCAATTTTACCCTAGTAAAATTGCGTTCACTATCAGAAATTATCTAATAAACCACCTTTATTAAGTAATTTATAGTTAAACACATGAAGAATAATTAAATAAATCAATATTTATCTGATTTTATTATAGGAATAAATAACTAAACCATTGTTTTATTATTATTCCTTGTCAAATTTCACCCAATCATCAAAAATAAATAGATAAATCATTATTTATCTGGTTTTTATATAAGATAATTAATTAATCACTAATTAGTTATTATTCTTTGTTAAATTTGACTAAATCCATTAGGAAAAATAAAATAAATCATTATTTTTTATTATTCCTTAACTAATTCCTTGAGATGATAAATAAATCATTTATTTATTTGTTATTTCTAAATAAAAGTTTAATACTTTTTCCCTCCTAAATAAATATAATAAAATATTCCAAGTGGTTATGCCAAGAATGGGATCAATAATATTTTATTATTGCTCATTATTGAAGGATAACTCAATATTTTGTTATAAATAGGAGGGTTTTCCATACATTATTAACTTTTGATTATTTTCATTTTTGCACTCACTGTTGTAACTCTTATTATTTTCATTGTCGCACACCATATTTTTGTTGGGTTTATCCATCATAGAGGAGAGAGGCTCTACAAAAAGTTGATGATGTTTGAGGATAGCCAAGAACCCATCCCATATAGGGGTACTGGTAACATTTATCTGTTCTCTTCACAAGTGTTATTATAAAATTATTCTTTACATATCTAGTTTTCATTAGATGTTTTGGGTTATTACTCTTTCTTTCACTGTTTAGCTATGATGTAGCATAGATCAGAATTTTTTCAGTTTTGTTTCTATCAATAGCTGCAGATCTACAATGTTTAGCAATCATTTCTATTGTTAAGATTGATTGTCATCCACAATTTTAAGTAGGTTCTTTTCGTACATCATTGAGAAGAAAACACTACAACATCTAGTCATCACCATCTACTCATAATCATATTCGTGAGGTACATGAATGTTCAGTATCCCTTCTTCATTCAAACCACTAAAAACTTCCTCCACATTTTCAATTGTAAATATGTTTAACTACGCAACCCTAAAGTGATCATCTTCATAATCATCCTCTTACTGCATGGTGACATTAAAAGGATTTCATCCCCATCTAAAATAAGTAGATCATTTTCATTCTTGGATTCATTGACACATATAATATTTACCAACAATTTCATGTAGAAATCTTGGGACAAATTCTCGTGAGCCTCACAAAACTGACATCGAAAGGGAACATTGTCATAGTCCACTATTTGACACAAGGTTTGTTTACACCAACCATAATGACCTCTTCTTGAATATTAATTGATATTGTTATCTATATTAGAATTCACATAGTGTCCCTATGTTCTAGAGTTCTTGAGCCAACCTACTAATGGAACCTCCTTTTCATACAACTTTCATATTTTTTGGATTCCCAAGGGATAGATGAAAGCTAATATGGCAATTCCATATTAAAAAATATCTTTAGAATTACATTTTCAATTGAATAAATAAAATATAAAATCAAATAACATTTAAAGAATAAAATTCCAAGGTCCTTTTGTTGAAAATGACCTCTTCTCTTTAAAAATTTTAAAATAAATGAGTGGAAACATCACTACAATTGAATAAATCAAATTTTACAATAAAATAATTCTAAATTTACAATCAATCACTGATCCGAATTGGATAATTATAATTTTTTCATCGATCTCAATGCATTTGGAGTGGAAGAATTGGAGGAATCAACTCACGGGATTGTTTTTACCGACTGGACCCAATTTGGTTAAACGGGGTCTGAAACCTTCTGGGAGAATTTTGAGGCATCAAACGACATTTTTTGGGAGTACAAGTTTCACTCTAAAGCATTGCGCCTTTTCATGTTATTCTACACACATAGATATTTCCAACGATGCAAGAATTGCGTTAATCGAAGTCCATTTGCAAAATGTATGCCAGTCAGAAGTTGACCTTCCTATTTTCACACCTATAGTTTGGGAGGATGTCACATCAACCCCACTATTCATGGAAAGGGGAATAGACACGTGTTTGTCATGCAAAATACTCTACAAGAGTCTATTTTGTAACTCTAGTTAAGAATTGATGTAGTCAAACTTAACCATTAGCAGTTGATCAGGTTGTGTTATAATGGGACACTAGGAGGAAGAGGCATTCCATTTGTTTGAGAGAATTTTGTTCCATAGTTGAGAAAATATAGCTAGGAGATATAGGCGGTAGAGCACACATAGAGGATCTATGCACTGTAGCAGCTCATGAGCCACAAACATTACTTCTTTGTATCTACAACCATATTTCTAGAGAGAGAAAGAGAGCGAAGCAGCCTCACCTTCCAACTGGGGTTTCTCCCAAAAGTGTTTCCCAGAGATAATATCTTGTGTATTATGTGTGTGTCAGCTTATTTTTTCATTCTCTAATTTTCTGCTTGATTTACTTTTACATGCAAGCACTTATTACAGTTAATTTTACAGATCTAGAAATTAAATCAAACTATAATAGTGTAGAATCTAATATTTTGATATAATATTGTCAGATCTGTTGCCATGAACTATCTAGTGGAATATCCATGATAGTTTACAGATAATTTTTTATTAGAGCCAAGTTTCGGTGGGTATTTTATGGAGACTGCAATAATCTAGATCGGTGAGACCAAACATCATAAAATCCTAATCATGGGTGATGAATATGTAAACGAACCTCGTGATCCTACAGAGGTGAGTTTTTTGCAACTCAAAGAAGAAGTCACAGATATAAACCGCAATGTAAACCTCCTCATGATAACCCTAAGTAATAAGTCAGAGATATTTGGATAATAAGGGGGTTCAAATGAAGACAATAAATCAGAAGGGGGATCGGGAGATCGGGTGGACACAAATAACTAGCCGAAGAATGAACCTTGAAAAGATCAACCCAGTTTGAATGTCATGAGTTCCAAAGTAAATATCGAGCCATACCATGACGAGATCGAAGCTCTGAAGTTGAACCACTGGTTGCAGAAATTGGAGGTTTATTTCAGTGTCCATTAGATCAAGGAAGGGCATAAGATCTCATTTGCATGACTGAAATTGGAAGGCCATGCAATGACTTGGTGTGAAAGCCACACAGAAACCCTGAGGAAGGAGGGAGAAGCTCCAACGAATAACTGGGAGGATTTCAAAACCCTCATTAAGTGAAAGTTTTATCCCATTGTTTACATGGAAGACCAATGGATCTGGTGGATTACTTCAAGCAAAAGTTGGTCCAAAGCGTGCAAGAGTACACCATAGAATTCAAAAAGATGACCATAATGGTGGGTATCTATCTAAAGAATCCAAAAGTACTCCTCAAGTATTAGGGGGGTCTGCACTGTCGTTTGCGTGAGCATGTGATGTTTTTGAAGCCCAAAACGGTGGACGAGGCTTGTGTACAAGCACAATAGCTGGAGAGCATAGGCCTCAAAAGAGAAAATTCAAGTGGATTGAAGCAAAACGAGAAACAACACGCTTCTAAGGATGGGAAGAAGAATAAAAAAGGGGAAAAAGATAAAAATACGACAACCACAACTGACCAGTGAAAATATCCTAACAACCACTACAACCACTACAAAATTGATGGCCATACATAGGAGAAGTGATGGAGGTTGCATCCAGAGCTAAACCCAAAGAACAAGAAGAAAGATAATAAGAAGAAAAATCTCATGACCACTGATTCGACCAATCAAGTTGAAAGGAAATCAAACATGGATGAGAATATCATCTATACATCAGTGCAGAAGGAGGTGAATCTGAGTAGCCATTAGCAAGTGGAAGAGAAATAAATGACCATACTCTTCCATGTAAAGATACAGGTCAAGAAGACGAAGATTGATGCTCTGTTTCACTCAAGATTGCAGGAAAATATGATTTCAACAAATTTGGTCAAGAAGTTGGGGTTGGAAGTTCGTGATCATCCTAACCAATATCCTTTGGGATAGGTACATAAGGATGCAGAGGTGAAGGTAACAAAACATTGTAAAATTAGATCGGCTATTCGTGTTGATTTTATTGATGAAGTAGATCTGGATGTGGTTTCCCTTGATGCATGTGAAGTTGTGTTTAGGAGTCCATACATGTACATGCGTGATGCAATATTCATGAGGAGAGCAAACCAGTACCAACTTATCATGTATGGAAAATAATTCATCATCAACACACACAAAGGAAGGTCGAAAATTTCACTGGTAAGTGCCAACCAAGCCAAGCAGTGAAATTGATTAGTTCCAAAAATAAGTATGTTTTATTGTTCTTAGGGGAAAATGAGTTTGTAGAGGAGAAAATAAGAGATAAGGCATCCCTAGAGGTGTGTACTAAGAAAAAAAAACATCAATTGGAGGAGTTGTTTTAGGCATACAAGGACGTGTTCCAAGAGTCTAAAGGGCTACTCCCTAAGAGAGAAGTGGAGCACAAGATCCAACTATTATGAGACTCCCTATTACCAAATATTGGGTTGTACATGTAGTCTATTATAGAAGCAAGTGAGGTGAAGAAACAATTGCAGAAGCTACTAAAATAAGGTGTCATTCGACTAAGTACATCACCATGTGGGTCACCCATAATTATTACGCCAAAGAAGGATGGGACTTGGCAGATGCCTATAGATTATAGGGCGTTGAGTAAAATCACACTTAATAACAGATACCCCAAAGGAAGGAATGTATTTCACCAAGTTAGACTTGAAGTCTGGATATGACCAAATTCAAGTCAAGGAAGAACATACATGGAAGACCGCCTTCAAAACCTGGCAAGGTTTGTATGAGCGGTTAGTTATGCCATTTGGCCTATGGAATGCACCAACTACATTTATGATATTAATGAATGATGTAATGTGCCCTTTTATAGATTCATTTTTTATTGTCTATTTCGATGATGTACTGATATATAATGCTACTTGGGAGGAGCATATTTCACATTTGATGCAGGTGCTGGAAACATTGAAGAAGCATCAGCTACTAGCAAATCTCATGAAGTGTGATTTTGCGCAGCAGTCCTTGGTGTATTTGGGATATGTGATTGGTGGAGGAGAATTAAAGATAGATCCTTCCAAGATGGAGGCCATCATGAAATGGTCAGTGCCTACTAATGTTACTAAGGTTAGGAGTTCATTGGATCAACACAGTGCCTAAGGAAATTCATAGCCTCGTTTTCAATGGTAGAAGCACCACTCTATGACATAAAAGTAAGTGACATGAGTTTCTATAGGGGGAAAGGGTAGAAAAAGGCTTTCGATGAGTTAAATAAGAAGATCAATGAAGCACTAGTTCTTGCATTAACAAAATTGCAACGACCCTTTCAAGTGGAGATAGATATGAGTGGGTATGCTATGGGAGTTGTCTTGATGCAAGGAGGAATGTCTGTTTGCTACCATTCTGATGTATTTCATTGGGCAGTTCTTAATTATCCTACCTACGATAAGGAGCTCTATGCCATGGTGCAAGCTATGAATAAGTGGAAGCAGTATCTGATGGGAAAGGAGATAATAATCCACACAGATCACCAACTGTTACAGTACCTATAGCCCTAGAATAAGCTACAACAGATGAAGCATTACAGGTTGATGGCATTTTTACAGTAGTTTCATTTGGTGATCAATTATAAGAAGGGGAAAACAAACAAGTTGGCTAGTATGCTTTCAAGGCCAGCCACAGCAAATATTACAACTTTGGGGACTCTTATGCTCATGGAGCCATTCATCCATGATGTATACAGAGAGGCATATTCAGAAGATGAGGACTTCAAGGAGGTGTATCAGTAGTTTTCGAGTCAGTGTCATGTGCACGATGGTGACAATACTGTTGAATACCATCTCCAAGATGGGTTACTCTAGAAGAAGGATAAGCTATGTGTTCCTAAAGGTGAGCATTTCCAGCTAATTAAAGAGGCTCAAACCTCCAAGGTTGCACGACACTTTGTTGTAGGGAAGACCATGGCTAACTTGTAGAGGTATGTGTATTGGCCCAATATGCAAGAACAACTAGCTAGGTTCATATGAGGATGCATTCTTTGTTGTACCAGGTCCAAACCTAGAAACAGGAAACAGGGTCTGTATCATCCCTTACCTGTACCTACTCATCCTTGGGAAAGCATTTCCATTGACTTTACGGGAGGTTTACCAACAACTCGAAAGGGACATGAATACCTATTCGTGGTAGTTGACAGGATCAATAAGATGTATGTTCTGATGCCATGTAAAAATACCATCAGTGGACAAGAAGCATCAAACTTGTTCTATAGAGAGATTTGGGTACACTTTGGGATACAAAGGAGCATCATTTTATATAGGGATACAAGATTTCTCATTGTATTTTGGACTATGCTGTGGGAGAAGATGGATGCGAATTTCAAGAGATCTACAACATTTAATCCATAGACATATGGGTAGACAAAAGTAGTCAATGGGACTTTGGTGTAGCTTCTAAAGTGTTACAACCAGAAACATCTGAAGACTTAGATGAAAATATTGTATATATGCAACATTCTTATAACAGAGTAGTCCACACTTCTACAAGAAAGTCTCCATTTGAAACTTGTTTTGGATATGTCAGGCCAGACAGTAACTCCACAAAGCAAAAACTGATTCATGTATTATTCCATCAGGTAGGTCTTTGTTATATACAACAGGGAGACACTGTTTAGTTCATCTCCCAATGACTGTTCACATTTTTAATTTAATTATTTACATAAATTGACCCAATCATGAGGATTAGGTGTCAACATTCCCCCCCTTAATCTGAAGGGATGTTGATGAGTCCAAGCATCATTCTGAGTCGTTCAAGCTTTTCTCTTCCAAGCGCTTTGGTGAAGATGTCTGCAATTTTCTCATTTGTGGAACAATGACGGAGATGGATTGTTTTGGCCTCAACATGATGTCAAATCAGATGATATTTGGTATTGATGTTCTTCGTTCGATCATGGAACTTTGGGTTCTTGGCTAACTTTATTGCAGAGGTATTTCCAATCATGAGTGGGGTTGATTGTACTTGTTTTACCTACAAATCTTCAAGAATTTTCCTAAGCCACACAATTTCTTTTGTTGCTTCAGGTGCTACCACGTATTCTGCTTCTGCTGTGGAATCTATTGGAATTGATTGTTTGTGTGATCTCCAGGAGACAACTCCTGATCCAAGACTCATAGCATATCCTGGAGTAGATACCCCAGTTTCTTTGTCTCCATCGAAGTCTGAATCAGAGTATCCAATCAAGCTGAAGTCATCCACCTGTGTATACTTGATTCCAAAGTCTTGAGTTCCCTTTAAGTACCTTAGAAATCCTTTTGTAGCAGACCAATGTCCCTCACAAGGCTTTTGCATAAACCTGGAGAGGATTCCAACAAAAAATGAAATGTCTAGTCTGGTAGTAGTTAGGTAGTTGAGACTTCCTACAAGTTGTCTATACTTTGTTGCATCCCCAAATTCCTTTCCTTCAATAGATGTGAGCTTTAAGTTTTGTTCCATAGGAGTAGTAAGAGGATTGTAGTCTGTCATGCAAAACCTATTCAACATATCTCCAATGTATTTCTTTTGAGAAAGAAATATGGACTTTGGATGTTGGGTTACTTCAATGCCAAGATAGTAATGAACATAGCCCAACTCAGTCATTTCAAAACCTTTCCCCAATTCCTTCTTTATGGATGCAATGTAGCTTTCATTGTTCCCTGTCATCAAAAGATAATCTACATATACCAGAAGATATACAACTTTTTTGCCAACTTTCTTGACAAATAAAGTTGCATCATCAACATCAAAATGTTTAAAATTGAGTTTCAGAATATGCTCAGTTAGTTTTTCATAACAGGCTCACAATGCTTGTTTGAGGCCATACAAGGACTTCACAAGTTTGCATACTTTATGTTCATGTCCTTTCATAGCAAATCCTTCAGGTTGGGACATAAAAACATTCTCTTTAGATCTCCATTCAAGAAAGCAGTTTTTACGTCCATTTGATGGACTTTCCAACCGTTCTGACCTGCTAGTGCAAAGAGTGTCTGGATGGTATCCCATTTTGCTATGGGGGCAAAAGTCTCCTCATAATTGACCCCTTCCTTCTGTGCAAAACCTTTTTCCACAAGCCTAGCTTTGTGCTTGTCAAGTGAGCCATCAGCTTTATACTTGTTCTTGTAGACCCACTTGTAGCCAATTTGTTTGGTTCCTAATGGACGATCAACCAGCTTCCAAGTGTTGTTCTTTATGAGGGCATCGTACTCCTTTTGCATCACTTCTTTCCATTCATCATGAGAAGTAGATTCTTTGAAGGAAGTTGGTTCAAAATCTGTAGACAAGTTTAATTCACAATCATAAGAAACATCCATATCAACAGGTGAATTAGAGTCATCTACATCACCTCCATTTTGCTGATTTGAATTTCTGGTTCCTGTCTTTCCAACTTCATCAAGATGAACACTTCAAGTGTCTTTGTCACCCACTTTGGGGGACCTTTTTTAGATGGTCCAGGCTGCTCCGTTGATTGAGTTGGGACTGGATCAAGATTGAGTCTCCCAATTCTGTCAATCACATCACATAAAGCATCATCCATTGTTGGAGTTTCATGCGGGGGAAAGTGTTCTTCAGAAGAAGATTCCACATGTTGATGTAGTATAGGAATCCCCCCTTCAAGATGTGGAATCTGATTATCAAATTCTTGAAATGATTTTGCTTTTGCGAATCTATCCAAGCGATCAAGTTGTCGCTCAACAACATTGTCAGTTTTGGATGATTCAAGGAAAATTACATCTCTAGATACAACAAATTTCTTGTTTACTTCATCATAGAGGTGGTATGCTTTGGAGGTGTTTGAATACCCCAGAAAGATACACCTACGACTTCTAGCACCAAGTTTGTTTCTATGTACCTTTGGTATCAAGGCATAACAGGTGGAACCAAAGACCCTGAGATGCTTTACCGAAGGAACATGTCCATACCACATTTCATATGGAGTCTTGTTTCTTATAGCATTAGATGGAGATCTAGTCTTTATATATGCAGCACAGAGAACAACATCAGCCCAAAACATTATCTTTACATTTTTGAAGAAGAGCATGGATCATACCATATTTAAGATTGTCCTATTCATTCTTTCAGCTACACCATTCTGTTGGGGATTATAAGGCACAGTTGTTTGATGTTTGATCCCATGTTGGCGAAGATAGTTTTCAAATTCATTTGATGTGTATTCTTTTCCTTATCAGTGCGAATAGACCCAATATGATATTGTGCATCATTTTCAATCCATTTATGAAAACTCTGGAATGTTTGAAAAGCATCAGATTTCTTCTTCAATAAATAAACCCAACACATTCTGGTGTAGTCATCAATAAATGTCATGATATATTTATTTCCATTTGCAGAAGGAACATGCATTGGACCACATAAATATGAATGAATGAGTTCAATCTTCCTATGTGCTCTTGAATGTGAATCATGAAAAGACTGTTTGCTAAGCTTATCTAGAATGCAAGCATCACATTGCTTAAGTTTCCTAGGAATTGCAGGCAAACCAACAACACCATTTTTCTTCAACAAGCGGAGACTGTCATAGTTCAAATGTCCAAATATAGCATGCCATAATAAACTTGATGTAAGTGTACCTTCTTCATGATGAGAATTGTATGAGAAATGTTGTGCACGAGCAGAGGTTCCTTGCAGCTTGATAAGCCTTTCTTCTTCTATTCCCCTCATGACAAGTCAGTGGTCAGATGGTTTTCTTACCTCAAGCTTGCCATCAAACATATGAATGGAGTGACCTTGTTGGTAGATGTGGACCAAGGACAAAAATTTTCTCTTGAGGTGTCAGAGATATAGAACATGATCCAGAAGAAAGTTTGGAAGACCAGGCAGTTTAAGCCTGATTGTGCCAAGCTCTAATGGCTTGAATTTTGATTGATCTGCAAAGTATACTGCTCCATCAACATTGTCAGTGAAATCTTAAAAAAAATAATTTCTGTGAGTCATGTGGCAGGTTGCTCTTGAATCAGGAAACCAATCATTTTTCCAAGAGGCAAGTGAAGCATTAAATAAATATTCATTTACTCCAATGTTACATTGTGCTACAACATAGTGAGTGGATTCAGGTGCTTTACCTTTGTCTGTATCATCATTTTTACCTTTCTGTTGGTTTCTTTTCTGCTCAATTTTGTCCCATGGTATCTTGCATGTAGAGGCATCATGTGATCCATTTCTTTTGCAGCGTATGCAGTGAAAATCTGCCTTTTCGCCTTGAGAATGTCTGCCCCCCCTGCCTCTGAAATATCTTCCTCTTCCTCTTCGTCCACCTCTTCCTCTTGTAAAATCTTGAGCATGATGCTTTTCTTTATGAGCAAGGCACACAACCTCTTCAGAAGATTCAGGGGTTGTCTTCTTTCCAAAAGCTTTTGTTGGCATTATGATTCAAGTGTTGTCCTTGATGGCAACTCACTCAGAGGATTGTACAGGTGCTCAGAGGTTGGTACAGGTGATGGCAACTTAATCAGAAGACAGATCTCAGTACAGCATGCCAAGGAAGCTCATACACGACGTTTTGTTAAGCCCAAGTCGCGTGTACACGCTAGTTCGATTCATAAAAAGCGCGTGTATGTGGAAAGGTTCCTTTGGTCCATGGTGGTTAGTCCTTGGAAGTTGTGCCTATGATTTCGGACCATTGTGTCTCGACGGGCGTGTCGATCCCTAGTTTTGAAGTTGATGGTATTGTGTTACTATGGTTTTGGCTCTTGGTATTGAGCTAGGCCTAAGACTATATAAGGAGAAGAAGATCATTAGGCAAAATCATCTTTTGACAAGGCTTGAATATCTAAGAGAGAAAGAGATCTGATATGCAGGTTCTGGGTTGCTTGATCTAAGCCAAGGAGAGATCACATCGGTTGATGGAAGACTAGATCTAAGGATAGATCGGGATCTAATGGTTTGAAATGCACTATCATGATATGGTTGATTATGCGTATTTCTAGATCTGCATATTGTCGCAATGTTACGTTTTGGATCTAACTAATGTCTGGTACAGCTGCAAATTGAGAAAGTTTATTTTTAGATCTGTACGCAGGTTGGCTTTGGTAAAAGAGCGTGTATACGCGGGTTTTGCTCATTGAAGTAGCGTATATCTTTTGAAGCTTGATTTTGGGTTTACAGTGAGGTCTGACTGTTATTGCAGAGTTCTGTAGTCTGCTCTGTGTTCTGGTAACTGGTGATTGACAGGGTTCAGTGGTTCAGTGATTCAAAGTTTGGTTGTTTTATGCTTCAATGATCTGTTGTGGAAATTGAATGATTTGTGGTCTTCAGATTGTAATGTTGTGCTTCAGGAATATCCAAGTCTGAAAATGTATGAAAAGTGATATCTGAAAGAAGGAAGATTGTAGGTCAGCACCTACGTACTAGTATCTTGGCTAGTACAAGAGCAAAGGGGGTTGGAGCTCCCTTCCAAGGAAATTTGGAGAACGAGAGAAGGTTGTAGCCTTTTGCAGGTTGTAGCCTGCGTACTGGTATAAGGCTGCACCAGTACAAAAGATTGTAAACTGAAGTTTCATATTAAAGAAAGATAGAGACAACTTGCAGCAGGTGGTTTTCACCCACATTGGGTTTCCACCTTATATCTTGGTGTTCATGTGTGTGGCTTTTTATCTGTTCTGTTATACTGCACATGTTTACTGTTAATGTGGTGAATAATGTCCTGATGCACTTAATTGAAGAATAAGCTAACTAAATTGTGAGTTTTCTTCTTATACGCTGTTTTACTTCGTCACAGTAGCGTGTACACGCTGGTTCACTTAACTGAAGTAGCGTATATGTTTCTGAGCATTTGAAAAGTTTGATTAATCTGATAATACTGATTCACCCCCCCTCTCAGTATTATTTCCAACAATTGGTATCAGAGCAGGTCCTTCAGAGAAGCTTGATCGCTTGAAGGAAGATCATTCATCATGAGCAACTACGAGAAAGAAGCATCAATCAGGCCACCGGTTTTTGATGGAACAAATTTCAATTATTGGAAGGTAAGAGTTACTGCATATCTTCAATCTCTTGGTACAGAAGTTTGGGACATTGTAGAAACAGGCTATGCTTTTCCTTCAGCTACTCCTACAGATCCAGCTGAGAAAAAGGCATATGAAACAAATGCAAAAGCAGTCAGTACTCTATTAGGAAGTATATCTCAAACAGAATTCATGAAGGTCATGCACTTCAAATCAGCAAAAGAGATATGGGACAAAATGATCACTAGCTATGAAGGAGATGAACAGGTAAAGCAAGCTAAACTTCAAACTCTCAGGATTCAATATGAGACCCTCAAGATGTATAATGATGAAAGTGTGGCTAATTATTTTCTTCGGGTAGATGAGATTGTTAATTGTATGAAAAATTTGGGTGAAGAAATAAAAGAGACTATAGTAGTTCAAAAGATTCTAAGATCATTATCCCCCAAGTTTGAATCTAAAGTATCTGCAATAGAAGAAAAGGAAAATCTCAAAGTTCTCACTATGTCTCAGCTACATGGAATTCTAACTGCTTATGAAATGAGAAAGGGAGGTCCATCAGACAGAAGGGAAGCTGCTTTTAAGGCATCAAGAAAAGAAGATTACTATGAAGCAAGCCATGTTCCAGAAGAAGAGGAAGAAGAATCAAATTTTGTCAGAAATCTTCAAAGGGGTGCTGGAAGGTTCAGAGGTAAGCTACCTTTCAAATGCTTTGCTTGTGGAAGAGTAGGTCATTATGCTGCAAAATGTCCTAATAAGGATAAAGGAAAAGAACCTGCTAGATGGAATAAGAAACAAAGTGCAAATAAGAAAAGCTACTACACCCATGAAGATAGTGATGGCTTATCAAACAGTGATGAAGATGAACAAGGTAATAAATATAAGCTATTAATGGCATTTGAAGATGATGATTATGAGGATGCTGTAGATGTGGATAATCTCTATAATGAAATCACTAGACTCAAGAGATGCATAGAAGAAAAGAGTGTGATCATTGATACTTTGCAATTTCAAATTGATGAAAAGGAAAAACATCTTGAAAAACTAGAAGGTGAAATTGTTGGTCTCAGAAAAGAAATTGAGAAAACAAAAGCTATTAATCTTAAGTTTGTCAAAGGATCTGAAACTTTGGATGAGATTATCAATGTGCAGCGGTCTCCTCTAAACAAGACAGGTTTGGGCTATAATGGAGAAACCTCTCAAGCATCCACCTCAAAGAGTTATCTTGATGCAGCAAGAAGAAATGAGCAGAAGAACAATGAAGATAATCAGGTAAAGCAGGGACGAATTACAAACAGAAACTATCAGGGACAATCCTTCTTAAGGGTGAACAAAAGCTACAACCAACCACAGGTAAAATCTTCTCAGTTTGGCACAAGAATAGATGAAAATAGAAATTACAATCAGTTGGCTGGTAGATTCAATAACCGCAGAAGCTTCTTCAATGGACAATGCTTTTCTTGCCATAACTTTGGTCACAAAGCAGCTCAATGTGTTGCATATAAAACAATCATGACTAGGGAAGCTCAAAAACAAAGAAGTATGACAGGGATTACAAAGAGGACCTATAACAACTTTTCGGTTCTTGAAAATGAAGTTGAATGTTCTATTTGCAATAATTTTGGTCATAAAGAATCTGAATGCAGGAGCAGGTTTCAGGAGAAAAAGGAACAAGCCACGAGCACCAAAAAATGGAGAATAAAAGAACCTCAGACAGAAAGATGTGGGATAGCGTTTTATGCAGAAGGACAGGAAAATCTATGGTACATTGACAGTGGATGTTCGAAACATATGACAGGTGATAAAGAAAAACTTGAATCTTATTCTACTTTAGAAAAGGGAAAGAAAGTTTCTTTTGGAAATGATACTCCTGCAACTATAAAAGGAAAAGGTATTGCTCCTTTGAAAGAAAAGGTCAAGGCTGGAAATGTTTTGTATGTTGATGGATTGAAGCATAATCTTCTAAGTGTCAGCCAGATGTGTGATCAAAAAACCGAGGTTATTTTCAGATCGAATGGATGTCTTGTTCGTGATCTTGATACAGGTAAAACAGTTCTCAAAGGCAAAAGAACTCCAAATAATCTGTACATATTTGAAGAAGGACAACAACAATGCTATCTTAGCAAGGATGAAGAGCACTGGCTATGGCATCGAAGGTTGGGACATCTAAGCTTCTCACAAATAAGAAAAGCATGCAAATATCAGGCAGTTCGCGATCTTCCAGATATCAAAATTCCAGACAACACTATATGCAAATCTTGTCAGTTTGGAAAGCAAACCAGAACTAACTTTCCAGAAAAGGAAGGATCAGCTAGCTTGCCTCTTGAGCTAGTCCATACAGATGTATGTGGTCCATTTAGGAAAAGGACACCTCGAGGAGAAGAATATCTGATATTATTCATTGATGATTTCTCAAGGTTTGTTTGGTTAGGGCTTATGAAGCACAAAGATGAAGCATTCGAAAAATTCAAATCCTTCAAAGCATTGGCTGAAAATGAATCAGGACACAAAATTAAGTGCCTCAGATCTGACAGAGGTGGGGAGTTCACATCAAATGAATTTTTCGATTTCTGCGATGAACATGGGATAAGAAGAGAATTCTCTACAGCTAGAACTCCTCAGCAAAATGGGGTTGTGGAAAGAATGAACAGAACTATCCAACAAATGGCTCGTGCTATGCTCGATGAATCAGGTACTCCTGCAACCTTCTGGGGTGAAGCTGCACATGCTGCTGTTATCATTCTTAACAAAACAAATGTCCGAGTAAACAGCACTCAAACACCTCATGAGCTTTGGAGTGGTAAAACTCCTTCCGTGAAGCATTTCAAAATCTTTGGGAGCAAATGTTATATTAAGAATACTGATGAGCAACTTGGCAAACTTGAACCTAGAGCAGATGAGGGCATTCTTCTTGGTTATTCTCCACATAGCAAAGCATACAAGTGCTACAATAAAAGACTTGGCAGAATTGTTGACAGTATTGATATAGTGGTTGATGAGAAGGGATATATTCCTAGGCAAGTTCATCATGAAGACATTGAAGAAGATGAAGGTTACTCTCAAAGGCGAAATGATGAAGAAGAAGAACCTCAAGAAGAAGAAGAATCTCAAGAAGAACCAGAGGAGCAGACAAGAATAGAAGAGAAGACTCCATCCAGATATGTCCAAAAGAATCATCCAGAAACTCAGATTGTGGGGCAGAAAGAAGCAGGAGTACAAACAAGAAGGACACTTGCAGAAGCTTCAAGCTACTTGGCTCTACTCTCCTCCATTGAACCACAAAATGTGAAAGAAGCATGCAAAGATGAATGTTGGGTCAAAGCAATGGATGAAGAACTTGAGCAAATCGAAAGGAACAACACTTGGGAATTAGTTCCTAGACCAAAAGATAAGAATGTAATAGGAACAAAATGGGTCTTCAAGAATAAGTTAAATGAAAATGGAGAAGTAATTAGAAACAAGGCCAGACTTGTTTGTAAAGGGTATGCACAGCAAGAAGGAATAGATTTTGAAGAGACCTTTGCTCCTGTGGCAAGACTAGAGGCCATCCGAATGTTCCTTGCTCTCTCAAGCTTTCAAAACTTCAAGGTATTTCAAATGGACGTGAAATCAGCCTTCCTGAATGGAGACTTAGAAGAAGAAGTATATATTGAGCAGCCAGATGGGTTCATTCTTGGAAATGATCCAAACCTTGTATGCAGATTGAAAAAGGCACTCTATGGGCTCAAACAAGCTCCAAGGGCTTGGTACTATCGGTTGGACAAATATCTTCACCAACAAGGCTTTTCAAAAGGATCAGCAGATAGCAATCTCTATATAAAAGTTGAAAATAACAAATTGCTAATTCTTGTTGTTTATGTAGATGATATTATTTTTGGCAGCAATGAAGAGACCATGAGTCAAAACTTTGCCTTGGTTATGCAGAAAGAATTCGAAATGTCACTTCTTGGAGAATTGACATATTTTCTTGGATTGCAAATCCAACAAAATGAAGGAGGTATCTTCTTGTCTCAAACCAAATACCTCAAGCAGATCTTGAAGAAGTATGGCATGGAAGAGTCAAAGCCAGTATGTACACCCATGGTTACAGGATGCAGCCTCAGTGCAAATGATGAATCAGCAGCAGTTCACCAACCCACTTATAGATCCATGATTGGGAGTTTGCTTTATTTGACAGGTACTCGACCAGATATTACACATGCAGTAGGAATGGTTGGAAGATTTCAAGCCAACCCAAAGGAAACTCATCTTCAGGCAGTCAAAAGAATCTTCAAATATCTTCAAGGGACCCAAAACTATGGCTTATGGTATCCTAGAAATACTAATCTCACTCTTCATGCTTACACAGATGCAGATTGGGCTGGAAGTGTGGATGATAGGAAAAGCACAAGTGGAGGTGCTTTCTTCATGGGTTCCAGATTAGTATCTTGGTTCAGCAAGAAACAAAGTTCGATTGCCTTATCTACAGCTGAAGCAGAATATGTGGCTGCAGCATCTTGTTGCACACAACTTCTTTGGATGATGCAGACCTTGCAGGACTTTCAAATCACTTGCACTCCACCTGTCTCTATCTTATGTGATAATACAAGTGCAATCAGCATTTCAAAGAATCCTGTCATGCACTCAAAGACCAAGCACATACCAATCAAGTACCATTTTCTTCGGGAACAAGTGCTTGAGCAGAAGGTCAAGTTGGAGTATGTTCCTTCTAAGGAGCAAGTTGCTGATATTCTCACAAAACCACTGCCCAGGGAAACTTTTGAATATCTCAGACAAAAGCTGGGAGTAGTTGATGCTTCATCCTGTTGTTGAAGTTTGTTTGTTCTACAGAAAAGTTGGTATACGCAGGTTACGGAAAGGATATGCGCGTATACACGCGGATTCATGCAGGGTAAGTTGCGTGTATGCTGGACGCTTGTTGCAGAAAGAACATCTGCGTACATACGCTATTTTATACAGGATAAAACACGTATATGAAGTTCTGAACAGCAAGAGAAAAACTCTGAAGTTCTGAACAACAATAGGAATGTTAGAATTCTTCAGGCACAGTTTCAGGGAGTGCAACAGGCACAGGTTCAAGGGGAGCAGCTCAAAAGTCTCATAAAGCATTGTTGGCATTCAGATGTTTTGGTTGTTGGTTTCAGGAGAAGGAGCTCAGAAAGAAATTCTGGTTGCTGATCTAACAAGATGTTTATCAGATGCTGCTGGTGTCTTTCCTAAGTCTTGGTCTAGATCTGTTGTCTCTATGTCATGTATCTCTCTTGTCATATCTCTTTTATGGTGTCAAGGTCATGTAACGGCCTATGTTGGTTTCCCCACTATGCCTGGGATGAATGCTGTAATATAATTGGTTGTTTCTGATATGTCCCCTCTTGGTAGGGAGTATGGATGTATGTATTGAGTCTTTTGGTGATAGGAAGGTCCCTTATGGTGTATAAATCTTGTTCTTGTTGAAGAACATCTTTTTCAGATCTGGCCTACTGTCAGGGGGAGCACGAGTCAGCACAGCCAAGCAGAGGTATCAGCATGTCCTCAGGGGGAGCACAGCCCTTTGCCCTTGATGTCAAAGGGGGAGAGTGACTTGGTGTGGTGGTTGCCATCAAGTCCAAAGGGGGAGATTGTTGGCATTATGATTCAAGTGTTGTCCTTGATGGCAACTCACTCAGAGGATTGTACAGGTGCTCAGAGGTTGGTACAGGTGATGGCAACTTAATCAGAAGACAGATCTCAGTACAGCATGCCAAGGAAGCTCATACACGACGTTTTGTTAAGCCCAAGTCGCGTGTACACGCTAGTTCGATTCATAAAAAGCGCGTGTATGTGGAAAGGTTCCTTTGGTCCATGGTGGTTAGTCCTTGGAAGTTGTGCCTATGATTTCGGACCATTGTGTCTCGACGGGCGTGTCGATCCCTAGTTTTGAAGTTGATGGTATTGTGTTACTATGGTTTTGGCTCTTGGTATTGAGCTAGGCCTAAGACTATATAAGGAGAAGAAGATCATTAGGCAAAATCATCTTTTGACAAGGCTTGAATATCTAAGAGAGAAAGAGATCTCATATGCAGGTTCTGGGTTGCTTGATCTAAGCCAAGGAGAGATCACATCGGTTGATGGAAGACTAGATCTAAGGATAGATCGGGATCTAATGGTTTGAAATGCACTATCATGATATGGTTGATTATGCGTATTTCTAGATCTGCATATTGTCGCAATGTTACGTTTTGGATCTAACTAATGTCTGGTACAGCTGCAAATTGAGAAAGTTTATTTTTAGATCTGTACGCAGGTTGGCTTTGGTAAAAGAGCGTGTATACGCGGGTTTTGCTCATTGAAGTAGCGTATATCTTTTGAAGCTTGATTTTGGGTTTACAGTGAGGTCTGACTGTTATTGCAGAGTTCTGTAGTCTGCTCTGTGTTCTGGTAACTGGTGATTGACAGGGTTCAGTGGTTCAGTGATTCAAAGTTTGGTTGTTTTATGCTTCAATGATCTGTTGTGGAAATTGAATGATTTGTGGTCTTCAGATTGTAATGTTGTGCTTCAGGAATATCCAAGTCTGAAAATGTATGAAAAGTGATATCTGAAAGAAGGAAGATTGTAGGTCAGCACCTACGTACTAGTATCTTGGCTAGTACAAGAGCAAAGGGGGTTGGAGCTCCCTTCCAAGGAAGTTTGGAGAACGAGAGAAGGTTGTAGCCTTCTGCAGGTTGTAGCCTGCGTACTGGTATAAGGCTGCACCAGTACAAAAGATTGTAAACTGAAGTTTCATATTAAAGAAAGATAGAGACAACTTGCAGCAGGTGGTTTTCACCCACATTGGGTTTCCACCTTATATCTTGGTGTTCATGTGTGTGGCTTTTTATCTGTTCTGTTATACTGCACATGTTTACTGTTAATGTGGTGAATAATGTCCTGATGCACTTAATTGAAGAATAAGCTAACTAAATTGTGAGTTTTCTTCTTATACGCTGTTTTACTTCGTCACAGTAGCGTGTACACGCTGGTTCACTTAACTGAAGTAGCGTATATGTTTCTGAGCATTTGAAAAGTTTGATTAATCTGATAATACTGATTCACCCCCCCTCTCAGTATTATTTCCAACAGCTTTCTCTCTTTCAGCAAACTTTTTCACAAGAGAGTCAAAGGTTATATCTTTGAGATTTCCATTTGCTTGCAATGACTCAAGATAATTTGAGTAAGTAGGATAAAGTGCCTTGAGAAAAGCAATAAGAGGAATATCCAATTCAACTTTAGCGGATTTGATATCATGCATTATAGACTTTACTTCAGATGCAAGAGCAAGAGGATCATTATTTTGCAGTTCAAGAGTGAAGAGTTTAATCATGAGTTGGACAACTTCAAGTGCAGAATGTGAGTCATAGAGTTCTTTTAGCTTTTGTAAGGCTTCAAAGGCAGTTGAATATGATGAAATATGGTGACTCACCTCTTCATTTACAGATGTTGTGATTAATGTATAAGCTTTGCTGTTCTTGTTTTCCCAAATCACGAGCTCTTTGTCTGAGGTAGTTTGTACTGGTTCATTGTCTCCTTCTTCGACACACACTCCTTTCCGCAACTCATTGAAAATGAGGGTGTGTTTTATCATCCGGGACCATTCAGGATAGTTCTCCTTACCAGTGAGAACTATTCCCACCATGGATATGATTGAATGCATTCTGTAAAAAAATTGCTTTTGCTGATAGAAAAAATACTTCTGCCAATATACAACAAAAATGTACTCAAAAGGGCATTCTCAAAAGATTCACAATCCACCATGTGACCCATATAAATCCATCATTAGATAAATCCACCTCATATAAACCTCATATAAATCTCATATAAATTTCATATAAATCCACCATATAAATCTCATATAAATCCCATATAAACCTCATATAAATCCACCATTATATATGTATATGGCATACGTCCCCTTTATATAGAAAAAACTCAATTACCATGTGACAGCGTTCAAATGTATCGGTGTTGCAGAACTGAGACTCGGCAAACTGGTGTTGGTGTGGCAGCAAAAAAATGTCGTGAGGAAGGTTGTGTGTATGGAGGTCGTGAGGAAGCCAAGTGAGAGGCCGCGTGGTCAGCGGAAGCTAGGTGAGAGGTCATGAGGAAGCCAAGGGAGCCAAGGGAGGGGACCGCGTATTCAAGCTGCGGTAACCACACCGAAACCAACTACGTATTCAATGGTTATGCACAGGCTACGGTAACCACAACGGAAAAGATTAAATCGGACAGTCACTGATGATATTAAGGGAATCAAAGCCTCTGCCCAAAACTGACCCTACAGAAACCATTTCAACATTGAATTCTTGTTGAAAACTTGAACTTTAGTGAAATAAGCAAAATCACCAGGTAATGAGAAACAACCGTAGGAAGGTGTGACGAGCTCTGCACACATTTACAACACACAACACTGCCGCAAGGAATATCGTCCCACAAATAAATTTCTTGCAGGTCGCTGCTCACAGTATTTGACTTTTTCTGAACTTTGAAATCTTGCTTGACCTGCACAAACGGCCAATGTCCCAATTTCGTAGAGGAGGGTCGGAGGGAAAACGCGAGGAGCGAGCGCTCAACAAGCACCTACGATCTTGTGGAGTAGATGCAGTATCTGTATGCACACCAGGTCTTTGCTTTCTCGAAGGATAGAATCCAGTCGTTCATGGTGGAAGTGGTGGTGAAGGACATCGCTAAAATTATGAAACGTTTATGGATTCTATCTTAGGAAAACCAGAGAGCAATCAACATATTCAGATGAATAGGTAGACGAATGTTTTAGCAGATCAAAATATGTGGAACAAGCTACCAACGTTTAGCAGAGAATATGGCAAAGGAACGTTTGCATCGTTTAGGTGAATGTCAGGCGCAGGTCTGTATAAATGGAATATGGTAGACAGAGGAGTTACAAGGGACAAGAGCTAAAAAGGAGCTGGCTCTGATACCATGTCAAACCAAGCAGTAACTCCACAAAGAAAAAACTGATTCATGTATTATTCCATCAGGTAGGTCTTTGTTATATACAACAGGGAGAGACTATTCAGTTCATCTCTTGATGACTGTTCACATTTCTAATTTAATTATTTACATAAATTCACCCAATCATGAGGATTAGGTGTCAATAGGATACTTGCCACCTTCACCTTTGGATACTTCATATGAACAACTAGGAGGAGTGAAGGAAGACCTTGCGGCAAATGTTTTGAGGGCTAAAAATTTTATAGAGAAGATCAGACAGATCTATCTACAAGTACAAGAAACATTGCATAAGTCGCAGGTGAAGTATAAGGCTAGGCATGATCAGCATAGAGCAGAAAAATAATTGAAGGTGGGAGACAAAGTATGGCTATAGGAGAAGAAGGAGAGGTTGTAGGTACCTGGTAAGAAAATCAAGGCTTTAGGGTATGGTCCCTTTGAGATAATGGAAAAGGTGGGTGATAATTCCCATCGACTTAGTTGACCACCATATATACACATTTACTTAGTTGTAAATGTAGAGAATTTAAGACTCTATGAGCCTTGCATGTTAGATAAGGAAGAGGATTAGGTCCTACCTTTCGTGGAGGATTTAGCACTAGAGTTGACAAAAGATACAGTTTTGTAGAAGAGGCACAGAATGACAATACAAGGGCAACAAGACCTGTGGAAGATTGGGTTGAAGGGACAACTTCCAGGCAAAGCCAAAATGGTACAGTAGAGAGAAGGTGGAGGAAAACTTTCCTCACCTCATTCAGGGAAATCTTTTGGGGACAAAAAGGCTCCAAAAATGGGGAGGTATGATCCGAATTGGAACATTATATTGTTTATCATCATCTCAATGCATTTGGAGTAGAAACAGTGGAGGAATCAACTCACAGGATAGTTTTTACCAGCTAGACCCAGTTTGGAGAAACGCGGTCCAAAACCTTCTGGGATCATTTTGGGGCATCAAATGACATTTTTTGGGCTAAAAATTTTCTGCCAAAGGGTTGCAATTTGTTGTGCTATTATGCACAGAAAAATATTTCCAACGACGCAAGAATCACGTCAATCAAAGTCTGTATGCAAAATTTATGCCACTTAGAAGTTGACCTTATTGTTTTCACACCTATAGTTCGGGAGTATGCCACATCAGCCTCCATTATTCATGGAAATGGCACTAGACACATGTTTGTGATGTAAAATACTGGAAGTGTCTATTTTATAACTCTATTTAAGAGTTGATGTAGTCAAACTTAACCACTAGTAGGCTATCGAGCTGTGTTATAACTAGACCACTAGGAGGAAGAGGCATTCCATTCTTTTGACATGATTTTGTTCTATAGTTGAGCAAAGATAGCCAAGAGAGATAGGAGTTAGAGCACAGAGAGAGGATTTGTCCACTATAGCAACCCACAGACCGCAAACATTACTTATTTGTATCTGCAGCCATATTTCCAAATAGAAAAAGAGAGCGAAGAGACCTCACCTTCTAGCTGGATTTTGTCCAGAAAGGATTTCTCAGAGAGCATATCTTTTGTATTATATGTGTGTGAGCTTATTTTTCCATTCTCTAATTTTCTTCTTGATTTAATTATACATTCATGCACTAATTATAATTAATTTTACAGATGTAGAAATTAAATGAAACTGTAATAGTGTAGAATCTCATATTTTTAATATAATATTGTCAAATCTATTCTGACAAACTTTTGAGTGAAATATCGATGACAGTTTATGGATCAATTACTATATATTTACAACAACTAATAAATTCCACAAGCTCATCCATATAAGGGTTTCTATCATAAAAATAATCTATAAATATCTTTACTTTGATTTCATCATTCTTCCCCCCAAAAAATTCATTATCTTAACAAAGAGAATGCTACTAATACAAAGGGGAATGTTATTGATTGAAAAGATCGTATATGCTTATTTTTACCTCTCTTCAAATCATGACTCTCAGATGCTTCCCAATGTCTCCTTGAAAGGGGGAGTGCTATTGGTCCCTTCCTATAGTAGCGCATGGGACTATAACGATTTCTAGGTCATTGAATCCATATTAATTTAATCAAAATTTTAGGTTTGCAATTTCGGTTCACCCGAATTTAACCAAAGTTTCTAATTCGACCTATTATTAGAAACATCACATGTTTTGAGGAAAGTTTTCGATGCAACTTACAGTGGATATCAAAACTTTGGATGTGATTTTTACCTTTTTCCAAACATTCCACAATTTATATAGAACTTTATATTAAACCAAAATTGGACAATGTCACTATGTATGGAACTTTAATTTTGAAAACATATATATAACAACTGGATATATACTCCAAGTTTCATTTTTCTTACAATATCATATTTGAAGTGGCATTTGTCTTCACATCGCCTTGCAAATTTCAACAACATCTCCACCACTTCACCCTTTCCTCACAGCCTCATCCTTTTCCTCCGTGTTTGTCTAACACATTGCTTGCTGCATGATGGAGGAAATTGTCGCTATAATTTTTTATGTGAGAGCCACCAACAAAGTAGAGGCTTCTTCAACCATTAAGAAATGATAGGTCTCTAAAGACTCTTCAGCTGCATCACTGGACCACGTAATGAGAATTCCTCATCTGCATCATAAGACTCTTCACCTGCATCACAGGACTCATCTAAGTCAACAATCTTCATTTGCGTCATAGGTAAATCATTATAAAATTATTATTGCTGAAATAGCTCGAATCTTAAGCTCACTCGATGCCAGGAACAAAGATTCAAATTATGTTTATTTCATTTCATCATCACATCATAAAGTATGACATTACATATAGTGCTGAAATAGAAGGATATGGCACATCACTGCATAACTAAAATCACATCAAAAGAATTGGCATACGAATAATTACTGAAAGTACATCAAAAACATTGGCATATGGATAATAACACATAGCATGGTATCTCATATGATAATATAAGCATATCCACATGATATTATGAAGCAATAATGAAGTTTTTTCACTACTTACCACTACGATAGGGGAGAGAATAAATGTTACTTTTTTTCTTTGTTAGCATTCTTCACTACCATCATGCATTCCAAAAATAAATCTACAATAGACTCTGCTAGTTCGATTTTTGTTTGATATCCATCTGATGGTGTCAATTGAACGCGGTGAGGATCCTCGCTAAATGAGGTACCCAATTCATGTTGGAAAACATTGATAAATCCAACCACCAGCATTAAAAGCCGAACCTAGCATCTTCTAGAGAAGTCTGCATCTTCTGGAGAAGTCAGCAGCAAGCGGCGGTAGTCGGCAGATTACTGTAGAATTTACGGCTATCCGTGTGTATAAATTTGCATGTTTGTTAATGCAATGATGAAGCTCTTCCATGAGTCTTCCAGTTTCTAAGTTGGTATCAGAGCCGAGGGTTTCGGCAGAGTGGAGAGCTCAAGAGTGTGAGCTATGTTGAGTGTTGAGTTTGTTTTTTGCTGCAAATTGGTGAGGCGGTAGCGCTACTGTGAACTTGCAGTCCACCTGGTGAGGTCTGTTCGAGTAAGAACAGTGTTGTGTATACCGTGAGGAGGAAGGCGCACCCCTGTCCAGAGTAGTGGAGTTGTGTGCTCATCAAGTTGGGAGCTGTGTGCTCAGCCAATTGTCGTGTGGCTGTGTGTAGTGGAGTTGTGTGCTCATCAAGGTGGGTTGCTGTTGAGCTGACGATCTGTGGAGCCTGTGTGAGAGAGTCGATTGTGGAGGTTCGGTGAGTTAGGGGCGTGCGAGCTCAGAGAGTTGTGGGCTCGGTGGTTATGAAGGGAAAGTGGATTCTGCCCTGCTGGTTGTTGCGTTGGTGTGCAGCATTCCAGAGCCTGGAGCTATTGTGTTAAGTGTTTGCTACAGTGCGTAAACAACTAGAAGAGAAGATCTTGCTGTTGGTTGATGACTAGAGTAGCATTGAAACTTGTTCGTCGGCCTATGTGTTGAAACCTATGGGACGAGTATCTTATTCTACAGGGTTGGCGTGGATGTTGAAGACTATGCATCCACATACTTGAGGTTGAAAGCCGCGGATCACAGTGCAAGAGGAGTCTGTTCAACAATGTGTTGCAAAGTTAGTGTGTGTGCCTGTTGAAGATAACGTCTACTAAGAGCCTTTAGCAAGAAGGCAAAAATGAAATGTTTGTTGTAAGCCTATGTTGGAAGAAACTAAATAATTCCAACTACTTGCTACCATTGTTCAACAGCGATTTAAATGCTGATTCTAGAAATTGTTGAAAATAGGCAAGCTTCTTCAGGAAGCCACCGACTAAACTGATATCTAGAAACTTCTCCAGCTTGTATATATACCTGTTAATCGATGAATGGAGGTGTGTTTTGAGTTCAGTTTTTGCGTGTTGTGTTCAAGAGTTGTGCGCCCCTGCTCTCTGATATGGTATCAGAGCTGAGGGTGTGAGTTGAGTGAGTATTGGTGAGCCGTGAGCGAAGGCTGAGGGCTGAGTGTGTGAGCCCGCTGTGTGTGCAAATAAAGCATTGAGAGTGTGCTGAGAAGTGTTGGTAAGAGAGGGCAGAAAAAACTACGTGAAAGGCGCTGTGTGTAAGTTCTGTGTTGTGTGTTTTGAGTTGAGTGAAGAGCCCTGAATCACGTTGCCACTGTTGAAAGAGCGCTGTAGATACTGGTGTCAGAAGTGGGATACTGAGACTTAGACTAGCAGGCATGTCAATTAGGAGTATGTTTACAGTGTCTTATATATTGTATAGTTGCCATATGGTTGGATTTAAGGGGGAGTGTTGGAAAACATTGATAAATCCATCCACCAGCATTAAAAGCCAAACCTAGCATCTTCTATAGAAGTCTGCGTCTTTTGGAGAAGTCAGCAGCAAGCGACAGTAGTCGGCAGATTACTGTAGAATTTACAGCTATCCGTGTGTACAAATTTGCATGTTTGTTAATGCAATGATGAAGCTCTTCCATGAGTCTTCCAGTTTCTAAGTATTCATACAATTGCCATGGATATTTGCTATGAAATCTCATTTTCTTGACACCAATTTTCATTTATGGATTTTGGTGGTAGTATGTCCATCATAAATAAGTTGTATCTTTGTTGGTCAATTGTCTCATCCGCATAACCACACTACTATCGATGTCCCCTTCGAAAACATCAAAATATTGTACCTAAGAGAAGCAAAGAAAAATGATGCAGGTTGATGATGACTTATATAGGCTATTCCAAGCCTCCAAAGACATGTAGGGCCAACTTCCTTCTCCTTGTTGGTTGGGTTCATAGGATTTTAATTCTGGTGAGTGGGAGGGTGAATATGAAAATAGGTGACACATTGGGTTAACCCTTTTGTTTATCTTCCCCTTATTTTCACAAAATAAATATAATCTGGTCAACACACACTAGATTTGTGTCTATCTTCTATGCTTCTAGCACTGCTTCATTCTCAAATTAGGCCAACACAACCATTGGAAAGTTTTTTAAATCTTTAGGTAACGAAAACATGCTATGGCTATTAGTGTAGACTGGTTTCCCTCCTCTAAAGTACCCACTCCTGAATAGGTAACTTTCCTACCATTCGACGGTGGTGGATATCATATATGGATATAGTAATTCCTGGAAGCACTGGATTTGGCTCGATGTCATGCCTATTGCTGGTTCATCATGGTCTGTGGTGTCCTTCAGTATGCATCCTTGGTCACAAAGCAAACACAAATTCTACAACAAGTCGATCTTAGCCAATTCTTTCCTATAACATAATATAATTTCTCGTTCATTGTGTTGGTTGTGGGGATTTTAATGGGCATTCTCATGTTCCCTTCTTCCTTATGTGTGAATCCTACCAATGAGTTTAAGGGTTTGAATTTTGTGCTAGCCTAAGTAAGGGCATGAATTTTTTCCTCGTCGAGATTATCTACCTAAAGACTTCTTTGAGTTTTTGTTTCTGCACAATTTCATTGTTTTCAGTTTTCTTTTTATTTTCGGAGAGAGAATTGCAATCTAGTTGGGGGTTAGTTCCCCACATCATCCACATCCTTGCCTGTAATATCCTATTCTTAAGGCTAACATCTGGCCAGGATCCAAGGCTAACATCTGCCCAAGATCCATGCGTACAAAGCGGAAAATCACAATGTTTCATGGGCAGCTCTCGGTGGCTTTATGTTATAGAAACGGGAAGCTCTTGGTGGCTCTCTATTATAGAAATCAATGCAGAAAGAAAACACATGAAACCATACAAAGGAATTGTTATTTGTTTTTATTATTTTATTATTTTTAATTATATAATATATGTATTGTTAACGTATATGGTTGTTGAACATTAAAACACATGGGCAACATGTGTGTAGTGTAGCCAAATATTGCCTTGTTGTCATTTAATCCTAGTCAAACAGATCGAGAGAAGCATCATATTCTTCAATGGCAGAAAAATAGGTAGCATTCCGACTCTCGAAACTCCTAGTACGAAATAGATGAATTCGACGTGATTAGAAAGGGCAAAATATATTCCAGATTACACCTATCATTAACATAAACTCGACTATCATTCTTAGTTTTCCTTTATTAAACATTTAATTGCAAAACAGATAAAAAAATATAATGTAATAAGATAACCCTCCATTAATATCAAAAAGATTAGTATTTGTATTTACTATAACAAACAAGTATAGAAAATTGCCCTAATCTATTATTTTTAGAATTTAATAAACATTTGTAAATGCTTTGCAACCACTGACACATATAGAAACTCCTAATCTATATTTACATAATTTCTAAATACCAAGAACTCATAAAAGCTATGAATGACCACTCATAATCACTGAAATGCATTATATACAATATTATTATGAGTCAGGGGATGCATTTCTCTCTTCAAACAACAGTTTTTTTTGCTAGAGGGTAGAAAACGTACCTTGCACAAAATTGCCTTAATCTATTATTTTGAGAATTTAATAAACATCTGCAAATGCTTTGCAACCACTGAAAGATATAGACACTTGTCGTAATCTCTATTTGCATAATATCTAAATACCATAAACTCATAAAAACTATGAATGACCACTCTTAATAAATGAAGTGCATTATATGCAATAGTATGAGTCAAGGGATGCATTTCTCTCTTCAAATAACATTTTTTTTGCTAGAGGGTGGAAAACGTACCTTGCACATGACTATGGATTTGTTCACCCTGCCATAGAATAGATGCATTAACCAACATTCGTATACCTTTCATTTTCTCATGGCATGTTCATCGTACATCCAACATAGGCAGACCGACTGTAAGTATGGCCTTTACGAGTTGTTTCTGCTGAGACACAATACACGGTAGAATAATTTTTATCAGTGCTTTTTGCTATCAATAAGTTTAGACAACCGTTCCAGCTACATTGATCACGCAATTGTTTTGTTAACTCCTTTTGTTCGTGATGTGCTCAGCTCCTTATCGGGTCGTGGTTACTCATTAATTAACTATGGTATTCCTTCTTATTCAATGGAAAATCCACACTAATTACATGTCTTATTCAGTGCGAAATCTCTCCACTCTAAAATTTCAGACAGTTGGTTCAAACGATGATATACATTCCCTCTAAAACTCGTAACTCTTAGATGCTTCCCATCCTCTTTTTCAACATCCTTTTCCATATTTTTCGGATACTTCCATCCTCTCTTTCAATATCCTCTTCTATTAACCTTTTTAGTTAATTATTTTTACCTTCTCTATAATTTCTTTGATATTATGAATATTTAACTATATAAAATTTAAAAATTTACTAATTAATCTAAATATATCATGAACTAGTGATTGATGGGATGTTATAGAAATTAATAAATAATACAAATACATAAACATAACGAAAGTATCCCTCGAAAAATATATTATGTCTTAAATATTGAAGATATATGGTATAACATACCACCAATATATTATTATTTATTATTTTAACATTCTAAACTATGATATAGCGTAAAAACCAGTAATTAATATAAACATATTAATGTACTAAAGATGTTTTTATAACCATATGTTATTTTAACCTAATAAACAACCAAAAAATAAAATTATAACATAATTTGTTTTTTAATCAAAGTACACAGTATTATGTAGATATGCGTAATTATGAGGAAGAAAAAAAAAACTTCATTTTATAATATGAAATAATTTTTTGTAATTATCATATTATATAATTTAATGTATATATTAATTTAATTTATTATAATTATTTTAATAAATTTAATTAGATTATATTTTTAATAATTTTATATTATTATCATATACCATAAAATTAATTAAAGTATAATATTAAAAATATTTAAATATAGAATATCTCTTTTTACATTTACATGGTATTTTTAATTGCTATTTTAATTAACTAGTTTACATAACATAAGTATTTAGAAATATATAATATAATATACAAATGATCCATTAAAAAAAAATTCATATAATTTTATTATATGAATTTTTTTTGTAAATACCATATTATATAATTTAATGTATATATTATGTGTTATAATTATTTTAATAAATATAATTAGATTATATTTTTCTAATTCTAAACTATCATGATATAACATAAAAATTAATTAAAATATACTATTAAAAATATTTAAATATAGAATATTTTTATTTTTGTTTTAATATATATATAGATATATAGATATATAGATATAAGAAAATTAAATTATTATAAGAAGGTCATCAACCCCACCTTAGAAGATCAAAAGTATCTCTCTATTTTAACTAGCTCAAAGAGAAAAATTAATATAGCAAAGATTAGAACGAATTCTCATGAGGTCCATAGTGAAACAGATCATTGTGCAGCTCCTAAAACACCATGGATGGAAAGGATATGCCATATATGTGAGAATAGGAACATCGAGGATGAAAACCACTTCCAATTAGAGTGCCCCGCCTACAACCACATTAGATCTTAGTTTCACAATCTTTGTTACAACACTGACCTTCCTAGCCTTTTATAATGTCAAAATTATAGTGAGCTCGGGAGGCTTCTCTCCAAGATTTTTGAGCATAGGAATAGAATCTTAAATCAAAATAGTCCCATAGACCAATGTTTGGCCTAAGAGGATGTTAACTATCATCATCATATATATATATATATATATATATATATATATAAGTTTCATTAGATTAAATTATCAGATTATTTATATATATTTTTGAATAAGTGATTTTATGTAAAAATTGCCTTAGCCATAAGTTCTCTTATCAATTGTTTTATATTATTTAGAATGATATACTATCATATTTTTTCCATGTGGATATAGGACCTCTATAAGATGTTTTGTCTATGGAATATTTGTACTAATGTGGTTTAAGAAATTGAGCTAGCACTTGGAGATTGACTAATATAAAATGCTACTATATATTGGCCCAACTATATAAATTAAATTCATGGTAAATATTAATAGGCATGATTCCATAATAGCCATCAAAACACTTACATCATGATATGAATTATGTTGCCAAAATTAAGATTATCATAAAATCTAACTAATATAGCTTTACTTTAACATGTTATTTTTACTATTGCTATTATTGTTTTTATTATTATAAAAAGAATTGGTATATAAGTTAAACATATACTTATTTTTTCAACTAATCAATTTAATTAAAAGGATAAAAAAGGAATAACTACTTTGTAGATAACTCTCAATTTTTTCTATGTATGCCTATAATCCTCTTACATTATTAATAATTAAATTCAAATTCTAAAATCTATTTTCCGAAATAAACATGTTTATTAATATAATTAATATATAATAATATTTTTTATTAAATTCTAGATAATAAAAATATAATAATATTTTATGTTGATTTAAAATATAGATTATATTTCATTTTATTTTATCTATGAATTACCACATCCACATTATGTACATATAATTATTTGTGAACATTATAAATATATCTATTGTAAAGTAAATCCAGGTAAATTATTAAACTATATGTAACAACACCAAATTAAAAATTCATGTAAGAAAGTTAATAAACACAAAATAAGACAAATATCATTTTGAGTTGAAGGTTAGGGAAAACATCCTAGTGGGTGTTCATTTGGTTTATTATGACTAAGGGGAAATTCAAAAAGAAAATGGCAAAGAATTTGGAAAGAAAAGAGGCATTAATTAGAATTTTATTTATGAAAATACTAGCGGGATATGCGGTAAACCCTGAGAAGCATGGCCAGTTTTGTTGTGAGTTCGAGATTCATGCTTGGAATATGGAATGGGGGTGACTAGCTGAAAGAAATATTTGGTTCAGCCTAATATATGGTCAGGTGGTACATGGAAGTCCCTTACTTGGTTGGATTTTACATATGTTAATAAAATTTCATTTCATCTTGTGTAATATGTGTGAATGTGTTTGTTATTATATTATTATAATGGTTATTATATCATTTTTAATCTGTTGGTTTCATGTTGGTTATACACATGGTTCTATTACAGTCTTGAGTTATGGATGTCATCATGTTTTGGTTAGTAGATGAAATGTTAATGAATGAATGAACTAATAGATGATAATGCAACTATTGTGAGAGGGCATCAAACCTTACTGATGAATCTCAGATAGGTATGAAGCTCTTTTGTTTAGATGTTTTTTATGACCTGTACATTATATTTTCATGATGTTTTTGAAAAAATGTCTTGCACGGTTAGGATGAGTCAGGTCAGATCCTTGTTCAAGTTTTACATTAAAGGCCTTATGTTGTTATTTATCATTTCTCATAATTTCATCAAGTTCTCAGAAGAGGCCTCAGTCCTAGCACTGAAAAAATGCCTCAAATTTAGGTTTCGTTGGCACAAAACTGCTTGAAAAATACTGCCGCTGCATGGAGGCCTTGTAGTGGGAGTGACTAGAGTGTCTTAGTCACATGGAGGGATTGCCATGGTAGCATTTGGGGTCTAGTTCAGTGAAAAGGCAAGTTAATTCAGGGGTTTGGGAGCTGGAGTAGTTGGATAGCCCTTTGGGGTCTTGTAGCAAGAAGACCAGTCTGGTTTTAGTATGTCAATTCCACTTCTTGAATTATACTTTGGGAGATGAATAATATCATAGTAACTCTTCATCACATGTTTACCCCAGTGGACCGGGTAGCTGGGGAAGATGTGGAAGGATGGTGTTACTTATATCTCTCTATGTGTGTGTATGTGGTATTCATATTCTAGTTTCAAACTTTTCATCTTACTTTTTGCCCCAAAAAAAAGAAAAAGGTTTATCATCTTTAAAAATTTAAATATTAATATGAAGGTCAATGTAAATAATCTAAATCCTAGTTAGAGTGTTGGTTAAAAGATAAAGTGGTAGTTGAAATCACAAAACACAGTTGGCTATACATACCTCGAGTAAAATTATGATGTGAAGGTGACAAGAAAGGTAAATGGGATTTGTTACAATACCTTGGGTGAGTACTATTACTTATCAATATCACATGTCCAAAAAAATGTAGTTCCTATGATACTTGCTGATATACATCTTTTTTAATTGATGAATTTGATTAAAAACATAAAGGAACCTATAAATATTTTGAAAATAAATTTCAGCCTGTGATTTATCTATATTATTATCTATTTTAGAATATTTGATAAAGGCTAAATTCCTAGCATCCACTTAATAATTATTTATAATTAAATTAAAATTATAAAAACCTTATTCTAATTCCAAAAGAAACGTCACTATAACATAATTATTTTGTATTTTTATTAGACTCTATTTATTGATAAATTGAGATATTTGGTTATTTGTAATTCAACGTTGTTATGTTAGAAAATCCGATCTTACCGAACACCAATAATAATAATTTTTTTTTTATTGGTTACTCGTACTTACATGTTGGAAATCAAATTTACATATATAAACAAATGGATTACAAAAATATATATATATATAAATAATTGCACACCCATCAATTATATATCTATATATATATATATCTCCAAGGTTTTGAATGCCATGTATCTCTCGTTAATAGTCACTCTCCAAGATAGGTACGGACATTTTGTCTTCTAATTAAAAAATAATAATTATTTTTAAGAAAATCCCTTACGTTTAAGACCAGTGATCGTCGAGATGTTGGAACCACGGGGGGCCATTGCTATTTGAAAAAGTCCGACAGTAACGCCAAGCTGAGAAATCCAGCGCGTCCAATCTTATTGGCCATGCCATCTGAAGTTATTTCAAATTCTCTGATTTATCCCAGGGACGATAGCCATGGAATGAGTTAATTTAAATAGGGAGAATTGCTCTTTGTTATTACGGTTCTATTACGAGGAGAAATTTCGTCGTGTCCCTCCTTCACGTCAAAAACACGACAGTGCAAGAACGATGGTATTTCCATCACGTCAACAATAAGATAGTGCAATAACGTTGTTATTTCCCAGCGCCCGTTTCCATAAAAAAATATGAGATATCCTCCGTTGATAGTGCAATAACGTAGGTATTTCTCAGCACCATTTTGTTGAGATTTTTCTGTTAATTAATTTTGGAAAAAATCTCATGTATGTGACAACAATAGTATCTGTTGTTAAGTTAGTTCCAGTTAGTCTTGAGGAGGAGTTGTTGAATCCTATATTTGTTGTGAGAGAATTTATGATTCAGTTTTCTACTCCGAGTTATAAAATGTAAGCCCGTAGAGGATATTTGTGCTGAGAGGGTGTGAGGAATTATGTGTTGTAATCTCCTGTTGAATAATAAGATTGCCGATGCCTCTGTTTGGTGGATGTAGCCCAGATTGGTTGGGTGAACCACGTTAAACTTGTTGTCTCATGATTTCTGCTGTGTATAATTTGTTTTTGTTTCTGTTGTGTATACTCTGACAATTGGTATCAGAGCTTGAGAGGCCAAGTCTGTTGCGTGGATTAGCGCAAATACCAGTGCGTTGGAGCAGTGAGTTAGCCAGCCTGTGGACCAATGCGTTGGACCAGCACGGTGAACTGAGTGTTGATCAGGGCGGTGGACTGGAGGTTGGAACTGCGTGGCCGTGTAAGTTGATACACTGTGCCATCCACTCGTAGAAGAGACCAGAGTTGTTATCAATCTACGTGGCCAGATCTGTCATCAAACCATTGTGGCGTGAATATTTTGCTGTGGCGTGATTGGTGACCATTCACATGGACGTTGTTTGATTTGCAGCATTGAATGGTAAAACTGTAGCGGTCAAAGGTGAGCTGCACGATGTATTCTTTTACAGTGATTATTAAGATGCCAAACATTGAAAAATCGATTATTAACATGCCGTGGAACGGTTGAAACAGTGAGTCCACATGTGGTCATACGCATGGTTAGTTGGGCCTTCTAAAAATCAGTAGTTGGAATGAAGATCTAATTGGTTAGTAGCTCAAATCGTGTCACATGCGAGACTATGTCTATTGGCTACACAAATGGTCATTTGAAATAGCCAAATAATAACCTAGGAGCGCAGTTTTGGAAATGTTTTTTGTTTGGAAATTGGTCTTTAAAAAGGGACAAAAACGTTTACACATGGGTCACCGTGGAACATTATAACAAAAAGTCGATTTGAAAGTTTTGATACAACTATCATGAAATGTTTTTGTTTTGTATGTTTGAAACAAAACAAAAAAGGGGGGGATTTGTATTAGATATGATGTTATATGTATATCAGATTTTGTTCTTTTTTTTAAATGGTAATATGCCATGATATTTTGAAGGCAAAGGCATTGTATTGATGAAAGACAGTTTTTTTTAAATACAAACCTCATTTATTAAAAGTTTCAATTGGAGATTTTGTGTGACACAACATGGCAAAAACTCAAAGTGCTCGATTTGAGATTGAGAAATTCAATGGCAAAAACAACTTTTAGATGTAGAAAGTGAAGATGTATGATCTACTCGTGCAACAAGGCATGGTGAAGGCATTGTTGGGAAAAGCAAAACAACCTTACACCATGACAGATGATGAATGGAGTAACTTGGATGAAAGAGCACTGAGCGGCATTCGACTGTGTTTGGCGGATGATGTTTTGTCTAACATCGTGTTAGAGAAAACTGCTGTTGGTTTTTGGACAAAGTTTGAAAAGCTGTACATGACAAAATCCTTAACCAATAGGATTCTTCTGAAGCGACAGTTATACAGTTTGCGCATGAAAGAAGGTATATCTATTATTGATCATTTGAATACCTTTAATACTCTCCTAGTGCAGTTAGAAAGTATAGAAGTAAAATTTGAAACAGAAGATAAAGCTATAACTTTATTATGCTCGTTGCCTGAGTCATGGGATCATTTTGTTACTTCTATAAGTCTTAGTTCATCAGAAACCCTTGAATTTGATGATGTTGTTGGAGCTTTTTTGTCCGAAGAAAAAAGGAAGAGGTCAAATTTAGAAACCTCTACATCAAAAGCAATGATGGTCAGAGGTCGTTCTAAAGAAAGACGCTTCAGTAAGCACAAAAACTCGCGTTCAAAATCGAAAGGGAAGAAGAGTAAGGTAAAGTGCTGGTTTCATGGCAAATCAGGACATTTAAAAAAGTACTGTTGGAAGAGACAGCAAACATCCAAAGAAGACTCTTCGACAGAGAAGAAAGAAGCAAACATGACAGATACAGGTTCAGCGTCCATTTCAGGTATGAGTGATGAAGTGTTATCAGTTAGTTTGTCTAATCATGATCAATGTTGGCTATTAGATTCTGGTGCATCAAATCACATGTGCATTCATAGAGAATGGTTTAAAACTTATAAATCAATCAATGATGGAGTAGTTTACATGGGAAATGATGTCACATGTAACATTGTGGGAATTGGAAGCATCCAGCTTAAAATGTTTGATGGGACAAATAAAATTCTAACTGATATAAGACATGTACCTGAACTAAGAAAAAACCTCATTTCACTAGGAGTACTAGACACTAATGGATATAAAACTTTTATTCAAGGTGGAGTAATGAAAGTTTATAAAGGAATTTTACTAGTAATGAAAGCAAAGAAGGTTGGAAATCTTTTTCAGTTAAAAGGAAGAACAGAGTCAGATTATGTTTCTACAGTATCTGAAAACGACAGTAATTATATTCGTTTATGGCATCAAAGGTTGGGCCATATGAGCGAAAGAGGTTTAAAGATTTTATGTGATCGTAAGTTACTTCCTAATTTAAATTCTGTTAAGTTAGATTTCTGCAAACATTGTCTATTTGGGAAACAAAGCACGCAGAATTTTAAAACTGGAAAACATACTAGTAAGGAAATCCTTGATTATATCCATTCTGATGTTTGGTGTCCATCTCCTACAACCTCATATGGAGGATCATCATATTTTGTATCTTTTATTGATGATTTCTCTAGAAAAGTGTGGGTCTACATGTTAAAGAAGAAGTCTGATGTATTCACAGTTTTCAAACAGTTTAGAGCATTAGTTGAAAACATCACTGGAAGAACCATTAAATGTTTAAGAACTGACAATGGTGGTGAGTTTACTTCAAAGGAATTTGATAATTATTGCAAGGACGCTGGGATCGAAAGACATAAAACCACTGTATATACTTCTCAGCAAAATGGAGTTGCTGAACGCATGAACAAGATGCTTTTAGAGAGAGCAAGAAGTATGCTTAGTAATGCCAATTTGCAGAAGGAATTGTGGACAGAAGCAGTTTCTACAGCTTGCTATTTGATAAATCGATCACCATCAACTACAATAGGATGAAAAATTCCTCAAGAGGTATGGAAAGATCATGCTTGTGATTATTCTAAACTGAAATTTTTTGGTTGTGATGCATATGCTCTAGTTCCGAAACATCAGCGTTCTAAATTAGATCCTAAATCAAAAAGATATATCTTTGTTGGATATGGTGATGGGACTAAGGGATACAGATTGTGGGATCCTACTACTCACAAGATCATCATTAACAGAGATGTTAAATTTAATGAATCTTCACTTGAAAATCCAGATGTAGATGATAAATTGAAACAGGATAATGTATCTAAGCTTCAACACATTCAGTTTGAAACCAGTTCAAATACTGATGATAGTCAAGATGAACAAGTTTTAGATGCAGATCATGAACAAGTTTCAGATGCATATCATGAAGAAGTTCCTACAGATAATAATCAGCAAATTGTGGAAGTACCAGAAACATCTTTAAGGATGTCCACAAGAATCAAACGCCCTCATAAGAGGTATGATGATTATGTTTCTTCGATTGCTTTAACCGATAATGATCATGAACCTTTATGCTATAAGGAAGCTGTAGAAGGTTCTAACAGTGAAAAGTGGAAAGAAGCTATGAAGGACAAGATGATGGCATTAGTCAAGAACAGCACGTGGGATCTGGTAGAACTTCCTAAAGATAGAAAAACTATGGGATGTAAATGGGTTTACAAATTGAAAAGGGGTGTTGATGATACAGAGGACAGATACAAAGCAAGGCTGGTCGCAAAAGATTTTTCTCAGAAAGCAGGCATTGATTTTCATGAGATATTTTCACGAGTTGTAAGAATTGTTTCAATTCGAATTGTATTAACATTAGTTGCTTTACTTTTAGAATTACATCAACTAGATGTTAAACTGCATTTTTCATGGAGATTTAGATGAGGAGATTTACATGGAACAACTGGAAGGGTTTGTTCAAAATCACAACAAGAAATTTGTCTGCAGGCTCAAGAAATCATTGTATCGTCTGAAGCAGTCGCCTCGACAATGGTACAAGAAATTTGATTCTTTCATGATGAGTCAAAATTATATAAGAAGTGAATATGATAATTGTGTTTACTTTAAGAAATTAATTAATGGCATGTTCATTATCTTAGTGTTGTATGTTGACGATATGCTTTTAGCAAGCAAAAGCATAATATAAATCAACAGGTTAAAGGCTCAGATGGCTAGGATATTTGATATGAAAGATCTAGGAGCAACAAGACAAATTTTGGGCATGGAGATTTTCAGAGACACGATCAATGGTAAGTTGTGGCTATCACAACAGAAGTATATTGAGAAAATACTCTTGAGGTTTGGTATGAACAATGTGAAGCCTGTTTCAGTCCCTTTAGCTTCCCATTTTAAGCTTTCTTCCAGTTTATGTCGTAATACAAATGAAGAAAAAGAATATATGTCTCGAATTCCATATGCCAATGTAGTAGGTTGTTTGATGTATGCGATGGTTTGTACTCGACTAGATATTTCACATGTAGTTGGGGTTGTCAGCAGGTATATGGCAAATCCAGGAAAAGAACATTGGTCAGCAGTGAAATGGGTGCTTCGGTATTTGAGAGGCACAAGTGATTATTGTATCACTTATAACAGGAGTAGTGAATTTGTTTGTGGATATGCTGATTCCGATTTTGTAGGTGATTTGGATAAGAGAAGGTCAACTTCAAGGTATGTCTTTACTCTTGCAGGTGGAGCTATTAGTTAGATGTCAAAGCTACAGAACATTGTTGCTTTATCCACTACTGAAGAAGAATACGTAGCTACTTCACATGCCTCCAAAGAAGCGATTTGGTTGAAAGGTTTGTTTGGTGAGTTTGGTAGGTTACAGGAAAACATCAAGTTATTTTGTGATAGTCAAAGTGCAATTCATTTGGCTAAGAATCCGGCCTATCATAGTAAATCAAAGAATATACCTATCAAGTACCATTTTGTAAGACAGGTTATCACTGAAAGGGGAGTCTCTCTTGAAAAAGTGCATACAAAGGAAAACTGTGCAGACATGTTCACGAAACCAGTTTTGTTAGAGAAGCTATGTTGGTGTCTGGCTTCTCTTGGCTTGTAGAAAAGATAGAATAATAAAGGAACAGGGTATCAGGCTAATTGTTGTCAAGGTGGAGATTGTTGAGATTTTTCTGTTAATTAATTTTGGAAAAAATCTCATGTACGTGACAACAATAGGATCTGTTGCTAAGTTAGCTCCAGTTATTCCTGAGGAGGAGTTATTGAATCCTATATTTGTTGTGAGAGAATTTCTGATTCAGTTTTCTGCTCTCAGCTATAAAATGTAAGCCCGTAGAGGATATTTGTGCTGAGAAGGTGTGAGGAATTATGTGTTGTAGTTTCCTGTTGAATAATAAGATTGCCGATGCCTCTGTTTGGTGGATGTAGCCCAGATTGGTTGGATGAACCATGTTAAACTTGCTGTCTCATGATTTCTATTGTGTGTATAATTTGTTTTTGTTTCTGCTGTGTATACTCTAACACATTTTACCATAAATAATATGAGATATCCTCTGTTGCAGAGCACTAATGGCTGTGCAGTCATAAATTATGCAATACAAGACCAACAGATATATAATTTTTATATATAGTGAAGTTAACTTGCAAAACAAGTCTACGAAACAACTTTTCTATATTGAAGTTAACGTGCGATATAATGCCATTAAGTAATTTTTGTATCGATAGTATTTCGTTTCTCATTATGTTTCTTTTTTTTAATTATTATTAACTAATTATTTTATTCTTTTCCTCTCCTACGATCTGTTTTTCTTTCCTTTTTAGATTTTTCTTATTATGTTTTTACTTTTATAAAACTACGATTAGAACCCAAGGGAAGACCTGTGCAGCTAACCAGAGAAGTTCCTTATGACTAGTTACTTCCGAAGGTTAACATCAACATAAACAAGTAAAATACGATAAAAGGCGATAAAAGGAAATGAAATGATAATGATATTGTAGACTTCAAAATAAAGATTTGGAAGAGACAATTCAATTATTTATTCCCGATGTTGGAGTCAAACATTGACATTTTAACAAGAAAGGGAAGAGATGAAGAAAAGAAATTTCTCAAACTAGATCATGAACACAACGTCAAGAAGAAACATGTGTGCAAGCTTTACGATGGGAAAAACAACAATCTATTAATTTATAGAAGTGATTGGAGATATTTCACAATGAATTTGAATATAGTATAAGAACACCTTTTGTAGGAAATCAAATTAGTTTCTAAAATTTAAGATTTGTTTATAAAATTTTTGCATGATTATGGTTTTGTTAAATGTGTATTTGTAAAAATTATTTCCATAGATAATTATGTTTCTAAATTTCTAACATTATTTTGTTTTTTTTTTAAATAAGTGTGAAAATTATTATAGTTATGAAATTTTTTTCAAATGGGTAAAATCATAATAACTATTAGCATGAACACTCTTTTATATATATATATATATATATATAGACACTGAGGGATTAAAAAACTGGAAGTTTTGTTGTTTCAACATCCTAAAGAATTAGTTTTTTTATACCAAACCTAAATTTAAAAACATTAAGTTAACAGACATGCAATTTGGATTTCTCAATTCCACTAATGGAATTTTGAATTTAACAAATGATTTTTCCAAAATGCATGTGCATTTTTACAAGGTCAACATTTTCTTGTAAAAAATCACAAATATGGCTACAAATATTTCCTTTCAATAACAACACTAACACCTTGGAAAAAAAATAAAAAATTAAAAGTTAATCATTCATGTGTTATATTGTATGTAATACATCTTTTCTCTAATATATAACTCTCCTTATATCTTAGCAAAACTATCATGAAATCAATATTATTTATTTGGTTGTAGAGTTAATCTAGCTAGAAAAAATAAATAAAATCATTAAAAAAAAGTAAAACTTGAAAAATAGGCTACAAGAGGTTTGATTTTAGGTCATATGTTAGATTTGATAATTTTTTGATTATTTCCTTTATTCAATATGAACATTCAAAAGTGATCAATCACATTAAAGAGAAAGTTCAATATTCTTGATTTAGAGGGAGAATTGAAGTCATCATAGACTTGAAGGGAGGGATAAGTCCTCTTTCCACATAATATTGGTTATAAGATTTTTGAATGCCATTCATAAAAACATTGATATAATTAGTGATGTATAACAGTAAGAATGTTAAATCCCTTATTTTCTATGATATTTTCTTCATGTTGATCAACCATAACCAATTTTTTTTAGGGAATAGGTCCCTTATCTTCCTACATTGATAATGGTCTTGAGAAAAATAATTATTGTGTAAAACATAGTAATAGTGCATATATTCCCAACATAAAACCTTGTTCATGGCCATTGACAATAAGAAAACTTTGATTAAGGCCAAAAACCTTACTTTTCATCCCCAATTCATGCCATGAATTTAAACGCCATTTAGGAAAAAAAATTGTGATAATTAAAAAATATTTTTTAAAACCTATATTGTTTTCTTACTCCTCTAACATAATAGATGTCCTAATATCTATTTTTATTATAAAAAATAATTTTATAATATGTTAGATGTCCTAATATCTATTTTTATGATATTCTTAGTTAGTAACTCTTCATATATATATATAGGAGTCACGAGAAATTCTTGAGCATGTCCTTTTTTATTGTTGGCACTATCACGAACATGGCCATTTGTTTAAAGAGTATTTGATGCAAGAAGGAACAAGAAGGTGTAGGATATGTGGGCAATGATGGTTATGCAAATTTTATATCGCGAAGTCAGAACCACATGAGTAGAAATATTCCAAATCAAATGAAATTGAAGAAAAACTGCTTCTTCATCTTTGGAAGATATGAATGAAGATCTAAGCACTCCAAATGATATTCGCATGGAAAATGGAACCTCAGATTTATCCCAAGAGAAACATCAAAATAACACAAAGTCACCACTCCGAGCAGTCAAAGATGTCGGTTCTGGTTATTTTGGTTTTCCAAGAATTGAGGAGGTAATTAGGTTAACATAGTTGAACTTTGAATCAAGTTTGCATGAATAACGCATTCTATTTGGCATTCTAAATGATTGGGCAGAACATGATTTAGAGGAATATCTAAGGAACAACAGGAGAAATATAAAAAGGCATACATTGATTACAAAACCAAACGAAGAAAAAAGTCTCCTGAAGGAAATGGGGGTCACTCAATACATGATTTGAAGGAAAAAGGGAAAGATTTACTATGAAAGTCTTAGTAAAATATCCCAAACAAAAGTCATGTAAATCAAAGCCTGAATTGTTGCAAGATAAAAGGAATTAGGGGATTTTTGAGGTCTAAAATGCAGATCCAAAGAAAATTATAAAATACTAGTGGAAATAATAAAAAAAGATTAGATTACATCATCAAATTCTAGAAGGAAAAAAGGAAAAATTATTTTTTCAACTCGTATTTTCAACTTATCTCCCTATGGATTTACTAAAATTTCGAGAGGAAACACTCATTGGATGAAGAACTTGATTCCTCATCCAAGGAGTATTCGTGTTGCATACTTTGGATGGGACCTCCTACATGGAAAAATGAGAAATACATGAAAAATGTGTTTGCAATCATGTTTCTCATGTATTTCTCATTTTTCATGTAGCAGGGTCCATCGAAAGTACGCAACATGTGTACTCTTTGGATGAGGAATTGATTTTTTCATCCAATGGACACCCTTGCTCGAAATTTGAGTAAAACGTTAAGGAGATAAGTTTAAAATACTAGTTGAAAAAGTAGTTTTATTATTTTATTATTTTTTAATATTTTTACCCTTTTACTCCAAAAATGGTGAATCACCCCATTGATGACATAATCATCTTGAATCCTATTGGTTCTTATAAATTTTATTTTGGTTATACATTTTTCTTAGGAGGCCTATTTTAGACCTTAAAACACTCCTAATGGAGGAGCAACTAAATTTAGGTCAAGCATTGTGATTTCAGAGTTTTTCTTTTTACCATCTCAAAAATACATATAAAGAAGATTATTTCATGGAATATTTAGGGCGTAAATAGCAAGCGAAAAAAACATTATCTCAGGGATAGAATTTAGAATGAGAAGTTGACTATATTTATTTTGCAGTAAACTAAATTTTTGTGGAATAAGATGTTAAAGATTTATGATAGTTGTTGGAAAGGTTGTCAGGTTATGCCTTTAGATGCTCAGGGCAGTCCAAGGGTGTTGGAAATTTTGTGGAATCCTTTAGAACTTATCTTTTAAGAATGGATGGAAAGCCCTCAAATCCTAACGAGTTGATTTCACTCTCTTGGGACAAATGGGATAGTAAATTTAATAGTTGTCTATGGTCCACCTATGTCGGGAGAAAAAAATCATTTTTTTGCAGAAAAATTGTTTCATAGAAGGTAAATCACAAAATCATTGTCTATTTTAGGTGGGTATTTTAATTTAATTATATCCTTTGCTGAGAAGAAATTGGGGCTTTGGAAGCTATACCTTGAATATGCCTCTTTTGATGGTTTCATTGAGCGACTAAAGTTGGTGGATATTCGTACTATTAATGGCATTTATACTTGGAACAATATGTTATCAGGAAATCTAGTGTCCACTCGGAGCTGCTAGTCCCACTAAGACTGGTAGCTATCTTAGAAACAAACAAACTAAAACTACTTTCATTTTCCTTTATGAGAAATAGATAAGAGTGGAATGAAGGACACCAACCTTAGTCTTGCGCTTGGTTCCTTGCTCGGTTCCTCTCCCTTCTGATAGATCCTTGTCGCTTCTCCTTCGTCTACCCAGCTTCAAAGAGCACCTGTGGAATCAAAGCAACATAATACTATCGAAGAACAGAGATCTACAATCATAAACAATATAGGACCAGATATATATTGACCACACAAATGCATATATCATCAAACATACAAAAATATGGAGGAAAACTTGAATAGTTTTATCAATATCAAGAATAGCAAAGAGGATTACAACCAATTGTTCTGACCCAACATCATTCTCTAGCATGAAAGCCTTTTTTTCAGCTCATGAAAAGCTTAGATCACCCAACACTATGATATTCCAACAAGAAACCAACAACACTTCCTTACAAGATACAAAATTCCAGCCTCTGGATCTCTTGGATGAGGGATCCATATATAGATGATTGCAGGGGGTGAATCAACTTCTGGGATTTTGATTAGTGTCCTCTCTCTGATAGTTCTTAGTTCCACTTGGATATTGATGATCTCTTACTCATCCTTGGGTGAATTCAGAGAGGCAAGTGTCATAGGAGAAGTTTTTGGAAGATTCTGTCATCATCCACCTCGCAAACTGTCTTTGCCATTTGTCCACTCTCACCCATCGCACCCTACAGAAGGGATTTTCAATATGCATTGCACCTTTTACACTGGGCAGGTGGGATGCATCGCACCCTTAGCACTTAGCAACCTGTATGGTCCAGTTTTAACTATTTTTGAGCAGTTTCTTGTGGAAAACTTATGGGAGATTATGTAATCAGTTGACCTTGTTCCTTTAGGGTATGAAACAACACTTTTAGGGACTTAGGAGCCCTTGGTTTATGGACATGTTTGATTGGGGTTGCAGTACCAAAAAATGTCTATAACAGTTTCCCCCTAAAGCATGAGGTCGTTAATCTTTTGATGTCGGGTGAAATACTTTTCATGAGGATCCAAAGTTTTTTCGAGCTGGAAGGTGACCTGTAATAAGATATAATACAATACATTATCTTCATAATATTTTTCATGATCTAGTTGAGGCGGGCATTCCCATGCTCAGCTTTATAAATTCATTTTCATGTACATAAGACAGACAACTGTCTGTGCGAGAGACTGATGATTCTGATAGAGTCATCATCCTTTGATTCAGATGATCATGTGTGCAGCAACAATGTACATTTTATGTCTTTATTTTCCTGAATATATCACAACCCGAATGGATAAAACTAGATCCGGGGTCTTCAAACTCATCCAATCTTCACTTGGAGTACAATTCGATCCATGTGAAAGATGCTCTGGAGTCGAACATGGAAAGACATCGCCTGATTACCAGCCAATGATGTAAGCTGTTAACAGGCACGAGAGGGATCACCGAAAATGATGATGACCCTAAAGGTGCTACAGTACAATTCGCGTGGTGTGAAAAGGGACTTAGCGTCAAACACCACGCAAAATCTTTCGATCGAAGGCCAATGATGTAAACCTGTTGCCGGAAGTGAGAAACTTGCCATTGAGGCATGCAAGCTTCAAAGTACTGAAAGGGTTGTTCCTAAGTCGACTTCTTGAATAATGAGCTGACATCGACAAGAAGACACCCATCGTAGGAGGGCCTTAATGAATCCCACATCTACGACACAGAATGGAGTAAATGATTTTGGAGGTGAAAACGATCTCATCATATAGGGTTCAGGGTGGTGGTCATGAAAGAATGGAGCGTGAATGTATTGCAACGGACGAGACACAGGTGAATTCTCTGAGCGACTTCTCTTGAACATACCAGTGACACTGACATGGATTGGTAGCGTTAACCCCAAATATGGATGGTGCAGTGGACCAATGGTGATATGACCGGTGAATGGAACAACCCAACCTGACTCGGATGCGGAGTGAAAGTGTCATGTTCAAGAGCGACTTGCTACCAATAAAGTTTCTTCAAGTTTTCTTCCCAATTTTTCCCTAGTCATTGCTGACCAGTACCTCTTTATTTTTGTCAAGCTTGAGGAGGATAACATATGCTTGTTCTATAATTTTCCCTTCAGAAACCCATCGCGATGTTTTAACGAGCCTAGCGATAGTGAAACTCGTTCTTGTCTATATGGACAAGTTTGTCACTATTTGGTTTTAACGAATTTAACGACAAAGATAACTCGGTCCTTTTCAATTTTAGAGAGTCTGAAAGGGACGTAAAGGAAACTCCAATTATCCTTTTTCGTCATGTAATCCCTTAAGTCCGAAAAAGTATAAAATAATGCAAAAGGGACGAATTTTCGGTAATTTTAACGAGCCGAACAAAACAAGTGCTCGATCTTTTTGTGTAATAGTCCCTCAGGTCCAAAAAGATTAAAATCTAGAGGAGGGATAGCACTTCCGATCGCTTTAACGAGCTGGAGAGGCCAATCGATCGACAATCTTTTCATGTTTTACGAGTCAGGTGAAAATAGCTTAAAGGAGACTCATTTTTTAGGAACGAGTGATAATTTTTGGTAGGAGCTGATTCCAGGTAAGTTTTGGAATTTTCCAATCACGGTAGTGTCACAAGGATGGCTAACAGGATCACTCTTCGCAGCTATTCCTCAAAGGGGTAAACAATCAAATGGAGGTGAATGATCGACTAAAACAGAGTGGAGGTGATGATGAGATCATGACTAGGGCTCAAAAGCTGATGATAATTCATTCACAATGGTTATTTACCGGAAATTGGTTCATTTTTTAATGAGCTTAAACTCTGGGGGAAACATTTTCTCATTTCTTAGGTTTAATTTTTAACGAGCTTGAACTCGACATAAAAACTGCTCGTGATAATGGTCATCAATTTAATTTCATCGTTAATCACCTTGTTCCTTCAAAGGTTGTACCGCCTATTCAATTGCTTCGTCAAACCGATTAGAAATGAACAATATATGTTTCAAAAATGAGTTAAAACACTAATATTTTACTTGAATTACGTGAAAAGTAATTTAAAAGTGGTTTTTACCCCTCATTTTACCATTTCATTTGAACTTTGGTTTGTTGGAGCTCTGGAGGTGCTTTTCCCCCTTGATTATCACTAGCTGATTTCGAGAGATTCTGTGGACGATTCTTGGCGCCATCTGGACCAGGTAGGAGCTAAACCTGAGATCTTCAGTTGCATTCATTCCTTTTTGAATTTTGTGCATGTTTCCTTATTTTTCTGAGCCTCTGGGGTTTTAAAAACTCGCCCTGGCTCCATCGCACCCTTCCTACATCGAAAGGTGCGATGCATATTGGCTTGGCCATTGGCCAGTCATTATGCATCTCACCTAATACACTGTTGGGGGTGTGATGGGCGTGAAAAGGGAAATTTTTGCACTGTTTTCTCATGGAATTTTTGCTTGTTTTTTGCCAAATCAGGATCCTGACTCTTCTCTTGCTTGTTTTGCAGAGATTTATCGGGGCAAAATAGTTGTTACACGGTGAGAACGCCAGCATGAAGAAGAGGACATGCTTGGTTTACACGATCCGGTTACGGTAACTGCACTGCGGAATTGTGGCCTGTTCAAGTTTTTCCGCATCTCTAGCATGAGGCAACAAATCAACTTGTTGCAATATCTTCTCGATGCATGGGATCCTACCAACCAGGTGTTTCAGATTAGAGGCAAATATATCCCCTTGACTGTCGTGGACATCTATGTTTTGACCGGTTTATCGAGGCGTGGTGCCCCTCTTTCATTATCAGGTTCCGCGCGTGGGGGTGAACCTGTGAGAGATTATATTCACTAGTATTGCAGAGAGGGATCTCAGCCGAGTAGGAACGACAAGATCAACATCTGAGATGTCAATGACCGGTCCTTGAGGACCATTTTGTTCACTTTTTCTAGATTGGCTGGTAGTGCGTCTCTTCACGTGGCTAACAGGTCCTATATGAAGTACGCCTTGGAATGCCTGGAACCAAAGGTGTTCAACTGGTGTGACGCATTACTCCCTGTGATGAAAGAACAAAAGACTAAGGTAAAAAATGGAAAATTGAAGAACTTCATCTATGGTTCTATTTTGACTCTTTTCGCCTTAGAAAAGATCCCACTGATGCAGCTGCAGTATATTTCACTTGGCTTACCTCCACTGACTGAGCCATCGATACAGAGATGGGCCAACCTCATGGCCTAACATGTTGGTTAGTCCCAGGTTTCCTTTTCTGATACCTTCTTCGAGTGGTTCAATCGTCAAGAGATGGTTTTTTCCGGGTATCCATATGCTGGTATGGATTTCTGGGTTGACTCGGATTTGGTGTTGCCAGCTGGTGAGCAGTGGGGTGTTATCAGTAAATTTTCTGACCATATCTCTGTTCATCATTTCTTTTTATAGTGTTCTTGTGCTTTCTTCTATAAAGACTAATCAAAGCTCATGTGCTCATGCAGATATTGGACCAGTTCGTCCAGTAGTACGTCTGAGAGTACCAGCTGGCGCTCCAATAGGAGAGGCTGTGGGAAGGACTATCCTTCGCGACCTTGATGTGGCCGAGACTCTTTCAGCATTGCGGGATCAGGTCGAGGGCCTCACTCTTGGTATTCCGGACGTGAGGACCGACGAGCTACCTCTGAGGCTGCAGCGACATACTACTGGCGTGTCGGGTCGATGGACTAGGCTTTTGCGCATGATTGCACAGGCGGTGACTTGTTATCACCAGCATCATTATACTAGGGTGCCCCTTAGCATTTTGAGTTTTGGGTCATTTGACCGATTTTTTCTTGGTTACAGAACATTATGTATGAACCATATATATATATATATATATATATATATATATATATATATATATATATATATATATATATATATATTTTATTTTCGGAGTTTTATTTTGGTTGAGTTACGTGATCTTGATGCAAATATTTGATGAAATGCTTCTTTTATAAATGTTGCAAATGTCTATCTAACACATAATTTCCGAATGAGTCTGTTAATGTGTTTAAGTTTCAAGAAATATGCTAATATTGAATAGAATCAAACTGCCTTTCCAAAATCTTGACCCTTAGGAACATGCGATAGATAGCTGGATTCCATACGGAGTAGATACCAGTGAGTTGTAGGATGACGAGTTGTGAGTCTAGCCTAACGACGAGTCAGAGTATGCCACGCGTAATGGTATCAGAGAGGAGCTCTATCAACGCTATGTATTCAACAATATTGTTTGTTGATGGACCAATACATACCCCTCTAAAACTCACTAACTCGCCGCTTGGATTGAAGATGGCCCAAGCTGCAAAAGATAGGTTCTGCGAACTACGACTCGCTCCGTTGGCATATCCAACAAATGATTCCAATAGGTCCGACATCTACAACAAATGTTAAATTGTATCACTTAACCAAAACAATTACCCTTAGCGAAAACAAAAATGTAACAAAAGCATAGGGGTTACTATCTTGAGTCAATCATAGTAACGCTTAAGGTACAACCCGTTGCGAGGTTGCGCCAGTGGAATCCCATCAAAATCTACTAACTCGTAGGCTCCTTTTGCTAATACACGTTTAACAATATAGGGGCCCATCCATAAGGATTTGAACTTACCTGCTCCCAATTTGTCAGATTCCTGGTCGTAAAGTAAGACCAGGTCACCTTCTGACAAGACACGGGTTTGACATTCTTGTCGAACTGCGCTTTGACTCATTTCTTATGGGCTTCGTTAGCCAAAGCAACATCACCATGGGTTTCATCCAATTGGATTAGTTCCAAGAAACGAGCCTCCTCTTCTGAAGTTCTGGGGAGAAGGTCGACTGTGAGTTTGAGGGACGAGATTTCACACTGAACTGGTAAGATTGCTTCCAGGCCATACACCAATTGAAAGGGTGTAAACCCGGTTGCATTCCTCACCGATGTCCGGTATGCCCACAAGGCTAAGTACAGGATCAGGTGCCAACTCCTTTTGTGGACTCCAATCATCCTTTGCAGCATCCGCTTCAGGACCTTGTTGATTGCCTCAACTTGTCCGTTGGCCTGTGGATAATATGGAGTAGAGCTGTCGTGGGATAGTCCTAATTTGGTAGCCAATTCAACCATCATGTGATTGTGGAAATGTGATCCATGATCTGTGACTATGGCCTGTGGAACGCCGAATCTAGAGACTACATGATTGAAAAAGAAGAGGGCAACCGTTTCGCCGCTGTTGTTTAATGTAGGCATCACCTCGGCCCATTTGGTAAAATAGTCTACTGTGACTATGATATACCCATGCCCCCCAGCCGAGGTGGGGTTACATGTCATGAAATCTATGCCCCATTTGGCAAATGGCCCAACAACAACTACTGGTTGCAGAGGTGCGGGTGGTATTCTGGTTTTTCGATCAAAGATTTGACATGCATGGAAACTTCTGACTGCAGTTATGCAATCTTCGAACATTGTTGGCCAGAAGTATCCTTCTCGTAAAATATTTTGCGCCGTAGCGTAACCAGATTGATGCCCCCGACACGCACCTGAATGGCAATCATTCAGGACTTTTTCGGCCTCCTCGTGGGTGAGGCACCTCCTCAAAACTGTATTGAGACCACAACAGTAAAGTGTATCATCGACGATCATGTAGTCTTTTGCTTGGTATCGAATGCGTTGTTGTTCCGAGCAGGAGGTATTAGACCTATATGTTTGGGTTTGGAGATAGATTATTATGTCTCCATACCACGGGTTGCTTGAAGATAAGAAACAAATATTCATCCACGATTGCTTCTTCTGACGTTACATCATTGGACGACGATGGGAGATCGCATAGTAACTCCACGAAAACCATGGATTTCTTCGATTTGGATTTCATAAATTCTAGATCAAACTCTTGTAGAATTGCTATCCCTTTTGAATATTTTCCCCCCAGAAACTGTCGCGACAATATATAATTCATGGGGTTGCAATCTGACAAAATGGTAGTTTTTTGAAAGAGGATATAGTGTCAAAATCTCTGTATCGCTTGAACAGCTGCGAGAGCTATCTTTTCAATGTAGGAATACTTGCTTTCTGTATCATTTAATTTTCTACTCAAATAATATATAGGATGTTTAATTCCATTGTCTTCTTGAAGTAAAACTATTGCGACGGTCGTATCTGCTACGGCCAGATACAGGGTAAAGTCTTTTTGATAATCAGGAGCATACATTAATGATGCTTTTATTAGGGATTCTTTTAAAGCATCAAAGGAAGCTTGCGCGACTTGATCCCAGACGAAGGGTACTTCTTTTTTCAATAGACTAGTATAACCTTTAGCAAGTTCGGCATAATTTGGAATGAACCTCCTCAGAAATTTTGCTTTCCCTCAGAGTTTCTAAATCTAAAGCAAATTTGAAGGTGGAGGAAAATTAATGATTGCCTGAACCTTACATGGGTCGAGACGAATCCCATCCTTTGAGACCACAAAGCCAATTAAACGACTAGAACTGACATAGAACACACATTTGTGTGGATTGAGTCGTATCTTGTATTGTCGGCAACATAGAAATATCACTCTCAAATGCTGCGGATGATCGATCCGCTTTCACAAATGAGCTGGAAGATCATCGAGATATGGTTGAACGATGTTTTTGATGTCATAGAAGGCATAATTAATTGCCCTTTGAAATGTTACCCCTGCGTTCTTTAAACTAAATGGTAGCTTGCAATATGCAAATGTGCCCCACGAACAAATAAATGCAGTCTTTGACTGGTCCTGTGGGCAGATATTTATTTGATTATACTCGGAAAATCCATCCATGAATGAAAATATTTCACATCCGGTGCATTCATCAATTATTTGGTCAATGAAGGGTGTAGGGTAGTTGTCTTTTGGACAAGCTTGATTTACATCCCTATAATCGATGCACACTCTAATCGTTCCTTGTTTTCTCATTACAGGAACAATATTCGATACCCAATCAGTTAGAGGAACCGGGTAAATAAAACCAGCATGGAGAAGTTTTTCAACTTCTGCCTTGATGGCAGCGGCTTTCTTGGGGTGCACCTACCGTAGTCGTTGTCGTACCAGTTTGACATCTGGATACATCTTAATTTCGTGTTCAACTATGCTTGAGTCTATGCCTAGAATTTCGTCATACGACCAAGCAAAGACATCTCAGAATTCACGAAAACGAGTGTTATATATTTCCAGTTCTGAAGGAGAACATGATTTGTCGACATTAATATTCTCTACAACATCTGTTTTGGTCGAGATACTTATGGCAATAGTCTCTTCAATATTGGACAAGTTTCGCTCGGAATCCACTGTGTTTACAGTATTTGATAGAAAATAAAAAACTGAGGGATGATGACGGTCACTAGGAGTATCTTCTTTGTAATCCAGAAGATGGAAATGATGGTGGTAATCTTCCCATGGTGCCCCATCAATCATCATTGATTGAACAATTCCTTCATCTGTATAATGTACTTGCGACCAAGGATCTGAAGGGGTACCATATTCCTTAGACCTATCTATCCAAACACTTGATGAGCGTTGATTTGGGTTTGCCTCCCATGCCAAAAACATTGATTGCCTCAAGATTTCCATTGGGATTGGAGGCAATACCTGCAGATGATCCATGTTAATATCGTTTTCAATGATCTTTTGTATAGAAGATATCATATTGCAGGTTCCCACCATTGCCACTTCCGCCAGATTGATTGGAGGCGATAGGGCAAAAGTCCCCATTAATATAGGGTCTTTTAGTAGGCCTACTCCGATATTTTGAAGCGAATGAGGGCTTCCATGGATCATCGGAATGCTTCCCGTAACTTCTGAAATGTTGGGGAGAAATGTTTGTTGGTTGACGATTGTAATTCCTCCTTGAAAGGGAAATGCAATCTTCTTGAAATAGGTCGATACAACGGCAGCCATAGCATATATCCAGGGCCTTCCCAGTAGGATGTTGTAATCGAGGTTTCCGTCAATTACTTCAACATCTATTTCTACTGTTTTTCCCCCCAGTTTGACTTGCAAGTTACTTAAAATCCCGTTTGGGGTGTATGTTCGTCCATCAAATGCTTTTAATGTCGTCGAGGATCACGACAAGGGTGGAGATCCTAAAGGTTTTCAGCAACTCATCGACATAATACATGTAGATTCCCCCTCATCAATAATTGTTCGATGAACAGTTTTGTTGAGGGCTTTCACTGGAACGAGGAAAGCTAGTTGAGCTGGCAACTGAGGGTCATATCGTTTGTGATTAAAGGAAACAATATTGGAATCCGTTAGGTCAATCACACCTATCACTGATAATAAAGCCTACTTTTGAGAGGGGCAATTTTGCAGTACCTCAAGTGTCGACATAGCAGATGGCGATTGGGTCAGATCCTCCACTATATTATAATGTTGTGTTGCTCTAGCATGAGGATTAAATGTCGATTTGTGTACTACTCCCTTTGGCGGCTTCATCGTTAGTTTAGGAATGATGGGTGGCACAACTTTGGTCGAAGTTGTTGTCGAACTACTGGGTTGATCATTGGCCTTGTTTTCCGATAGATGTGGATTTCTGTAATCTTTATTCCTTGTCGATATCAAAGCATCATTTTGCTGCTTCGAAACCAACAACATAAGCACTTAGGACGGGGAAGCATTGTCACTAGCAACTAGATTTGTTCCTGGATTTGGAAACGGATTAGTCAATACTACCGAGGTTTTTGAATTCTTAAAGAATTTTCTAAGCTCAAATTTATATGGACACTCTCTTGTCCAATGATCCTCATCACATATTAGGCATGGACGATTTGGTTTCCTATCTCAAGAAGGATTTGCAGAAGATTTTTCAAGGGATGACTCCTTCTATTTTTTTCTTCTCCCCTTTCTTTTTCTTCTTGCCTCCTGGTTGCTTGGCTTCTTTTCCTTTGTCAGTCGATATGGAATTTACTTTCGAGGCGAGAAGTTCTTCATTTGCATTTTGACCTGTAACTGTATGAGCCTTTTTCGACTTAGCCTTTACGGTTTTTGTGCTGGTCGTTCCTACCATGCTGTCTCCGGCATGAGAGTCTTTGTTTCATTTAGGAGAGGGAGGAACGGAAAATTCCGGTCTAGGAGCATCAGGGATTTTATCGTAGAGTGTGCCAGACTGAGTATAGATCAAGTCTAAATATTGTGCACGAGCAATTACTTGCTCTTCAATGACAACTCCTCCCTTTGCCACATCTTCCATAATAGAAGGTAACAATGAATTAATAAACCATTCAGCCAACAACTGATCAGGAACATATGTTTTTACCATTCTACGACGACGTTGCCACTCATGAATATGATCGGATATGTGAGTGGCCGTCGTTTGCTTGAAATTGGTAAGAAGCTCTATTCCCGTTTCGTACCTTATGGGTAGCTGAAAATGGGTTAAAAAGGTTGTGGCTAGGGCACTGAAGTTATCAAACAAAGCTCTAGGCAATTCGATATACCATTTTGCTGCCAGACCAGTTAACGTTCACTGAAAAAGGCGAAGCTTGATCGAATCATCGTTTAGAGTGTTAGATGAACACCATAGATGAAAGGTCATCACATGATTCGATGGATCTTCACCCGGATTTCCATTAAATTTAGGAATATCTGATGGAAGTTTATGAGGAATCGCTGGCCACCAAGGGGCGTAAGCGATTGGATTGTTTGTTAGCCAGTTTAGATCTGGTAACTCTAAAGTTGCCACGAAGGGCAACTGTTGATTCAGGTTCGGTGAAGCATACCCAAGATAAGATGGGATTGCCTGAGCAGTGGGTCTTTGCATACCAACATAGTGCATTTGATGTTGATAACTTTGATAAGGTTGATGGGCATAACCATTATGAAATAGTTGATTTTGTCCGTTTTGAATATACGGCTACCCATTGCTTGCAAGGAATTGGTGCTCAGTTCCTTGGTAAACTTGTTGGAATTGCGGTTGTTGATATTACACCAGCCATGGTTGTGAGACCATGTGCTATTGTCCAATATTGGCTGTTTGACCGAGATGAGGGGTAATGGTAACCGTTTGAGCCTGGGTCACTCCAGTTAAGGAGGCACTAACTGATGATTGTGGTAGGATCGCAGGGGCAAGGGACTGTTGGATTGCGACCTAAGAGACTTGAGGTTGGCATACAACAGGTAACATTTGTACTTGCGACACCGTGACAACAGCCGGTGTAGTGGGGATATTTGACATAGGCATACTTTGTTGCATTGAGTATACAACTCTTGGTTGTTGAGGAACTATTGGTATCCAACCACTGGATGTAATTCTAGCATAACTTGAATTCTGTTGCAAACTCTCGTATGTTTGACCTCCCGGAGGTGACAATGAAAGGGCATATTTCCCCCCATATGGTGGTAGTCCGGTGCTTAAGGGAATTATTTTCCTTTGAGGACAGGACTGCCCAAATTGACATTGCGAAGGATCAATTTGCTAAGACTCAACTTAAGAGATTCCAGATATTATTCCGGACGATCAAATGGGAACAGACCATACCGTCGAAACAGCCCCTAGATGGATTCCATCCAGTCATTGAGAGCTAGTCGTGACAGACGGTACGCCAGCGAAATTGTTGGAGTGGCAGCAGGAAGTTCTGCCGCTGTTGTATCAAATGACACAGTCCTAGATGTCGACGGTTGTTCAGACATATCTAGTCTATCCAAAAGATTTCCTAGCGATTCTATAGGAACTTCTGATAACGGTAGACTAATTTTTGATGAAGAAGGATATAGAATGATCCCAACTCCAAATTGCGATGGAGTACTAGATGATGGATCCTCCACAATCTCCTCTATAACAATCAAACCAGGTGGAAGAGGTAAACCGCCAGGTCCGTAAAATATTTTCGGTGCCGAAGAAGTTATTGATTCTACAACGACAGATGTTTGGGGAATAACACCTTCCGAATCGGCTGTAGCTGGAGCTGATTCAGGTATAAAAAGTGTTTACCCTCACACTAGGATCAGTTCTACTATCCTCTGATGGCTGCGGAACTTCTTCTGTAAAGGCAGGGGTACCAAAAATGTTTGGAGTAACCAGAGTCTCTGAGGGTGTTGGAACACTTGTTCCAACCCGACCAGGGGACTTTGAGCCGGTTAAACGAGTTGGCTTTGTCTGGAATAGTTCTGATTCTGGAGACAAAGATGGTTGACTTGTAAGTCTTCACGAACGATGGGGTTTTAATTGAATTTCTTCCACAATTGCAGATTACTCGATCAACTAAAAATAAAGGGGAAAGATGTTTCCGAATTAAATGTATTTTAGACGCTTTGACACAACTTGTTTTTTCAATTTTTAAGAGTCGAGAAAAAAAAGATGACTCTCGTTGCCTTCGATTTTTAATGAGCCCGAAGTGACAAGTGCTCAGATGGACCTTTTCCTTTAAGGAGTCTGAAAAGGAACAAAAGAGACTACTACGAAAATCTAGACAAAGGGATTACCAAACCAATCGCAAAACTACAGAATACTTTTTACGGTACGGCAGTAAATCTTCCCGAATGCTATGTTCAGTGCATTGCGATCGATAGGGTGGCAGACACGACTTCCTATGGATAAAGGATATAGCCTATTGTTGTCTCCCAATATATACTCGACGGTATGTGGGAGCACAAGTCCGTACTGGCACTTGTTGTCTCAAAGAGGAGGAATCATCCAACCAACAGTGAAAGTGACAGTTACCAGGCTTTACGACGCCAGAATACATCTCTAGCCTAGACTTCTAGATGTTGTGTGTTAGGTTCCAAAGAGTTTTTATGTTCATTGAATTTATTTTACAGTTGATCTTTCTTAAGAATGTTTCCTTTCAGGGTCACCGTGTGATGTAGATATACAATTCCTAAAATGCAATCTAAGATGATAAACAATCGTTTAATCTTCTTTTTGCAATGAAAATCCTAGCTACTAAAGAAAGAGAGACGGTATTCTTTCAACATAGAGCAAAGAGCACACACTAGATGCACTGTCCTAAATCAAACCAACAAGCAGTCTAAATGCAAATGCACATGTGTGTATTTTTTTTCAGCTTTCTTAATGTGTGAATGAAAAGAAGAATGCTAAGTACAAATTTGAATTATCTTTTCAAAGCGACAGTACTAATAAATTTCTCTTCAAAAACGAAAGTAAGATAATGACAACACTTTACTATTTTGAATTGAAAACTACTTTCGTACTTGAAAAATTATTAATTCAAATCAAATACAAGAGTAACTGTATAATTGACCATCAAGAACAATAGAATTCTTTTCTTTTACTGGAAAGGACACTTGTGACACTTTCAAATCAAAAGACGACAGTTCGACTATGCTACTACTTTGTAAAAGAGAACTGAAAATGGCGCACAATACATAAAAACATTCACAGTTCTTTGCACAATAGAGGTGGAAAGATGGAAAGGAAGGGGGTTTTGACAGTGGTATACTGATCACAGACAACAAAACTCCTGAATAGAGCTGAAGAGAGTGAACACAGAAACCAAAATCTGAGAGCAGAAGAGGTCTTGTCTGATCAGCACACCTGTAACACAGGGCACCTATTGCACACGGGAAGTGTGATGCATCCGGACTCCCAAGAGGAGAAGGTGCGATGGTCCAGGGACGAGACTTCAACTGGGTTCCGGGTCACAGTTTGCAGCTCAGTTCAGGGATTTAGGTTGAGCAAGTGATGTTCAGTAAATATAAATCACAGGGGTTGATCTAATGAGGTTACTAGAGCCACCACTAGGGCAATTAGAAAGTTTTCAAATCAATTGTTCAGTTTATAAACAAAACCCAGAGATAGACTGAAGCAGCATTGATATACTTTGCACTTGCATAGCAAATGCAGTTCGAAGACTAGATGGCTTGACTTCAGGCTCCATCTGTAAGTTTATAAAACACAAATATAGACAAGCAAACAATCTATTCGCTCCCCAGTGGAGTTGCCATTTTGTTATCGGGAAATCTAGTGTCCACTCGGAGCTGCTAGTCCCACTAAGATTGGTGGCTATCTTAGAAACAAACAAACTAAAACTACTTTCGTTTTCCTTTATGAGAAGTAGATAAGAGTGGAATGAAGGACACCAACCTCAGTCTTGCGCTTTGTTCCTTGCTCGGTTCCTCTCCTTTCTGACAGATCCTTGCCGCTTCTCCTCCGTCTACCCAGCCTTAAAGAGCACCTGTGGAATCAAAGCGGCATAATACTATCGAAGAACAGAGATCTACAATCATAAACAATATAGGACCAGATATATATTGACCACACAAATGCATATATCATCAAACATACAAGAATGTGGAGGAAAACTTGAATAGCTTTATCAATATCAAGAATAGCAAAGAGAATTACAACCAACTGTTCTGACCCAACGTCATCCTCTAGCATGAAAGCCCTTCTTTTAGCTCATGAAAAGCTTAGATCACCCAACACTATGATATTCCAACAAGAAACCAACAACACTTCCTTACAAGATACAAAATTCCAGCCTCTGGATCTCTTGGATGAGGGATCCATATATAGATGATTGCAGGGGGGTGAGTCAGCTTCTGGGATTTTGATTAGTGTCCTCTCTCTGATAGTTCTTGTTTCCACTTGGAGATTGATGATCTCTTACTCATCCTTGCGCGAATTCAGAGAGGCAAGTGTCATAGGAGAAGTTTCTGGAAGATTCCATGATCATCCACCTCGCAAACTGTCTCTACCATTTGTCCACTCTTGCCCATTGCACCCTACAGAAGGGCTTTTCTATATGCATCACACCTTTTGCACTAGTTAGGTGGGATGCATCGCACCCTTAGCACTGAGCAACCTGCATGGTCAAGTTTTGACCAGTTCTGAGCAGTGTCATGTGGAGAACTTCTCGGAGATGATGTAATCAGTTGACCTTGTTCCTTTAGGGCATGAAACGACAGTTTTAGGGACTTAGGAGCCCTTGGTTTATGGACATGTTTGATTGGGGTTGCAGTGCCCAAAAATGTCTATAACACAATAGAGAAAACAAAAGACATCAAATAGGTATTCACCTAGATCAATTTTTTCTCTCTAAGGAAGTCTTACATAAATATATTTTTGTTTGCAGCAACCATCTTTCCTTGTTTAGGATTAGGTCATTGGTCGATTAGCTTACAATTGGACTTTAGAGAGGCACCCTAGGATTACCCTTTTTATTTGAAAGATTTATGTTGTAGGTGTGGGTCGTTGTGGAAAAACCAAAAAATGTGGGAGGCATTTACTGTGACAATTAAGAACAAAATGCACACGTTCCAATTGAAGCTTAAGGACCATTAACTTCTAAAAATTTCATTTTGGGCCCAAGGCCCTTATCGCCCCCACCTAACCATGGTATAGGTTGCATGACCATTCTTATTATGCAAAACATGCTAATGAATTCAATATTAACATAGAAAGGATTTTTTGCCATAGATCAAGTTCATTTTGATGATCATTAAACTTAAGAAATAAATTTTTAAACCTAGAATGTTTTCTTAGTCCATTCACATGGCAGGAGTCCTGATACCTATTTTATTAAGTAAAAGATACTAATGATGTTAATAATCTTAAGTGGTGACCTTATTCATAAACATTAAGATACAAAATGATCTATATAAAACATGAATACCTTAACTTCTTTCCCCAACCACAATTAAGGTCATCATACCCATATGATTTCTTCTAGGTCCTATAATATCATTACATACAAATCAATTCTGGTCTAAAGTGAATACTTCTTGTCTTTATTAGTCCCTCCCTCACCAAGGATTATAACATTTTCCCTTGTATGAAATTGCATTGACTTTTCATTTTTGTTTTTTTGTGTTTTTGCATTGCATTGACTTTGTTTTTTTTTTTTTTCGATGTTTTTGCAATGCCAATGTCTTGCTTACTATTTCTATTTTCCCTTAAATTCAAGAATATTTTTCTAATCTTTTAGAAATATTTTTTCTAATTTTTTATTGAACATAATCCCCTAGTGAAAAGTGAAAAGTGTTTTATCTTTGGTATATGTCACTGTTAAAAGGTGTTTTTATCTTTATTATATGTTAATGCTAAAAAATTCATTAAAAAAAACAATTTTTGTGAATAGTCATTTCATAATAGTATGGGTGTTTTATCTTTGGTATATGTGAATGCTAGAAAATTCATTAACAAAAAAAAGTGTGAATAGTAATTTCGTACTCACACTGTTATATGCCCAATGAGACCAAACCTAACGCGGTTGCAGCACTTTTACGTACATCAGGGGTGCAGAGCTTTGTTGTGCAGAGAAAATTTCTTCTTTACCTAACTTGATTTCTTCTTTGCCTAACTTATTAAGTAATGTGATGATTTTTATAATTTAGATGATGAAAAAAAATATCTTCTATCTTGCATTTTATTTTCCAAAACCTTATTTTTTTATACTTCTCGTCATATATATATTGGTTGACAAAATTTTGCTGAAATCAAGATTGCTTCCCATTTTACATAGCTTCCCCTTTTGCAATTGACAACTTCCTTGCCAAGATTACTGATTCTTTTTTATAAATTAGTTATTCATTCTTGGTAAGTTTGTTTGGTGTATATTGTTACGACTTCTCTTTTTTCCAGCTTCTTCATTTACGTTAGTAAATTTTTATATTATTTATTAAATTAAAATTTTTTGTCTTTATATATAACAATTTTGTCAAATTAATTTCTGTATTTTGACTTTTGATTCCGTTCAATGTTTACTTTTAAAACTGGACTCAATATAATAATATTATATTCTTATTCTTATAAAAGAATGTGAAAAGCTTCTTCGTGTTTTCATTGTTAACAAGAAATTTTCCCAAAATTACCATCTTTATAGAAGACATAGTTAATAATTGTGATACAAAAATAAAGTATTCATTATTCACTTATATTTATTTTCAGTTACAGGATCTATCTACTCTGTAGCATTTGATTTAGAAATCAATAATAGATTAGACATACACTAAAAACATTATTATTTTTTTTAAATATTGTAATATTTTATTTTATATTTCAGATTTATTTATTGTATAATATTTTTCATTAAATATAAAAAATATATATTTATAATAGTAATTGATATTTACAACATAAATAAATAATTTCATGCTTATTTATTTTACAAAGAAAAATGATCAATTTTAATATTTGAAAGCAAACCCCCCAAGAAAAAAAAGTAAGAATATTTGCATTACTTCAACGTCTTTTATCCAAAATTTCCACATTATTTATTATTATGTTTTCCCATGCATGTTACTATCTGGGCTACGAATAAATTCACCCTTTTTCACTTTCGCGTATGACTATATATGAAAGTTATTCACTTTTGCATTACTATCTATTAAACGTATCTTCCACAAAAGAATCCTATATTTTCTTGTTTCACTATTCTATGCAGAAATTCCTCCTTATACAGATTCAGATTCAGATTCAATTGGATCATTCTTTCTTCATGTACAATGGAAATGCAATAATTTCTCCATATACGCATTCAATTCAATCATTCTTTACAAGGAATTCTATTTATTTCACTCTAAAACCTTTGGTTAACTTGGCATTGGAAAACTCCTCTATCAATTATCTCATTATAAAGTTTTATTCCGAAACAATATTTAATAAGGAATACTAAGGTGCACGGCCAAGTAATTAAAAAATAATAATTATTTTTAAGAAAATCCCTTACGTTTAAGACCAGTGATCGTCGAGATGTTGGAACCACCGGGGGCCATTGCTATTTGAAAAAGTCCAACAGTAACGCCAAGCTGAGAAATCCAGCGCGTCCAATCTTATTGGCCATGCCATCTGAAGTTATTTCAAATTCTCTGATTTATCCCGGGGACGATAGCCATGGAATGAGTTAATTTAAATGGGGAGAATTGCTCTGTGTTATTATGGTTCTATTACGAGGAGAAATTTCGTCGTGTCCCTCCTTCACGTCAAAAACACGACAGTGCAAGAACGATGGTATTTCCATCACGTCAACAATAAGATAGTGCAATAACGTTGTTATTTCCCAGCGCCCGTTTCCCATAAAAAATATGAGATATCCTCCGTTGCAGAGACGATAGTGCAAGAACGTAGGTATTTCCCAGCACCATTTTGCCATAAATAATATGAGATATCCTCCGTTGCAGAGCACTAATGGCTGTGCAGTCATAAATTATGCAATACAAGACCAACAGATATATAATTTTTATATATGGTGAAGTTAACTTGCAAAACAAGTCTACGAAACAACTTTTCTATGTTGAAGTGAACGGGCAATACAATCCCGTTAAGTAATTTTTATATCGAAAGTATTTCCTTTCTCATTATGTTTTTTTTTAATTATTATTAACTAATTATTTTATTCTTTTCCTCTCCTACGATGTGTTTTTCTTTCCTTTTTAGCTTTTTCTTATTATGTTTTTACTTTTATGAAACTACGATTAGAACCCAAGGGAAGACCTGTGCAGCTAACCAGAGAAGTTCCTTATGACTACTTACTTCCGAAGGTTAACATCATCATAAACAAGTAAAAGATGATAAAAGAAAATGATAATAAGTTCAAAATGGTGTTGCGTTTAATGTGAAAACTCTAATCTTATATAAACATTGTAAAAACAAAACTTCAATTAAAGATGATAGCAATGAAAGTAAGATTAAACCAGGACTCTAATCATGATCTACTACTGTAGACTTCAAAATAAAGATTTGGAAGAGACAATTCAATTATTTATTCCCGATGTTGGAGTCAAACATTGACATTTTAACGAGAAAGGGAAGAGATGAAGAAAATAAATTTCTCAAACTAGATCATGAACACAAAGTCAAGAGGAAACATGTGTGCAAGCTTTACGATGGGAAAAACAACAATCTATTAATTTATATAAGTGATTGGAGATATTTCACAATGAATTTGAATATAGTATAAGAGCACAGTTTGTAGGAAATCAAATTAGTTTTTAAAATTTAAGATTTGTATTTAAGGTTTTGTTAAATGTGTATTTGTGAAAATTATTTTTATAGAAAATTATGTTTTTAAATTTCTAAAATTATTATGTTTTTTTTTTTAAATAAGTGTGAAAATTATTATAGCTATGAAATTTTCATCAAATGGATAAAATCATAACAATTATTAGCATGAACACTCTTTTATTTATATATATATATATATATATATATATATAAAATGAGGGATTCCAAAACAAATCATAACAATTATTAGCATGAACGCTCTTACATATGCAAGATTATATATATATATATATATATATATATATATATATATATATATATATATACTGAGGGATTCCAAAACGGGAAGCTTTGTTGTTTCAACATCCCAAAGAACTAGTTTTTTCATACCAAACCTAAATCTAAAGACATTAAGTTAACAGACATGCAATTTAGATTTCTCAGTTCCACTAATGGAATTTTGAATTTAACAATTGATTTTTCTAAAATGCATGTGCATTTTTACAAGGTGAACATTTTCTTGTAAAAAATCACAAATATGGCTATAAATATTTCCTTTCAATAATAACACTAACACCTTGGTAAAAAAAAATAAAAAAATTGAAAAGTTAATCATTCTTGTGTTATATTGTATGTAATACATCTTCTCTCTAATATATAACTCTCCTTATATATTAGCAAAACTACCATGAAATCAATATTATTTATTTGGTTGTAGAGTTAATCTGGCTAAAAAAAACAAATAAAATCATCAAAAAATAAAACTTGAAAAATAGGCTACAAGAGGTTTGATTTTAGGTCATATGTTAGATTTGATAATTTTTTGATTATTTCCTTTATTCTATATGAACATTCAAAAGTGATCAATCACATTAAAGAGAAAGTTCAATATTCTTGATTTAGAGGGAGAATTGAAGTGATCATAGACTTGAAGGGAGGGATAAGTCCTCTTTCCACATAATATTGGTTATAAGATTTTTGAATGTCATTCATAAAAACATTGATATAATTAGTTTATGATATAATTAGTGATGTATAATAGTAAGAACATTCTACCTTCATTAATAATCTACGCTCATGTAAAAGCTTAAATCCCTTATTTCCTATGATATTTTCTTCATGTTGATCAACCATAACCAATTTTTTTTTGGGGAATAAGTCCTTTATCTTCCTACATTGACAATGGTCTTGAGAAAAATAATTATTATGTAAAACATAGTAATAGTGCATATATTCCCAACATAAAACCTTGTTCACGGCCATTCAAAATAAGAAAACTTTGATTAAGGCCAAAAATCTTACTTTTCATCCCCAATTCATGCCATGAATTTAAATGCCCTTTAGGAAAAAAAAAATTGTGATAATTAAAAATTATTTTTTAAAACCCGTATTGTTTTCTTACTCCTCTAACGTACTAGATGTTATAATATCTATTTTTATTATAAAAAACAATTTTATAATATTGATATTCTTAATTAGTAACTCTTCATATATATATATGAAAATATTTTATATTTTTTTCCTAAATATAAAAAAATTCATCCTAACCATAAGTTTTTTCCTCTTCCTCATAATATCATCACATAGTATCAAATATCAATAATTATTTTAATTATACATATTATATTATACATAATCCACTTAATTTCTATCTTTAATGGAATAAAATAATTAATTAGAAAAATAAATAAATCCAAACCTCATATCACAAATATAAAATTATAACGGGCCTGGAGTATGCCCTAAAACTGCTTCTGCTTGGCTAAGAGCTCGTCTTCCTCGGACGTAAGGAAACAGGTTAACGGCCCAAGACCCAGAGGCATCTGGCAGGAGTGAAAGCCTGCTCCCTTACGAACCACCAGCGGGTTATTTCAGGTGGCGTGGTTTTCCTTGATAACATTGATGTGTCAACTGACATTCGCGGATAGCAGCCAGAGATGGTTGTCCTCACTGTTGGTTTGACAAACTGAGTTTGATAGTTTTTTCCACCTTTTGAAAAAAAAATAAAAATAAAAATAAAATATATATATATATATATATAAAATAATAAATTAAGAAAAAACGAAAAACCTTTCACAACAACTAAACTTAAACCGAAAGTCCCACCCTCGAAAATCATAGGCGAGATTCCCTACACCAAACCATACGAGTGTCCTTGCTCCTACAGATACTAATAGCGTGCGTGCTAGAATAGAAAGTGAGTTTATATTTTTTCGGGGCAACATTGCAAGTATGCCATTTTGAGGAAGATGAAGTGACCTCATTGTCTCTTGTCCTTAAAACATTATCTCTAATAATTACATATTTTGTTATTTTTTATAATAATGCCATATTATTGAAAATGCAGAGTTCAATGCGGTGGTCTCAATATCAAACTTACGAATCTGCGGGTGATAAGGTTTGATAAATTTTCCATTTCTATTCCCATTTTTTAGGTGTTATTTTTTAGATTTAAGGTTCGTGTGGTAAGAATGGATATTTCCTGAAAGGGGTAGCATCCCCTTCCCTCAGAAATCCAGTTACAAGAAAATTAGTACAAATTGGGGACAAAAATGACCGACCTAGTGGAATCTTGCAGCAATCTCTTATTCTTCGTGTGAAAGGGCAAGTTGATTTAAGGGAACAATGTATTTGCAAAGCTACTCAAAATCATAAATTTGTCGAACCTCCAAAGTTTCTAAAAGATAATAAGAAATGAACAAAATACCAAGCTTTCAGATGTAAATTATTGATAGTTTGCCTACCGAGAAAGAATTGGAGCATTGAATACAACATTAGTGGTACTCCAAGGGAGAAAGTGACTTAATACAATTGGAGCATTGAATATAACATAAGTGGTAACCCAAGAGAGAAAGTGACTTAATATTGGGACCGAAGGGTTTCTTCACTCTAATTTCTCGAATGTAGAGGTCAAAGCTATAGTTTTTTAGGGAGTACCTATTTCTACAATAATGCAGAATTATACATCCAACACTGAAAGCCATGTTTTAATCCGAATAAAGAAGAATTTCTTGTAACTCCTTTATGGTTAAGATTGTATTCCCCTCTGGTTGATTTTTGGATCCCAAAAATTCTTGAGGCTGTTGGAGATGTTTTAGGGATTTTTTTCAAAATATCAAAGGGGACAATTCAGGGTATAAATATGTCTTATGACCATTTATGCATGTATATGAATAATTCCCAACCCTTGCCAAAATATATTGATTAAGATTATCAAGGATAAATCTAGACTCGAATGTTAGATTATGAGCATGTCCTTTTTTATTGTTGGCACTATCAGGAACATGGCCATTTGTTTAAAGACTATTTGATGGAGAAGAAGGAACAAGATGGTGTAGGATATGTGGGCAATGATGGTTATACAAATTTTATATCGCGAAGTCGGAACCACATGAGTGCCAAATCAAATGAAATTGAAGAAAAAATGCTTCCTCATCTTTGGAGGATATGAAGGAAGATCCAAGCACTCCAAATGATAATTGCATGGAAAAGGAACCACGGTTTTATCACAAGAGAAACAGAAAAATAACACAAAGTCACCAGACCGAGCAATCAAAGATGTCGGTTCTGGTTATTTTGGTTTTCCAAGAATTGAGGAGGTAATTAGGTTAACATAGTTGACCTTTGAATCAAGTTTGCATGAATAATGCATTCTAGTTGGCATTCTAAATGATTGGGCAGAACATGATTTAGAGGAATATCTAAGGAACAACGGGAGCAATATGAAAAAGCATACATTGATTACAAAATCAAACGAAGAAAAAAGTCTCCCGAAGGAAATGGGGGTCACTCAATACATGATTTGAAGGAAAAATGGAAAGATTTACTATGAATGTCTTAGTAAAATATCCTAAAAAAAAGTCATGTAAATCAAAGCCTGAATTGTTGCAAGATGAAAGGAATTAGGGGATTTTTGACGTCTAAAATGCAGATGCAAAGAAAATTATAAAATACTAGTGGAAATAATAAAAAAAGATTAGATTACATCATCAAATTCTAGAAGGAAAAAAGGAAAAACTATTTTTTCAACTTGTATTTTCAACTTATCTCCCTATGGATTTACTCAAATTTCGAGAGGAAGCACTCATTGGATGAAGAATTTGATTCCTCGTCCAAGGAGTATCCATCTTGCATACTTTGGATGGAACCTCCTACATGGAAAATGAGAAATACATGAAAAATGTGTTTGCAATCATGTTTCTCATGTATTTCTCATTTTTCATGTAGGAGGGTCCATCGAAAGTATGCAACATGCGTACTCTTTGAATGAGGAATTGATTTTTTCATCCAACGAAAACTCCTTCTTGGAATTCTAACCTTAAGGAGATAAGTTGAAAATACTAGTTGAAAAAGTAGTTTTATTATTTTATTATTTTTTAATATTTTTACCCTTTTACTTTCAAAATGGTGAATCACCCCATCGATGACATCATCATATTGAATCCTATTGGTTTTTATAAATGTTTATTTTGGTTATACATTTTTCTTAGGATGCCTATTTTAGACCTTAAAACTCTCCTAATGGAGCAAGTAAATTCAGGTCAAGCATTGTGATTTTAGAGTTTTTCTTTTTACCATCTCAAAAATACATATAAAGAAGCTTATTTCATGGAATATTGAGGGCCTAAATAGTAACGGAAAAAAACATTATCTCCGGGACAGAATTTAGAATGAGAAGTTCACTATATTTATTTTGCAGTAAACTAAATTTTTGTGGGATAAGATGTTAAAGATTTATGATAGTTGTTGGAAAGGTTTTTAAGTTATGGCTTTAGATGCTCAGGGCAGTCCAAGGGTGCTGGAAATTTTGTGGAACCCTTTAGAACTTATCTTTTAAGAATGAATGGAAAGCCCTCAAATCCTAACGAGTTGATTTCACTCTCTTGGGACAAATGGGATAGTAAATTTAATAGTTGTCTATGGTCCACCTATGTCGGGAGAAAAAAATCGTTTTTTGGAGAAAAAATGTTTCATAGAAGGTAAATCACAGAATCATTGTGTATTTTAGGTGGGGATTTTAATTTAATTATATCCTTTCCTCAGAAGGAATTGGGGCTTTGGAAGCTATACCTTGAATATGCCTCTTTTGATGGTTTCAATGAGCGAATGAAGTTGGTGGATATTCCTATTATTAATGGCATTTATACTTGGAACAATAGAAAAGGCAAAAGACATCAAGTAGGTATTCACCTAGATCAATTTTTTCTCTCTAAGGAAGTCTTACATAAATATATTTTTGTTTGCAGCAACCATCTTTCCTTGTTTAGGATTAGGTCATTGGCCGACTAGCTTACAATTGGACTTTAGAGAGGCACCCTAGAATCACCCTTTTTATTTGAAAGGTTTATGTTGTAGGTGCGGGTCCTTGTGCAAAAATAAAAAAATGTGGGAGGCATTTATTGTGACAAGTAAGAATAAAATGCACACGTTCCAATTGAAGCTTAAGGACCATTAACATCTAATAATTTCATTTTGGGCCCAAGGCCCTTATCGCCCCCACCTAACCATGGTATAGGTTGCATGACCATTCTTATTATGCAAAACATGCTAATGAATTCAATAGTAACATAGAAAGGATTTTTTGTCATAGATCAAGTTCATTTTGATGATCATTAAACTTAAGAAATAAATTTTTAAACCTAGAATATTTTCTTAGTCCATTCACATGGCAGGAGTCCTGATACCTATTTTATTAAATAAAAGATACTAATGATGTTAATAATCTTATGTGGTGACCTTATTCATAAACATTAAGATACAAAATGATATATATAAAACATGAATACCTTAACTTCTTTCCCCAACCACAATTAAGGTCATCATACCCATATGATTTCTTCGAGGTCCTATAATATCATTACATACAAATCAATTCTTGTCTTTATTAGTCCCTGCCTCACCAAGGACTATAACATTTTCCCTGGTGTGAAATTACATTGACTTTTCATTTTTGTTTTTTTGTGTTTTTTCATTGCATTGACTTTGCTTTTTTCTTCTTCTTTTTTTTGTGTTTTTGCAATGCCAATGTCTCAAGAAAATGCTTACTATTTCTATTTTCCCTTGAATTCAAGATATTGTTTCTAATTTTTTTATTGGACATAATCCCCCACTGAAAAGTGTTTTATCTTTGGTATATGTCAATGTTAAAAAATGTTTTTATCTTTATTATATGTTAATGCTAAAAAATTCATTTAAAAAAAAAACAATTTTTGTGAATAGTCATTTCATACCCCTATATAATTGTATAGGTGTTTTATCTTTGGTATATGTGAATGCTACAAAATTCATTAACAAAAAAAAAGTGTGAATAGTAATTTCGTACTCACACTGTTATATGCCCAATGAGACCAAAAAAAAATTGTGAATAGTAATTTCGTACTCACACTGTTATATGCCCAATGAGACCAAACCTATGAGACCAAACCTAACGCGGTTGCAGCCCTTTTACGTACATCAGGGGTGCAGAGCTTTGTTGTGCGGAGAAAATTTCTTCTTTGCCTAACTTATTAAATAATGTGATGATTTTTATAATTTAGATGATGACAAAAAAATATCTTTGTATCTTGCATTTTATTTTCCAAAAGCTTATTTTTTTTATACTTCTCGTCATATATATTGGTTGACAAAATTTTGCTGAAATCAAGATTGCTTCCCTTTTTACATAGCTTCCCCTTTTGCAATTGACAACTTCCTTGCCAAGATTACTGATTCTCTTTTGTAAATTAGTTATTAATTGTTGGTAAGTTTGTTTGGTGTATATTGTTAGACTTCTTCTCTTTTTTCCAGCTTCTTCATTTACGTGAGTAAATTTTTATATTATTTATTAAATTAATTTTTTTTTGTCTTTATATATAACAATTTTGTCAAATTAATTTTTTTATTTTAACTTTTGATTCCGTTGAATGTTTACTTTTAATATATATTTAATTTCTTCTAATATTAGTGAATTTGACTCCAATATAATAATATTATATTCTTATTCTTATAAAAGAATGTCAAAAGCTTCTTCGTGTTTTCATGGTTAACAAGAAAGTTCGTCAAAATTACCATCTTTGTAGAACACATAGTTAATAATTGTGATACAAAAATAAAGTCTCCATTATTCACTTTTACTCATATTTATTTTCATTTACAGGATCTATCTAGCCTCTAGTATTTGAATTAGAAATCAATAATAGATTACACATACACTAAAAACATTATTAATTTTTTTTAAATATTGTAATATTTTATTTTACATTTAAGATTTATTTTTTATATAATAATCTTTTATTAAATATAAAAAATATATCTTTATAATAGTATTGAACTTAACAACATAAATAAATAATTTCATGCTTGTTTATTTTACAAAGAAAAATGATCAATTTTAATATTTCAAAGCAAACCGCCCGAAGAAAAAAAAGTAAGAATATTTGCATTACTTCAACGTCCTTTATCAAAAATTTCCACATTATTTATTATTATGTTTTCCCATGCATGTTATTATCTGGGCTACGAATAAATTCACCCTTTTTCACTTTCGTGTATGACTATATATGAAAGTTATTCACTTTTGCATTACTAGCTTCTTTTTTTTTCAGTGGAAAAAATCAGAATGTATTATTTTAAGGTGATATAATGATAGTCAATTACAGAAGTCTCAGAGGAGACATTTGCTGAATAGTGTGCATGTTGTTGTCCCATGAAAGGTGGACGGTGAATTAGGCCCCCGGAGGCCGCTTAATAACAAGCAGATACATCAATCTAGTCTAATGGGATTTATATGCCACATATGTAAACCATATTTGAAAGCCATATATGAGTCGTGTAAACAGATAGATGAAGATATGTGAGCAGGCCGCAAATAAGCACAGGTAGATATGATCAAAACAACGGAGCAGATCTGCCTGATAGATAAGAAAAAAATGTGCTATGCCGAGGAGGGCATGGATCCCATAATAGAAACCAAAATGGAATGCAAAGGTTTGTAGGAGTTCTGGAAGAGGCGATGATTCCTCCAATTCCAGATGGACCAGCATGTAAGGATGAAGAGAGCGCGCCAGGAGGGGCGCTGTGTGCTCCACCAGAGGAAACCGTCCAGAACAGAAGGAAAAGACCGGTGTGGGAAACCATAAGTGAGTGAGAGCTCGTACCAGATTGTAGAAGAGGCAGCACATTCGAAGAACATATGGAAGTTCACGTATCTTCCTCAAAAGAAGTATATATTTTCTTGTTTCACTATTCTATGCAGAAATTTCTCCTTATACAGATTCAGATTCAGATTCAATTGGATCATTCTTTCTTCATGTACAATGGAAATGCAATAATTTCTCCATATACGCATTCAATTCAATCATTCTTTACAAGGAATTCTATTTATTTCACTCTAAAACCTTTGGTTAACTTGACATTGGAAAACTCCTCTATCAATTATCTCTTTCGAGAATTAGTCCCCAGTCGAATTACTCTTAATTGAGGGTCCAGCGCAACATCGAGGTGGAGTTGGAACATGCCCATTGCGTTGAGGTCCGGGCGCGGAGTCGAGCGAAAAATTAAGATGCTCCGGCGAAAGAGTGGGATTACTTAGGTTGTGTTGCCGTTCTGGAGTAGCAGCGACCACCAGCATTGGGACTTCCTTGCACAACAGGTCAGCCATAAGCAGCAACCACGACAGCAGACGAATCTTAAATTCTAACCTTGTCAACATTCATAAAATTGCATCCCAATTTAATATTGATATTTCCATGTTTCAATTATGAAGATAAAACTGAATCTATACTAACATGCAAAATACTAATTGATGAAAATCCCTTAGGTTTAATACCAGTGATCATCATGATGTTGGATCCACCGGGCGGCATTGCTCTTTGAAAGAGTCCAACAGTAACCAGAAAGGCCAAGCTGAGAAATCCAACGCGTCCAATCATATTCGCCATGACATCTGAACTTATTTCAAATTCTCTTATTTATCTCGGGGACGATAGCCATGGGAGTGAGTCGATTTAAATAGTGAAAATAGCTCTGTGTATTATGGTTCTATTACGAGGAGAAATTTCGTTGTGTCGTCCTTCACGTCAAAAATACGACAGTGCAAGAACGATGGTATTTCCATCACGTAAACAATACGATAGTGCAATAACGTTGTTATTTCCCAGCACCCCTTTCCCATAAATAATATGAGATATCCTCCGTTGCAGAGACTACAGTCCAAGAACGTAGGTATTTCCCAGCAACCTTTTGCCATAAATAATATGAGACATCCTCCGTTGCAGAGCACTAATGACGGTGCTGTGATAAATTATGCAACACAAGACATAATTTTTTTTATATATGTTGAACTTAACTTGCAAAACACGTAAGTGTTCAGGACAAGTCTACGAAGCAATTTTATACGTTAAAGTTAACTTCCGGACATAAACATTTCCAATACAATTCCATTATTTAATTTCTATTTAGAAAGGAATTCCTGATCTTTTAAGCTTTTTCTTATCATGTTTTTCATTTTGTCGGGATGGATACAATAAACTAGGATGAGAACCCAAGGAAAGACCTGTGCAACTAACCAGAGAAGGTGCTTGTGACTATCTAGTTCCAAAGATTAACGCCGTCATAAACACGCAAATGATAATATTTTGAGAAAATAAAAGTAAAGGTTGTGTTGAAGTAAATATCAGAAAATTCAATACCATATGAACTTGGTAAAAACAAAACATCAGCTAAAAGTTATAAAAATGAAGGTAAGATTAAAACACAACTCTAGTCATGATATTCTAGAACACATTTATATTTTAACAACTAAGGGAAGAGATAAGAAATTTCTCAAACTTTAACATGAACAGAAAAGCAAGGAGGGTGTGAGAAATATCAGTTATTGCGAATGTTGAAGTCAACCATTGATATTTTAACAACAAAGGCAAGAGATAAGAAATTTCTCAAACTTAAACATGAACTGAAAAGCAAGGAGGGTGTGAGCAAGTTTAGTGGCAATGTAAATATTGAAAAACAAAAATATATTAATTTAGGAAGATGATTGGAAATGAATGAATTTGAATATGAGGTAAGAAATCAAATTAGGTTTTAAAACATCGAATTTTTATTTATCTTTTAAAAATAAATTATTTTTTCAAGGTTCCTACACATATGTCAAGACAATTTAAAAAAAAGGTGTATATGTGTGAGAGTGTATGTGTGGAATTACAAAGAAATTGGAGGAGCAAACATAGTGCATGGGTTACACACAAAGAAATTCGTATATTCCTCTCAAAACCAAATTACAAGCCACATAAGTAATACTTTATGAGATCCAACAATTTTTAAACTTAGAGATGATTGTTCAGAAAGTATCTCAAGAAGACAATTCACTCAACAAACTAATCCTACCTATATAATAATTTAAGTATTATTCCAATTTCTCCCTTTAATGCTTACATGACATGATTACAAATATTAATACAAAAATGAAAAATTACAATTCACATGTCACATCTGTCTCACTCATCATCCTAACCACTTATCCCCACTCTAAAGTCTCTAAACAACGCTATTTTCGATCTTCCCATTAAACTCATTTAAGAAGGACGCCTCTAACTATTTTTGATGAACTTTTATAATTGACACTTCTTGATATGAAGGACAATTTCGATATTGGACTATATCCAAAAGTCAATTACGCAACTGACCTTTCCTTTCTACACACATGAATCTCATAACATAACATGTGATTGATGCTCTTGAAGGCCGAAGCACAACAAGATCCATCAACGAATAACATACTCATAGAATAAAATTAGCCATGCATTCTCTTGGCACCAAAAAACTTCAAAAACCACTAATTTAATTATACTCCTCTATTCATTAATTGGTTCTGCACTTTTACAAATATAATGAAAAAAATACATAAATCACTCAACAAAATCAATAAACATGAAACTATTCATTGTCATCCGAGAAGAGACTTGTTGTCATCCGAGCAGAGAAAAGTCTCTTGGTCTCTTATTGCAGATAATAAGATCTTCTTGATGCAGGAGCATCCGACTGAAAAGGCGACAACTGGGAAATGATTTTTTATTTTTTGCTGGAAAGAAAGAAAAATATTTTGAATTTTGTTTTATTTTTGTTTTATTTAAAACAAGGTTGACACAACCATTGTTCTTTAAAAATTAAGCAAGCAAGTAAAGATAGGATTAGTTAAGAGCATGTTTAAAGAAACTGTTAGATAACTGAAAGGTAACTGAGGAACAGTTCCTCAACTATAAGAAACTGGTAGTAAGGCATTGAAAGAGAAAAAGCAGAACCTCATCGAAGGGGTTGCCTTCCAGAGAGAAGAGAGGACATAGAATTTGTAATTACAATTTTTCTTCTTGAATAGCTATGAAAGCAAAAGAATCTAGAACCTGTCATGAAGGAAGCAAGACAATTTTTCTTTTCCTGTGCATTAATGTTTGTGTCAAAATAAGTCAAATAATTCATTAAGAAGCTTAATGACATCAACAAAATCTTCTGACTGAAGGCATCTCAGACCAGGAACTAGACAAGGCAAAGCCAGCAAAGACAATACAACTTTTTCTCAACAACAAAAACCAGGTACATTTACATTCAACATTCAAGCACACCTATGGATTCATTACATTTCCAATTTAACAGTTTATTATACAATTATATAACCCAAAAACAGTAGAGGGTTTCGAAACCCATGAAGACCGAAAACAACGAATTGCAAGCCCAGACTAGTCAAACAACGAGGGTTTGAAAACCCACGAAACTATACAAATACACGGAGAAAGAGAAACCCCAAAGGTTATACCCAACTAAGGACAAAGCAAGTGAAGGAAAGATACAACCACGGAAAGATCCTACCCATTTTTCCCCAAGCTTGCGAAGATTCCCAAGGACGAGGCCGTGAAGCAGCACTCCCCAGGAACGACCTGCACACCATCACAAAAACAAGGTCGCAAACAGGAAAACAATAGGGCCAACAAAATGAAAGGACAATGAGCAAACAAATGAAGAAAGGAGCAGGAATCTACCTGGAAAAGGCCTGACTCCGCACTAGAGGACGAGAATCGAGTCTCTCGCCATAGGGTTTCTCCCAACAGGAACGCCATAGGAGAAATTTACTTGCTCACCAAGGAGCCAGAGGGTTAGAGACATAAAAACGAAATGCGGAAATGAAATTGGAATAAGAAATTACCTAAAGTAGAGTTCGCTGAGGTGTCCACTGCAATAGCAAGGAAAGAACCTGTGGTTACACAGAGCCAGATCATCACCAGAACCAACACTAAGAAAAAAAATCATCATGAGCAAAGTAGAGACAAAGCATGAGCCGGGTAACAGCGATGAAACAACTTGCAGGTTCAAAGTTGACCTGCAACCTCCAAGAACCAGCGAAATAAACAACCACAAGGAACAAGCGAAGGCGCAACACTAACAAACCACCACAAGGAACAAGCGAAGACACATCGCTAACAAACCACCACACAAAACAAGCGAAGGCACAGCGCTAACAAACCACCACAAGAAACAAGCGAAGTTACAACACACCCACAGAGCCAAACCAGACCACGACAAATACAAGAATGAACTCCAAATTTCCCTCGGTAGGTGTGAAATGACCATGTTTACGAAACCAAGGCCAGTACAAAGGGTAGGCTGAAAACATAAATTACATTAAAACCTCACACCAAAACCCTGCTATTGTTTATTCGAAAATTGACAAGAGTTAAACGGTCATTGCTACATGTCCCTCCTCGGGATTGCCACCACTTCTCCTTCATTTCCCTATCAAAATATGAAGTCTTTTATGTTCCGTGAAACATTCAAAGCAAAAGGACAATCCATTATTACTCACATGCCTAATCGAAAACGCATGCACAACATAAATATACATTTGTTATGTGACAAATTTGTTTCAGGGACCAACAACTTTATAGTACATAAACAAAGAAGGCATTTGAGATGCACACCTTTACGGGGATCTCCATTTTTAGTCCCTGCCATCTGGCAGTGGCCAGGGACTATAGTAATCAAAATGTCAGGCGTAAGCATTAGTTCAGTAGCTTAACGATAACAAATAACCGAAGTTTGTAATCAAGCTCCATATATTTTACACTGCAACCTCCTTCACTATCTTATTTGGCCTCTTCCCGAGGAAGGGAGGCAAAAACATAGGTTATATTCATTAGTTTAATTTCCATAAACTAACAATTGAATTAATGCTAACATTAATTCTATAACATTTAATGTTTATTATTTTTTCATATCTCACATCTGCTCATATTTGTGAGTATTTGTGACATCTACCCCTTTTTGTGACAGGTGACTGCTTCTTTGTGACATCTGCTAGCACAAAGGGACCTGGCATAAGGCGTCTGTGACATCTGCCAACACAGCCAACACATAGGAGCAACACATAGGAGCTTTAGGAGCTTCGTTGGAACAGTTGCTGGTAGTTTTGCAACTTAATCTGCAATGGGATCGCTGCTGGTAGATATGCTTCAGGTTTCACCACCGCACCAATCTGCAATGGTATCAATTGTTGATGCTGGAAAATATGGTAAATATGGTTCTTTCTTGAACACATGGGATCTCATGGGATCACTTTAATGGATAGCTGGAACAGTTGCTGGTTGATATGCTGGTAGCTATGCTTCAAGTTTCACCACCCCACCCAACCTGAAAAAATCATTTTTCATTTTGCAATCTTGAAGACAATGTTTCTATTGAAGACTGTTTCTATTTCTATTTGCAAGGGTATTTATGCTTTCTGCTTTCTATGAAAAATTAGTGGCTTAACTTACCGCTGTAAGTGATAAGTTTCATTTCGTTGCAAGGATCATCGCTCTGTTTTTGTTGTCATCTGAGAATTATAATTTCTTCTTACCTGCAGGAATTCACACATCCATTAACCTTTCACACACATCCATTAATCCTGATGTCGGTCAGCCAAAACAAAGAAAACAAAGAAATCGATGAAACCCAACAAAGAAATCGAGGAAAGAAATCTTATTTTCGCGTTGACGTTTTCCCTATCTTAAAGCGCATTGAACCAAATAGCCTTAGACATCCTTTCTTACTGAACCAGACAACATTGGAAAACTTCACCTTTGAAGGTTTCAAAGTTTTAGAAAGGAGACCAAACACTTGCCAGTTAGACTTGTGACGGAGCAATTTGCAGGCAAACAAACCAACGAAGCGTGACTCCTAATTATTCCTCTGCAAGGTTTAGTTATTTCTTTATTTTTCCTTGAAGTTACAACTTTGCAAAATTTCTCTTTAAACTACTACTTTTGTTTTGAAATTTTTTGGACCAATCTGCGAGCTCAGGCCTTATAGTTTATTGATACATCTTTTCCAGAAAATGTTTCTCAGACTGTGTATTTCCTGCTGTTAATTTTTTAATCCATATTTATCTAAAAAGGCTAGAAGACTTTGTATCGTTAACTAAAAAACACAACATTGTCAACTACAGAGAACATCCATGCCCTCTCTCATAAAATTAGCACATGCTAACTATCCTTACTATTAGGGAATATTATATGCCTGTTTGATAAATTTCTTTGTTCTACTTGTTCATCTCAGATTAAAATTCAAAATTATTGCTACAGAAACCTACACACATAGAGGAGCGCTACAGGCTGTGTGGATGATATTATAACATATAACAACCTTCGACATATTATATTGTTTCCAATATTATTTTCTAGACGTCTTTGTCCTCTGGCCAGTAATTGTCGCAAAACAATTTACAACGCGAGCATCTAATGACCTTTATATCAATTCAAAGAAATTTCTTCTCACCGTTAAATTTTGTTTGCAGGTTTTAATGTAAACCTGAAGCATCCGTTCAACACCCCTATTATCTCATATCTGCTCAAGTAGCGTCAAAATTTAAGAATTTCAAGCTTTTGAAGGAACCTGCTGGTGTTGAATCGAGGGACTATGAAATTGTACGTCGTGGACTAATTTCCTGAAGACTAGACATCCTGGCTAGCCTCGTCAATTTCCTGGTTGATATACAGCCATCGACTTCTATGTTAGGTACCAGACCAGTGCATGGCGTGAGCAGTGTCACTGCTTTTTTAAGTAGCAACCCTCAAGTCAGCCTCCACAAACAAATTCACAACCAACAACAACAGATAAATAACCAGCAACAACATTTTCCTTCACAATTCGACCCAACGAACTAGCCTCATCAGAACATGGAGGAATTTCTAGAACAAATGCTCTTCATGCCTCCCTGGTCGGACGTAGCTGCCATGAAATCTGGGCCCTGGGACTACAATGCCATCAAAATGAGTCGTAGGTGCGAATGCGTTGATTCAATTGGGCTCTCGCCTCCCTGCTCGGTGATGATCAAATTACTGGTCCCAAAAGAAAATGTTAACTGCAGGTGCCAAAGCATTGTTTCCCTCCTGCATGTGCATTTGAATGCATATTGACTATATTTCTAAGCCATATATGACATTTGTTGAAGGCATATAAACACATATCTAAAGGCATGGTAAGAACAATTTGTTGAAGGCATATAAACACATAACTTTTATTTATATGGTAGAGTTGCACGAGACATATTACATACATGTGTATTAATTGGCTTGACTTCGATTATTAGAATAACTAGACACATAGCATTCCTGAAATGGATACGAACATCTTATCCTCACAAACTGTAAGTGAGGGGAAGGCTTGACTTGCCCAAACAAAAACTGATTATTCTGCCAGTCTCTCTTCCACACAATGAGTTGGACTAGAGTGAACCTGCTTTCTTTAGAAGAAGCATAAATAGCATAACGTGGCCTTCAACATCATAAGGTTTTGCACGGCTACCTATGTTGGGAACGAGAAAGCTTATACAGGCTATAAAATGAAAAAAACTTTTCTTATTCACCTAGCGCCTAGCTTATGGTGGCCTTGATTAAAAGTTTTCAGTTATTATATAGTTTATACACGTGTGTTGCATGTAAAGGCATACAATTTTTCTGAATTAAATTTGCAGCTTCTTGACAGAAAAATTAATAATAAAAAATAAAAAATTAAATATAATAATTAACATAAAGTTAAATATAGAAAAATAAAACTTGGGTGTAGGCACAGGAGCTTGCATGCAGCCCACGTATCCCCTCTCCACACTAAATATATGGTCTTTTGAATCTTTGCGCTGAGATTTAATGAATATTTACAGATCTAATGGTTTTATGGTCTTTTGATTCCTTCGTGCCAGAGATTTAATGAATATTTAGCGATCTAATGGTTTTGTGATGGTGCAGATGGAGGACAGATGAAAGTTTAACTCTGTAAACATTTGAATTGACCGTCTTTGAAGCAACATCCAATAAGGTGAAACATTTTCTTGTAATAGGAAATGAAGGTATCCATTGTTTTTTGTTTTGGAAAAAGGAAATGAAGGTATCAACACAGTGTCGACCTATCTGGAAGCAACAAACCAAAGCTCGTCATTTCACTACCAACAGCGTAGGTGCTTCGAACCTGCTAGACATGGCATAAGCAATAGGTCGCAGATCCTCTTTCTCTTTTACGCCTCAAGGAAGTCCAGGAAAGTCGACAACTTATTTGCAGGTAAATTTCTAAGGTTTTCAAGATTTGTTCTTTTGGTTCGAGTATGTAAGAACGAATGAGTTTTGGATTATAGGATTTTCTTCAGGTTTTTGTGAACCCTTGATGTTGTTTTATAACTCAATTTTTGCTTCCAGAGGCACAAAATTTTGCTAAATTTGGGATTTTCCTTTGTCTTGGATTCGATTTCTTCTGTAATTTTTTGTTTTCTCTGGATTTTTGGGACCGTTATGATAATTTCTAAATTAAAGTTTTGAAATTCAAGATTGCAGTAGCACACAGTCTAGATTGCTGTAAAAAGACCCCAATTGTAGTATCTGTCTGTGCAGGTAGACATATTACTATTTGATTTTGCCTTCGTAAGAGTGCTTTAATTTGCAAATCGAGATTTTTTAGAAAGAAAAAAACAACTCAATATTATTTTGATGTATGGAAAGCCGATTTCATGGTTGTTTTCAGAGGTAGTCGTGTCCTTGAGGCCAACACAACTATAGCGTTCTGAGAAAATTCGGTGGCGTTTGTGCATACTTTGACTATTTAATTACTTAGTCTCACGTGAATTAGCATCCTATGTGGCAAAAAAATTGTTAGACGGGCCAGAAAATATAAAAAAGGTACTTTTGAATGACGCTAGGAACACCAGCGATGTCTATTATGATTTCTTATAGCAGGCCTTGCACCTGTCAGATCTGATTCTGTGGACTTGTTTTTCCATTCATTTGTTGTTTGGAGCTCGAATCTTGTACGTGTAGAGAAGAATACAACCATGGATTATGCAACCAGATTTTGTTTCTTCTGTCATCTCTCTGCAAGTTATGCATTGTATGTTGTTTAATAACAACGTATTCTAAACTGCAATTTAGTAGAATATTGGCTCTGAAGTTTTCGGGACCTTCCTTGGCCACGACTGCAAATTATAAACTTTATAATATTTTTTCTGGTTAAAAATATGAGGTCAAAGGAATGATAAGCTTTAAAGTACTTTCCTTTACAGTACAGAGACTTTGTGATATAATCTGATTCGATGCTTTTTCAAGCTTTTTACAGTAAAATAACATGATTCATTATTTTGTTAAACCGCAAGCTCAACTTCGATTCTTTCTTTAATCTGGTTACTTGAATAATCTTCTTTATATTTTGCTTGCAAAATACCGATGTGAAACTTCACCTTTGAAGGTTTCAAAGTTTTAGAAAGGTGACCAAACACCTACTAGTCAAACCTGCGACGGAGCAATTTGCAGGCAAACAAACCGACGAAGTGTGACTCCTAATTATTCCTCTGCAAGGTTCAGTTATTGTTTTATTTTTCCTTGAAATTATAACTTTGCAAAATTTCTCTTTAAACTACTACTTTTGTTTTGAAATTTTTTGGATCAATCTGCGAGGTCAGGCCTTATAGTTTATTGATACATCTTTTCCAGAAAATGTTGCTCAGACTGTGTATTGCCTGCTATTAATTTTTTAATCCATATTTATCTAAAAATGCTAGAAGACTTTGTATCGTTAACAGAAAAGACACAACATTGTCAACTACAGAGAACATCCATGCCCTCTCTCATAAACTTAGCACATGCTAACTGTTCTTACTATTAGGGAATATTATATGCCTGTTTGATATATTTCTTTGTTCTACTTGTTCATCTCGGATTAAAATTCGAAATTATTGCTACAGAAATCTACACACACATAGGAGCGCTACAGGCTGTGTGGATGATATTATAACATATAACAGCCTTCGACATATTATATTGTTTCCAATATTATTGTCCAGATGTCTTTATTCTCTAGCTAGTAATTGTCGCAAAACGATTTACAATGGAGAATCTAATGACATTTATATAACTTCAAAGAAATTTGTTTTGATCGTTAAATTTTGTTTGCAGGTTTTAATGTAAACCTGAATCATCCATTTAACGCCCCTATTATCTCATATCTACTCAAGCAGCATCGGAATTTAAGAGTTTCAAGCTTTTGAAGGAACCTACCGGTGTTGAATCGAGGGACTGCGAAATTGTACGTCGTGGACTAATTTCCTGAAGACTAGAGATCCTGGCTAGCCTCATCAATTTCCTGGTTGATATGTAGCCATCGACTGCTATGCTAGGTACCAGAATAGTGCAGGGAGTGAGAAATGTCACTTCTTTTTTAAGCAACAACCCTCAAGTCAGCATCTAGGAAAAAATGCACAGCCAGCAGCAGCTAATAAATAACTAGCAACAACTTTTTTCTTCACAATTCGACCAAACGAACCAGCCTCATCAGAACATGGAGGAATTTCTAGAACAAATGCTCTTCATGCCTCCCTGGTCGGACGTAGCTGCCGTGAAATCCAGGCTTTGGGACTACAATGCCACCAATGCTCCACAAGGCAACAATGCTTCAAATAGAAACAACAGCCCCCAGAACTTGCAAAGAAATACCCAGAAATTATTCACAATGTCATTGCTGCCTCCCGGGATAGGAGGCCAGGGCTTGAACTCTTAGTAAAATGACCCGTATCTGTACGACGATTCCCAGTTCCTAGCTAATAGGCTAAGGCAGCATCAACTGAGCGGTAATTCTTCGATGAATCAGACGCCAAACCAGGCCTCGCAAGGGATTAATGAAACCAATCAGACAAGCTATTTAATGCGAACATATGTCAATCCAGCTTACTTAGTTTTATGTAAGCTTATCTTTCCCCTACAAGAATTGTCAATCTAGGTTACTTAGTTCTATGGAAGCTTATCTTTCACCTACAAGAATGAAAACCGATGGGTCTTAGATTTGTTCCATTCTCTAAAAAGAGGTCCTAGATTTGTTCCATTCTCTAAAAAGAGACAGACACAACCGGCAAACAAAGGATGAGCACTCATCTAGATTACAAAGAACAAGAGTGGGTATCCCAAAGGAGTAGAAAAACTCAGTGAAAAGTTTGTTGAAGACCAGATGCCCTAATGTATACTCCCATCAACCGCTAGACCAGGCAGAGATATAGAAGCACCCTTTAGCTCGGACCCATACCAATTTACAGGCCTATATGAGATTAGTACAGGCACTCATATCTCCGCCTCATCTACCTTGAAGCAGACACAGTTGAGATTAGGGAAGTGGGCTTCTGGTTGGCTCTATGCCAACCCCCCGTAGCCCATAACATATGTGTTCGTCGTCAAATGCACAAAGTGGATGAAGGGTGTCACCTGGTTCAAACAAAGATACGCTGACTCGAGCTCCCGTCAAGGGTGCCTCTGGTCCTGCTACTGACTGCATCTAGGTAAAAAGTGCCTCGAGTCCTCATTTTTCTGTAATCTCACAACTCTTTCCTTCACAAATTTCCCATCCTCAGGTTGTGCATGCGTTCCCTTGAAGTTCTTCGATACAAAACCTTGCAGATTCCTATATGAAAACAGTATTGAAGTGGCAACGTGGCTTGCATGTAATCACGATGTGGACCCACAACGAGCTGAAGCACCACCCCCCGATCAGAGCAGGGACTAGTTGCTACGCAGCCTCCCTTGTTAACATATGCAATGGCTTCACGTACGAGGAAGGGGAATGAAGGAAAAAGTATGCCAACAAAGCAACAAACACTCCCCGTACAAACTTGAAACATGAAACAACGCGAACTATATGGGAGGTTCAACAACCCAAATCTTTATATCACACATATTTATGCGCATTGGTAGTTGAGGTGGAATCTGATCCTTTTGTATGGAGATGCCTCATATCTGACATGAAACCAATCAGCTTTACAACTGCAACATTTTCCTATATCAATTGAGAATTCCGAGTCTTCTCCGCAAACTTCTAAGCAGAGAAGCACTCCTCCATAAATTTCCAAAATCTGCTCCACTAGATCTTTGTATCCTTTAAGCAGAGTTAATTAATGGCATTATTAGATTGCTTGATAACTGCTTGGTGGTTCTGTAGATCTCACTACAACAAATGCCACATATACAAACATGGAATCCTACAGTGCAAACTCCGTGGTCTCCATCCGTTCTTCCAAATCGGTGCAAATTCAAATGAAGAGAATTCAAATGCAAAAGGCCTTGTTCTCTGTTGTCCCAAATTCGACTCTCCTCCAAGTAAATTCTCTCAACACATAGGAAAAGTATTTCAAAAAGGATTTCTGATGGTAGGGCATACCTATAATTTGATACACAATCTTTTCTTCCGGCGGCAAATCTTTCCCACAACCTCTCCTTTATATAGGGTTGTTACATTCGCATGGGCACAACTAAAGGTAGAAAATATAACAAATCAATTCACAATCAGAATAAAAATCACAACATATTGTCTATTTTATCTACTCTCTAGGTGCAAAGAATAAATCCTTAGATCTTTCCATTTTCCCTTACCTTCCCTTAGGCGAGTTAAGCCAATACAGGTTTTGGTACCTACAAAGAAATTTGAAGAGAAAACATAATGCACAATCACCCACAAAACAACTCATATATTCCTCTCAAAACCAAATTACAAGCCACATAAATAGTATTTTATGAGATCCACTCAACAAACCGATCCTACCTTATAATAATGTAAGCATTATTCCAAGTGAATTTGAAAATTTTGGTCATGTAATGTCATGAACCTTGTAATAATGTAACTTATTTATAAATTACTTGAAAAATAGGTATATAGCAAGGGATTCACAAAATGGGAGGTTTCGCTAGTTTTGCACTTGAAACTACTAATTTTTTTATAACAAACCTAAATTTAAAGACACTAAGTCAATAATCAAGCAACTTGGATTTCTCAATTGCGCTAATGGAATTTTGAATTTAACAAAAGACTTTTCTAAAATGCATGTCCATTCTTACAAAGAGATCATTTTCTACTAGAAATTCACAAATAAGACTACAAATCCTTGGTCGAACAAAAACAAATAGAAAAATTAATCATTGATGTGTTATATTCTACACAATACATCTCTTTCCACAATATCCAACTCTCCTTAGATATTAGAAAATGAATCATGAAATAATGTAGTAAAAAAGAAAATAAAATCATCCAAGAAGAAATGCTTCAGAAGTAGGCCACAAGACGTTTGACTTAAGGTCATAATTTTGCTCTGAAATTTTTGTGATTGTTTACTTTCTTCTAAGTGAACACAATGTCTTGTCAGATTTAAGAGTAACTTCAATGCTCTCAATTTAGAGGGAGAATTCAATTGACCATAGACTTTGAAGGGAGGGGTTACTCCTCTTTCCAAATAATATCAATTATAATATCTTCAAATTCTAATCATAACGACATTCATATAATTAGGTCTATATAAAACTAAGATTATTCTTTCTTCTTGAATAATCTACGCTTGTCTATGCTTAAATCCCATCAAGTACTTTTAATTAGGCTAGCCATCATGAAATTTAGTGTATGGTGCAATGGGGATTCATACTATTCTTGTCCATTTACACCTTGCCTATGTTATGTTAGAACATGCCCCTTATCTTTATTTCCTATGAAATTTTTCTTCATGGCCATCATCCGTAACCAAATTTATTTATGGCGTAAGTCCCCCATCCTCCTCCCTCAACAATGATATGGGTCCTTAGAAAAATCATTATTGTGTAAAATAGAGAAATGGTGCATTTAAAATCCTTAGTCATGGCCATTGAGAATAAGAAAAATTTGTCCAAGGCTAAAGTCCCTTCTTTTTAAAAAGGTGTTGTGTGGTTGTTTGAGGCATTTTTCATGACTTTCAAGTTAAAAAAGATGTATTTAATCCCTAAGGCCCTTGTTTTCCTCTAGTGAGCATGGCAGGGGTTCTATGACCCATTCTTATTATACAAAACATATGAATGTTTTCCATATTGGTAGTCATGGGACTTGTTCATTCGCATTGAAAATGAGAACACTTCGTTTCTATCCTCATGCCCCAATTTCCTTCACTTGGCCATGTTATACGCCCTCAATCGCGAATATTTCATAAAAGAACTTTCAATATGTTATAGCTCCAAATCTCACTCTTGAGGTTTGTGATGTTGCACTCATGGCCCAGGGCAACCCCTCCTTCCAGACCTGGTCCAAAATTTAAAAAACAATGTTTTATTCCCTATACGCGACATTGCCCTAAGCTAAATGTGTGTGTATGCGGGTCTGTGTATACCCAACCCACGTATATGTCTTAAAACACTTTAAAAAATTAAATCTCCTTAATTTCGGGTGGAGATCGTGGGTTTTACCTGCTGATCACCTGTTAGTGCTCGTGGCCCAACTGTTCCCAACGAATTCCCAACTAAAAAACTACTTTGGGAGAAGTATAAAAAGGCTTCTGTTAGCTACCTATACCAATAGGTTTCATATTTCATGATTGGCAAAGGAAGTTCCAAATATGCTCTGCTTTGGTGATGCAAAGATCCCATATTTCCAAGAGAAGACAATGTGTGTATATAACTTGATGTTGTCCCAATTTTGATGGATGGTCCAACAGCCTAATCTGGATCATGCCATGTTTCAATTTTCTGTTGTAGAATAGAGAAAGAAGTCTGTCCAAACTGTTTAATCTTGGCAGACCAGTAGCTTAGGTAGAGAATTAAGGTTCCCAACTGCTTAATCTGGGACCTTGGAAGCAATAAGGATAGCCTTGGATAGAAAATCAAGAGGAAAAAGCCAAAGAAAAGAAAAGGCACACAAGGGTCTGCAAGTCTAAGTGCACCCTCCATGAAGAAACAAAAAATGCTAGGCAAATAGATGGGTAGGTAGATGAGGTTACAGAAATATCATTCCTTTCAATTGAGGGTATGATATCCTGGTCACAAAGGCAAATCAGTGGATGGAGAAGCTACTCTTCTACATCATGTGTAGCAAAGCAAAGGAGCATGTCTAACCTCCCATTTTCCCCCTTCACATTCATTTACTAACATCCCTTAGTCAGCTAAGATTCATGGAAGATTTTGAGGTCTTATGCTGGTTCTTATGCCTTTAAAAGCCACATTTCCTGTGTAAAAATCTTTTCATTTTGATCTACTCCTAAAGCTAAGTGGTTTTCAAATAAACTTAGTGATCTCACTCCTCATTCACCTTTTCATCCATATTAACCCCTAACTTCTATTATATAATTCCCCTATGTTACCCTTTCCCTACTATTATAACACTATGGTGTATAAACCCCAAGCATTGTATAAATATCCCTCCCCTTGGCACTTTAGTCATATGTTCACTATCAGGGATTGAATTGACATCTGGTCAGTTTAAGAGCCCTAAGCTTTACCCCTTTGTCCCCCTTCAGAAATTGTCCAAACCATTAACCCCTTCATTTGCTAAAAACCTTGTAAAAACTCCATTTGTACCCCTAACCCGCTCTATTTCACAAAAATACACAGAAAACCCACTTTTTCCGACTTATCCAAAGTATGGGCGCAATATATATTTTCATTTGAAAATACAATGAAAACTATGAAAATCTGCCATTTTCCAAAGTTTTCCACCGAGCGCAAATCCCAAAATAAATATTATTTTAATGCCACCCGCGCCCGTATCGTCCGGCCACCTCAACGATCCGTCAACCGTCGGATCGGGCACCGTTTATCGGACGGCCTGTATGCATATCGGGTTGGGCCCGACGTCCGTAAGATAGCGCCCAAGAAACTGTCAGAGGGTGACGTCAGGCCTCTGCCACGCGTCACCCTCACAATTTCTCGGGTCGCCTTCTAACAAAACAGCGTCCGTATCTAAGGCGGTCCGAGAAAAACCATTACCGCTTCTGGTTTACCGCCGGTCCCGCTATGCCTACGTCAGCACCACGTCATGCCCACGTCAGTGTTACCTCGCCGCTGCGTCAGCACCCTTGTCCGCCACTGCTCTGATCTGTATGCCACCTCACCATCCCCGTGGGCCACTCACAGCTTGCCACATCACCCAGTGACATCATGCTGACGTCATCCGACCCTGACCCCACCTGATGACGTCATGCTGACTTCATCCAAAAAACGCGCCAATATTCCAAAAATCCATATTTTAGCCAAAAAATTGTGTTTTTCTCACTTTTTGCGAAAACGACTATTGTTCTCCTTGCATGCATTTCACGACCAAACCAGCGCCAACCTGCACAACTCGACTCAGAAACCGTGGGCGCATCTGTCATACCTGCATTGGCAACTGTTACCGGCAATTTCCAAGGTATTTCTCAAATTCATTCCCCCGCACCTGGTTTTATCCATATTCATATAAGAAACTGGCTTAAGAGAGTGTAAAACACTGAATTCACTAGCAAATATCCAGTAACCTGTATCCATTTCCAACTGGCGGATAAAAAACCTTCTGCAGAGCCTGCATTTGGCAGAATTGACATAAATTCATAGTTAGTTCGCGCAGTCGTGAACTAGAAACCTCAACTACATAAATTCACCATAGAAACACTCTTATCAGTCCTGGTACTGGCTTCATTAGTCCTCTGAGCAGTATTTCACTTGCTGCTTTCACAATTTACCCTTTATTCCTTGCAACTCACCTCTATATTGCAAAGGAACCCCTCTGTGTTGCTCTGCTCACTCAAACCAATGGAAATACAAGTTAGAAGCCTTATTAGCCATGGAAGCACCAATAGCCCTGAATATTCAGCCTCTGAATGCCCCTCAAAGGGAGTTAGAATGGAAAGCCCTAGGAGATTTAGATTATCAGATGATAGACTGCTTCCCAATGAAATCTAAGTTTAATATTCATATGCTAAATGAATTGAAAGCTCAACACCTTAGTGGAGCTGACATTTTAGGGATTTGGGACTCAAATTTGCCCATTTACAACCTCCCTCAAGTCAATGCCCTGCCAGACTTGATCCATAGATGCCAGGAGTGCTATGATCCATGCCAGAGAGCTATTCTCAGTCCTACAGGCTCAGTCTTGTTCCATATCACCCCAGAAGCCATAAATGAGATGCTGCATTTTCACACTGCAAGACAATTGACCCCTCTCTCCATGTTCGACTTAGTCAAGAAGGGGAGTAATTTGTCAAGTGCTCAGATTATCAAAATCAATCAGTTATTCATACAGCTAAGCTCCGAAACTACAAGAACTCCTCCTATTGGATATCCTTACCTAAATGACTTGGGCAGAATGCTGGTGGATTTGATCAGCTATGTCCTGGGGTACAGGGGAGTTGAAGATGTTGATAACACCATCATGGCAATGCTGTCCATATTTTCTCTTGGGAAGCCTCCAGCTGTACACTATGACTATGCCACATATATTGCAGAAAAGATTCATGAACAGCTAATGAATCTACAAAGGGAAAGGGTGTTCAGATACACCTCATACATCTACCATCTGTTCTTATTTTATCAACCAGACAGCTTCTCCGTTCCCCTTAGGAAACTTAATGTCCAGGGAAATCCAAGGTCAGTTGTGTTTTGGTCTTCAGTTTTTCACTATACTTCTGAATCACCATACACATACTGTGAATTCATAGACCTGTTCATTCACCCAGCTATGACATTGCTGTATGGTGTGCCTCCTCCAAGGTTGACTGATGACATGCAAAGAGTTCTCCATCTCTCCAAGCTCTACAGCATTGGTGATTTGTAATTTACCAACACCACACAGTAATCAGAATATATGGCTGTGAGTTGACCCCTTATAGGCTGCCAAGATATGTCCCTATGATACTTTTTGCCTTAGAATACTTCAGGCAGTTTGGAAATGCTGACTGCTTCCATTTCCAAAGTAAGAACAAGAAGGTGCAGCTGAAGATAAGGAATTAGCTAGGCCCTTTTCTATACAATAAAAGAGAGGAGGGATGGAAGGAGGCAGATATGATCCTAGAGGGCCTCAAATTGGAAACCAGTTTCAAATGGATACCTTATGACCCTAATCATTTTATTTCCCTCAGGAGGATAAGATACAAACTAGGTAATTATGCACATGTAAGGCTACCTGAGGTTGAAAAGTATGCCAATTCTTTGAGCTGGAAAGAGGGCACTCTAGAAGAGCAAATTACTAGAGAGCAAATGCTAGAAAGAGAGGCTAGGAATATTCGAAAAGAGGCTGACTTGGAAACTTGTGGACAGGTTTCCTTCTCATATCAAAGGCATCTGGGAGCAGCTGCCTCATCTTCAACAACACATCAGCAAGCTGCCATGGATGCTCAACAGGAACAGCCACCTCCCATGACTGAAGAGCAAACAGAAAAAGAGGTGGAACAACAAGAAGAAGTACAGCAGCATGTACAACAGCAAGAACAGGGGCAGCAAGAGAAAGAGCAGCCCTTACAGCAAGAAAGGGCAACTGGGGTCCCAATTTCCACTGAGTAGCAAGCTCAGGATACTGTACCTCCCAGGCAAGAAACAACCACTGAAGCCTCAGTCCTCCAAACCCCACAAAGGGAGGATATAAGTAGGAAGAGGGATAGAGAAACTCCCCTCACAGAATCCACCAATCAGGGAGAAAAAAGACATAGAATGAATCCCCTATTAGAGGAGGAAATGCCAATAGGACAGTCTCTGAGCATGGGCCCACCTAGTAGAGAAGCATCTACAAGTTCCTTTCAACAGGGACAAGATAGAACAGTGGGAGGAGAAGTCAGTTCCTCAGGCCAATAAAGAGAAGGTGAACTGGGCATCAAACAGCAGTTCATTGACATAAAGAGGAGAAGTGAGCCAATAAAAATACAACTATATAATCATTTGTTGAAGATGGCTCCTACTAACCAACAAAGACTTATGTCCGCCTATGATGTAAATGAGGGCAAGATGATCATGAGTCACTTCATGCCCACTGCACTGCAACCACAGTCCCCTTCAGATTACTTGAGGACCAATCTGGAAGTCCTTGCCAAGGACATCCACCCAATGGACAAAATAGAATTGCATAAGCAAATGGGTGAGATGGTGTATGCCTCCTTGGCAGACAAGACCTTGGATAATTATAGGCTAGTAAATAGCCTAAATAATACAGCTGCTCAACTTGAGTTGGAGAGAGCATCCTCTCAAGCAAAGGACAACAGGATCAGGTCCTTAGAAGATATAATCATAGAGATTGGGCATGATCCCAAGGACATCAAGGGCATACAAGAAATATTGAAATTGAGGGATGCAGACATGGCAGCTTTGAGGAGAAAGATCAAAATCCCAGCAACAATTCACCCTCAAACAGATGAAGTTGCCCAACAAAGACATGATCAAGATGCCTCAACTTTGCTAGTGTCTTTATACAAACAGCTGATCCAAACACAAGAGAAGCTGGGAGAATCAGAGGCTGCACAGGCAGCATTGCAAGCAGCATTACAGCAAAAGGAAGGAGGTCAAACATCTCAGCCTCCTCCAGAAATAATTAATCTTGAGGAGCCTCCTCAAACTACTGCCCCTCCCATGCAGCAAACAGAACAGGCAGCACCTTCTACCTCGGCACCAAAAACAGAGCAGGCCCCAAGCCTGGACATGCAAAAACTGAGGAATGAGATTCAGGCTTTGGAAGCACAAATTTCAGAACTAAATGATGCCAGGGAAAACCTCGCCAAGGTAAATGAAAGGTATGATAAATCCAAGCAGAGTGTTGCTGAGAAAGGGAGAGAAATAAAGGCACTCAAGGAGAAGATAAAGGAGCTGGAAAAAGAACTCAAACTAGATAAAGTGGTGGCTGAGCTCAAGACAGTGCTATGGGCCAATATTGGCCAATCCATCACGGAGCAATGGCAATATATTGAGACAATTCATGAGCAATTGGAGCTCATTGCATAAACACAGAAGGAAATTCAGAGATCAAGGGCCTCTTTAGGCAATATGCCTGAAGTTGCCAACAGGATGATCAATGTGCTTAATAATAGAACAAGTGCTCAGTTAGCAACTATGGGAATTTCCAACAGGACTGAGACTATTTTGTTAGTAAAGAGAGTCCTGACACTAAGAAATCTGGTGCAGACATTAGTAAGAAGGACCCAGGACATGCAGACAGAGGTCAACAGATTCATGGACAAATTTGTGGCATTGCAAAACAGAGGTCTCCCTGGCTTACTGAACAGCGTAGGAAGACTATTTACACATGAGCAGTATGCCAAGAGGGTCAACACATTTGCAACAAATCAGATCACTGAAAGGCCCAACACCTCAGAAGAAACAGGGCCAGCTACAGGACAGAGTCTCTACAACAGGGTAGAGAATTTATTCTTTATAATGAATGAAATGAAACACCTGTTTGAAGTGCCTCCCAATTTCTATAAATACACAGAGGCAGATGAAACTTTGGATGCAATTCTTAGACATCAACTGCCCACACAGAAATGGTGGACTAAAACAATACAGATGATCCCATAGACCAGGGAGCCATTCACTCAGTTTTTTCATCAAAAATACAAGTTGGCATGCACAGGAAAACTGAAAAAAATTAGCATGCATGACAAGGGAAGGGCTGAGCCAACTCAGCAGAACTATTCAGCCAGCAAAGCAACATAAACTGCCAACAGGTGACAGGGCCGAGAAGTTACAACGCGGCAGCCGTAAAGGCACATTTTCCAGCATTAAAGCAGAACGTTCCAACCGACTCAGTGGGCTCCAAAAGCCAAAATATCTTCTGACAGGCATAAAGATGCATTTACTTTGTATTCAGTGATGTAATACTTTCCTTATCTAAATATATTGAAAGTTGGTAAACGCATTCATTTCTGAGATAACTCAACGCTCAGATATTTTGTATAACCAATTGCATATATTTCCCCCTCGCACAAGCTTGCAAGGGTTGTTGTTTAATTTCTCTTCAAGAGTTTCTATTGCTGTAAACTTCCAGATTATTAATACAAAGACTGATGGAATTTCCAAAGCTCTGTGTTTTCTGAGTCTTTGTGGAGTGTTGCTGAATGTTACAGGATTCCTGCGTACTCTCATGGCACAATAAGTCTTCTATAAACTTTCGTTATGTGTTTTTGTTATCTTTTCATGGCTCAATCATGCTACTATATTCTATAATTGACATGATAGAAAAAGAATAGTCTCAGGACTTGTTATACAACACCCTGAGCTCAATCTATGATGTTATGAATGTTTACTTCAGTTATAGACATAAGGTGTAATTCTTAATTGCTGCACTTTCAAACTATAGCTTTCACAGTGATTGTTGTTTCAGGAATTCAAGTTTGCTCCTGTACAACGTATCCCTTCTTCACATCCAAGATTAGTGGAAAATTCTTAATTGCTTTTCACTGTCTGAACACACCTCACAATCACAATTTCAAAACTGTTCCTTGAGATACCTAAATGGCCCTGCAGTATCAGCAAATCTACACAAGATTCCAGACAACCTTAGCCACAGACTCCATTGCCCAATGGACTAATGCTCTTTGAACACTTACACCTTTGATGCAGAAGGCATCCCTCAACCAAAACATAAAACAAAACCCTGAACATCACAGCTAGCCTAAAACACTATCAGAACATAGATAAATCATAAAGAGAGAGCCCTCTCTGATTACAGTTTGGCTAGAAGCTGTAATCCAAAGATTGGTTAGTGGTTACCCCGGCCGTATTCCCTTGGGAGTCATAGGGAACAACCTGGGTGTTAACATAAATGGCGACTCCGCTGGGGACTGAGCATATTGTTTTTCAACCGTTGTCTGCCCATAGACAGTGGTTCTAAAAGGCTTGAGCAGTCCCTTAAAACAGTCCTAAAAATATCCTAAAAATACCAAAAAGATTCAGAAGCTGGCTCCTAAAAAGGAAATCAGGCACACTAGGTCAAATCCTGACCCTAATCCACCAGCTATTCTTGAAAACCCCAACACAATCCCCAAAATTATCAGGAGGAAACAAAGGCAGGGAGATCCTACTGATTTGAGCCCTGAGACAGCTAACCCTGAACCAGTTCCAACTCCAATCAAGGTTCTATTTCGATCTACTCTTGATTCCCCCAGTTCACCATCTACCTCTCAAAGTCCTTCTTTCACACCTCCATCCACTGCACATATCCCCTTGACCAACACTTTGGTTTCCACTGTCCCCATCACCCCTGTAGTACCAGTCATTCATACTATCCCAGTTGTCCCAATAAATCCTATAAATCCTATAAACATGGCTAATAGATATGCACCCCTGCAGCTGCCTGCTAATGCTGTAGCTCTGCCTCATGAGTACCAATCCAAGATCACATATTTTGACTCCACTGGCCCTTTCTCAGCAATTCAGCATGCCAAGAGGATGCAAGACCATTTTGAGAACTATGAAATAGACGATGATAGTGTAAGAATGAGAATCTTTGTTCAGAGCTTGACAGGGGATGTAAGGACTTGGTTTAGATCCCTGGCTGCAAATTCCATCACAACTCCTGATGAGCTTTATCAAGCCTTTACTAACAGATGGGAGAAGAAGAAAGATCCCTTGCACATACTTGGTGAATATGATACAATCAAAAGAGGTCCCCAAGAGACTGTCTTGGAGTATTGTGCAAGATTCAACAATGTATATAATGCAATACCACAAAATTTAAGACCTCCTCCTGATTTGGCCTTGTACAAATTCCCTGATGGTTTTGACCCTGATATGGCATATCAGTTAAAGGAAAGAGCCCCTGAAACTCTTGAGGAAGCCCAGAAGGTTGCTGTCACAGTGGAGGCTAACCTAATTGCCAAGAGAAACAGGGCAAGATTGGAAAAGAGAACCACCTTCAAAGATGAACCCTCAGCCTTTGATCAAAAATTGGATGCAATACTCACTGGTATGAAGAGGTTGGGAGATAGAGTAGAATCAGTTGAGAGAAAGTCATCATGGGAAGCACCACCTAACAACCCTAATAGGAATCCAAATTTTAGGAGAAATCAAAACCCAAATGTTGGCAAGACCGGTTCTGACCCAGACATAAGACCTCCTTTCCAGGAAAACTATACTGAGGCATCCACTTCAGATGAACAAACAGATGACACCCACATCAACCTGATGGGCCTGAATGAAGAGCAACAAGTTTTTCTAAGTCAAGAGGATCATAAGGATGATGACATTCAACAATTCCAAACTAGGACAGGTGAGTCATTTGACTTTAAACAAGGCTATGACATAGTTGTTTATGAGGTTCATAAACAATATAAGATAAGGAGTAGAACTATAAATGTAACACAGCCTGAAAAAACAAAGGATAGCCAGCAGCCCAAGAAAGCCATTTACACAGAACCAAGTAACAAAACTGGTCCAATTACAGATGAGGTGATAGTGGAGGAAATAACTGAACAACAGCCTATGGCTACATCACCCTTGCAGCCTTATCTAAGTAACACTTCTCAAGAAATGAGTAAGAAGGACAAGCTTCCAGATCAAGACAAGAAACAAGAGGAAGACCTGGTAAACAAGGAAAAGGCTGCCACTCACAACACCAAGATCCAATCTGATAGACCCTTTGACTTAGAAGCTGAAATTGGAAAATTGAAGGTAGCTGTTCCCCTTTCAGAACTGGCCAAACATGACTTTTATAGGCAGCAAATCAAGAAGTCCCTTCAGCTAACTCGTAATAAAGATAATGTGAATGTGTTAGATGACACCCCAGAATTGCTTTTCGGTCAAGAAGTTGATGGAAACGCAGCTGTTGCAGGTATCCTACCTTTTTATGTCAGTTTACATGTTCATGATAAGATATTACACAATGCAATGTTTGACTCAGGTGCCTCTCACAACTTAATGCCCAAATCAGTCATGGAAAGATTGAACCTAGATATCACACGACCGTATAAGGACCTATTCTCATTTGACTCCAGCCAAGTCAAGTGTCTAGGCTTGATAAAAGACTTATGTGTGTCCCTTGTTCAGTACCCAAATAAAACAATTCTCATGGATGTTGTGGTGGCTGATATCCCACCTAAATATGCGATGCTGTTATCAAGATCATGGGGGGATAAACTCCAAGGTTCCCTACATCTAGACATGTCATATGCCACTATCTCTGTCTTTGGGCAACCAAAAAGACTATACAGAGAAACACTTATGAAATACATGGTCAGCAGTGAAGAAAAACCTCAAAATTTTCCCATATATGTTGTTCATTCTGATATAGACTCATACATTCTCTTCAATGACAACACAGGTCTTGTAAACAATGAAGAAACTGAGACACCTAAACAAGAGCAGGACATCAATCAACCAAATGTTACCCCAGAAATAATGGCTGATCAATCATCAAACAAAGCTGCTGCTCTAGAAGTCAAATTGATCCAATCAAGAGATGAGACAGTCCTAAAAGACAAACCAGATGACAAACCAGAACTTCAACTTACAATTCCAGCTCATGAAGAGGTCATCAACTCTTCCCTAGAACAAAATATCCTGTGGTTCCTTGAATTTGATGGGTCAGTAAATAAATTAGGGGCAGGAGCTGGAGTTTGGATACATAATAAACAAAACAGTCATGCAGAAGGCAGGGCCTATAGACTAAATTTCAGATGCACTAATAACATGGCAGAATATGAAGCTCTCTTACTAGGCCTTAAACTAGTAAAGTCCTTACAAGCCATAAAGGTTTCAATTATGGGAGATTCAGATTTAGTCATCCAACAAGTAAAGGGAAATTTTGTCACTAATGACAAAAGATTGAGGTCTTATAGGACTGCTGTTGCTGAAATACTAAACTCCTTCACTGAATTTCAGATTACCAAAATTCCTAGAACCCATAATCTGCATGCCCATAGCTTGGCCACATTTGCAAGTACCTGCAAGCTACCTTTTGAGCCCCACCATTGCTTCACAGCTGAGGTAAAACACAGACCTTCTGTCCCAAACAATGTCAAGGACTGGCAAGTATTTGAAGATGATGCACAAATAAATAATTTCTTGACCTTGCAACAAGAATTTGTAGGACTAAATATTGACACTGATAGAGCAAGTCAATCACAAATACTTGATAGAGCAAGTCAATCACAAATACCTGATCAACAGAATCATAAGCCAATATCACCCAAAACAGCTAACCAAATCCTACATCCAACAATTTTCAACAAAGACAATATACTAGAAATTCAACAGATAGGTTGTGAAGAAATGGTTGATGCTGAGGCCGAAGTTATACAATTGAAAGATAACTTTCTTCCAAAAGGCCTAACTCCACTAGAGGATATTTTTGATTCAAATGATGTCCCTAGGAAACCAAAAATGCAGCCCCTTAACTCTGCTATTGAAGAATGCAACATTGGAACCATGGAAAAGCCCAAGATAATAAAATTATCTGCAGCCCTACCTCCTGATCAGAAGCCCAAATACATTGACCTTTTCAAAGAATTCCAAGATGTCTTTGCATGGAGTTATGAGGACTTAAAATCCTATGACACCTCTGTTATCCAACACACAATCCCTCTCAAGCCAAATCAAAATCCATTTAAACAAAAATTGAGAAGGATAAACCCCTTGCTCCTCCCTGCAATTGAAAAAGAGGTGCAAAAAATGTTTAAAGCTGGTATCATAGCACCAATCAGGTTTTCTGATTAGATCTCCAATTTGGTGCCTACAAGAAAGAAAACTGGTGAAATAAGACTTTGTGTTGATCTTAGAAACTTAAACCAAGTATCCCTCAAAGACAAATATCCCATACCTAAGATGGATCACATTCTCCAAAGAGCAGTAGGAGCATCAAGGATCTCATTACTTGATGGATTCTCAGGCTTTAATAAAATCCTAGTGCACCCTGATGATCAAGACAAAACTGCATTCACAACCCCATGGGGAACTTTCAAATATGTGAAAATGCCTTTCGGATTGAAAAATGCAGGGGCAACATTTCAAAGAGCAATGGACATTGCTTTTGCCAAGGAGATTCATGACTTTCTTGTCATTTACTTAGATGACCTTACACCTTTCTCAAAATCAGACCAAGAACACTTGAAGCACTTAAGGCAGATCTTCCTAACATGCAGGAAATATGGAATTTCATTGAATCCAAAGAAGTCCCTGTTTGGTATGGAAGAAGGAAAGCTCTTAGGGCACATCATTTCAAAGGATGGCATCAGAATTGACCCAGATAGGATACAAGCTATCCTGCAAATGCCCCACCCTAGAAACATTAAAGAATTGCAAGCCTTCTTAGGGAAGATTAATTTCTTAAGAAGGTTTATCCCAAACTTAGCAGAACTGATCAGATTATTGAACAACATGCTAAAAAAGGATTCAAAAGTGAAATGGACAGTGGAAGCAAATCAAGCTTTTGAAGGTATAAAATTGGCCCTTACCCAAACCCCAGTCTTAACAAATCCTCAATTTGATAGAGAGTTTATCATTTTCTCTTTTGCCTCTTAGCATACTATTGCTGTTGTTCTATTACAAAAAGATGACCAAGGAAATGAGAAACCAATTTCTTTCTTTAGTAGAGCTCTTAGAGATGCACCTCTGAAATATCAGATCATGGAGAAACAAGCTTATGCTTTGGTCAAGGCCATTAAAGACTTTAGGATTTACATCCTTTATTCTCATGTTATAGCTTATGTGCCAAGTCCCATTGTAAAAGACATACTCACCCAAGAAAATTTAGAGGGCAGAAGAGGAAAATGGATTGCCAACATTTTGGAATTTGATATTGAAATTAAAGCTACAAAACTAATAAAAGGGCAAGGTTTGGCCAAATTAATGACAGAAGAAAATTTCCAAGCCTTAGACATAAATCAGCTGGACAATGAAATGGAGCTGGCGACTCCAAAGATCAATGTAGCCTTTGAACAATCCCCTTGGTATTCTGATATATGTTATGTATTACAAAACCTGTGTGCTCCACCAGGATTGTCCAGAACTAAGTGTAGGTTCCTAAAAATGAAATCTTCTAAATTATGTGTTATGAATGGCAATCTGCTTTGGAAAAACCATGAGGGTATACTGTTAAATTGCTTAATTGAAGATGAGACTAACAATGTCACCAAAGAATTTCATGCAGGTGACTGTGGTGGACACTTGTATTGGAAGTCCACTGTGGATAAGATACTGAGGGCCGGTTACTATTGGCCCACCATTTTCTCTGATGTCAAGAAATTCACCACCTCATGTCACAAATGTCAAGTGTTTGAGGGAAAGAGAAAGCTACTGCCACTTCCTTTGAGGCCTGTTCCAACTGAGAGACCTTTTCAACAATGGGGCTTGGATTTCATTGGGGAAATTCATCCCTCATCTTCAGGCCAACATAGATGGATTCTGACAGCTACAGACTACTTTACTAAATGGATTGAAGCTGTTCCATGCAGACAAGCAAATGATTCCACTATCATTCAGTTCCTTGAGACCAATATTCTTTCTAGATTTGGCTGTCCTGATAAAATAATAACAGACAATGCTGCTGCCTTCAGATCTAAGAAGATGGTAAATTTCTGCCACAAATTCCACATTACCTTGGGCCATTCAACTGCATACTATCCTCAAGGAAATGGCCTTGCTGAATCATCAAATAAAAGCCTGGTAAACATCATAAAGAAGGTATTGGAGGAAAATAAAAAGAATTGGCACAAGAAGCTTGTGAATGCCTTATGGGCAGATAGACTAACAACCAAGAGATCAATTGGGGTCAGCCCATATGAGTTAGTCTATGGACTAGAGGCCAAATTCCCTTCATCACTAGGGGTTCCTGTTATGAAACTACTGCAAGAAAGTCAAGCTGAACCAAATGACATGCAGAGGAGGGTAAATCAAATAATATGTTTGCAGCAAACCAGAGATCAAGTATACAGCAGAGTGCAAGTTTTACAAGAAAAGTTAAAGAAAGCTTTTGATAGAAGGACTAAGGCAGAAGATTTCAAAGTTGGTGACAAAGTCCTCAAGTGGGATTCCAGAAGGGAAGATAAGGGAAAACATGGAAAGTTTGATTCCCTTTGGAGAGGACCATTTGTTGTTCAAGCAGTACAAGGAAACAATACTTATTTCCTTAAAGGTCTTAAAGAAACTGATTTGGATGAAGGTCCTGTGAATGGCAGGATGTTGAAGCACTATTTTGACTATCATCCATAAGTGCAGCCTGAGTTTCCCCTGTACATAATCACGTGTATATATTACTTTCTGTTAAAAGGTAAAAATGCAGTTTCTCAAGTTTTGTTGGTTCTCAGCAAAAAGCTCATCAGTTCAGAAATTTACTAAGAGGGGAAGAGCACAATTTTGGGCTTTCATAGAGGAAAACTCTAAGTTTTGATACAAGAAGTCAAGGAACAAGGCATTCTGACCTGCTGTTCTTGGTCTTTGAAATAGAAAAACCATATGCAGTTTCTCAAGTTTTGTTGGTTCTCAGCAAAAAGCTCATCGGTTCAGAAATTTACTAAGAGGGGAAAAGCACAATTTTGGGCTTTCATAGAGGAAAACTCTAAGTTTTGATACAAGAAGTCAAGGAACAAGGCATTCTGACCTGCTGTTCTTGGTCTTTCAAATAGAAAAACCATCCCCATGTGGAGCCACTGTTAGCCACCTATACCAATAGGTTTCATATTTCATGATTGGCAAAGGAAGTTCCAAATATGCTCTGCTTTGGTGATGCAAAGATCCCATATTTCCAAGAGAAGACAATGTGTGTATATAGCTTGATGTTGTCCCAATTTTGATGGATGGTCCAACAGCCTAATCTGGATCATGCCATGTTTCAATTTTCTGTTGTAGAATAGAGAAAGAAGTCTGTCCAAACTGTTTAATCTTGGCAGACCAGTAGCTTAGGTAGAGAATTAAGGTTCCCAACTGCTTAATCTGGGACCTTGGAAGCAATAAGGGTAGCCTTGGATAGAAAATCAAGAGGAAAAAGCCAAAGAAAAGAAAAGGCACACAAGGGTCTGCAAGTCTAAGTGCACCCTCCATGAAGAAACAAAAAATGCTAGGCAAATAGATGGGTAGGTAGATGAGGTTGCAGAAATGTCATTCCTTTCAATTGAGGGTATGATATCCTGGTCACAAAGGCAAATCAGTGGATGGAGAAGCTCCTCTTCTACATCATGTGCAGCAAAGCAAAGGAGCATGTCTAACCTCCCATTTTCCCCCTTCACATTCATTTACTAACATCCCTTAGTCAGCTAAGATTCATGGATGATTTTGAGGTCTTATGCTGGTTCTTATGCCTTTAAAAGTCACATTTCCTGTGTAAAAACCTTTTCATTTTGATCTACTCCTAAAGCTAAGTGGTTTTCAAATAAACTTAGTGATCTCACTCCTCATTCACCTTTTCATCCATATTAACCCCTAACTTCTATTATATAATTCCCCTATGTTACCCTTTCCCTACTATTATAACACTATGGTGTATAAACCCCAAGCATTGTATAAATATCCCTCCCCTTGGCACTTTAGTCATATGTTCACTATCAGGGATTGAATTGACATCTGGTCAGTTTAAGAGCCCTAAGCTTTACCCCTTTGTCCCCCTTCAGAAATTGTCCAAACCATTAACCCCTTCATTTGCTAAAAACCTTGTAAAAACTCCATTTTTACCCCTAACCCGCTCTATTTCACAAAAATACACAGAAAACCCACTTTTTCCGACTTATCCAAAGTATGGGCGCAATATATATTTTCATTTGAAAATACAATGAAAACTATGAAAATCCGCCATTTTCCAAAGTTTTCCACCGAGCGCAAATCCCAAAATAAATATTATTTTAATCCCACCCGCGCCCGTATCGTCTGGCCACCTCAACGATCCGTCAACCGTCGGATCGGGCACCGTTGATCGGATGGCCTGTATGCATATCGGGTTGGGCCCGACGTCCGTAAGATAGCACCCGAGAAACTGTCAGAGGGTGACGTCAAGCCTCTGCCACGCGTCGCCCTCACAATTTCTCGGGTCGCCTTCTGACAAAATAGCGTCCGTATCTAAGGCGGTCCGAGAAAAACCATTACCGCTTCTGGTTTACCACTGGTCCCGCTATGCCTACGTCAGCACCACGTCATGCCCACGTCAGTGTTACCTCGCCGCTGCATCAGCACCCTTGTCTGCCACTGCTCTAATCTGTATGCCACCTCACCATCCCCGTGGGCCACTCACAGCTTGCCACATCACCCAGTGACGTCATGCTAACGTCATCCGACCCTGACCCCACCTGATGACGTCATGCTGACGTCATCCAAAAAACGCGCCAATATTCCAAAAATCCATATTTTAGCCAAAAATTTGTGTTTTTCTCACTTTTTGCGAAAACGACTATTGTTCTCCTTGCATGCATTTCACGACCAAACCAGCGCCAACCTGCACAACTCGACTCAGAAACTGTGGGCGCATCTGTCATACCTGCATTGGCAACTGTTACCGGCAATTTCCAAGGTATTTCTCAAATTCATTCCCCCGCACCTGGTTTTATCCATATTCGTATAAGAAATTGGCTTAAGAGAGTGTAAAACATTGAATTCACCAGAAAATATCCAGTAACCTATATCCATTTCCAACTGGCGGATAAAAAACCTTCTGCAGAGCCTGCATTTGGCAGAATTGACATAAATTCATAGTTAGTTCGCGCAGTCGTGAACTAGAAACCTCAACTGCATAAATTCACCATAGAAACACTCTTATCAGTCCTGGTACTGGCTTCATTAGTCCTCTGAGCAGTATTTCACTTGCTGCTTTCAGAATTTACCCTTTATTCCTTGCAACTCACCTCTATATTGCAAAGGAACCCCTCTGTGTTGCTCTGCTCACTCAAACCAGTGGAAATACAAGTCAGAAGCCTTATTAGCCATGGAAGCACCAATAGCCCTGAATATTCAGCCTCTAAATGCCCCTGGGAGATTTAGATTATCAGATGATAGACTACTTCCCAATGAAATCTAAGTTTAATATTCATATGCTAAATGAATTGAAAGCTCAACACCTTAGTGGAGCTGACATTTTAGGGATTTGGGACTCAAATTTGCCCATTTACAACCTCCCTCAAGTCAATGCCCTTCCAGAATTGATCCATAGATGCCAGGAGTGCTATGATCCATGCCAGAGAGCTATTCTCAGTCCTACAGGCTCAGTCTTGTTCCATATCACCCCAGAAGCCATAAATGAGATGCTGCATTTTCACACTGCAAGACAATTGACCCCTCTCTCCATGTTCGACTTAGTCAAGAAGGGGAGTAATTTGTCAAGTGCTCAGATTATCAAAATCAATCAGTTATTCATACAGCCAAGCTCCGAAACTACAAGAACTCCTCCTATTGGATATCCTTACCTAAATGACTTGGGCAGAATGCTGGTGGATTTGATCAGCTATGTCCTGGGGTACAGGGGAGTTGAAGATGTTGATAACACCATCATGGCAATGCTGTCCATATTTTCTCCTGGGAAGCCTCCAGCTGTACACTATGACTATGCCACATATATTGCAGAAAAGATTCATGAACAGCTAATGAATCTACAAAGGGAAAGGGTGTTCAGATACACCTCATACATCTACCATCTGTTCTTATTTTATCAACGAGACAGCTTCTTCGTTCCCCTCAGGAAACTTAATGTCTAGGGAAATCCAAGGTCAGTTGTGTTTTGGTCTTCAGTTTTTCACTATACTTCTGAATCACCATACACATACTGTGAATTCATAGACCTGTTCATTCACCCAGCTATGACATTGCTGTATGGTGTGCCTCCTCCAAGGTTGACTGATGACATGCAAAGAGTTCTCCATCTCTCCAAGCTCTACAGCATTGGTGATTGGTACTTTTACCAACACCACACAGTAATCAGAATATATGGCTGTGAGTTGACCCCTTATAGGCTGCCAAGATATGTCCCTATGAGACTTTTTGCCTTAGAATACTTCAGGCAGTTTGGAAATGCCGACTGCTTCCATTTCCAAAGTAAGAACAAGAAGGTGCAGCTGAAGATAAGGAATCAACTAGGCCCTTTTCTATACAATAAAAGAGAGGAGGGATGGAAGGAGGCAGATATGATCCTAGAGGGCCTCAAATTGGAAACCAGTTTCAAATGGATACCTTATGACCCTAATCATTTTATTTCCCTCAGGAGGATAAGATACAAACTAGGTAATTATGCACATGTAAGGCTGCCTGAGGTTGAAGAGTGTGCTAATTCTTTGAGCTGGAAAGAGGGCACTCTAGAAGAGCAAATTACTAGAGAGCAAATGCTAGAAAGAGAGGCTAGGAATATTCGAAAAGAGGCTGACTTGGAATCTTGTGGACAGGTTTCCTTCTCATATCAAAGGCATCTGGGAGCAGCTGCCTCATCTTCAACAGCACATCAGCAAGCTGCCATGGATACTCAACAGGAACAGCCACCTCCCATGACTGAAGAGCAAACAGAAAAAGAGGTGGAACAGCAAGAAGAAGTACAGCAGCAGGTACAACAGCAAGAACAGGGGCAGCAAGAGAAAGAGTAGCCCTTACAGCAAGAAATGGCAACTGGGGCCCCAATTTCCACTAAGTAGGAGGCTCAAGATACTGTACCTCCCAGGCAAGAAACAACCACTGAAGCCTCAGTCCTCCAAACCCCACAAAGGGAGGATATAAGTAGGAAGAGGGACAGAGAAACTCCCCTCACAGAATCCACCAATCAGGGAGAAAAAAGACACAGAATGAATCCCCTATCAGAGGAGGAAATGCCAATAGGACAGTCTCTGAGCATGGGCCCACCTAGTAGAGAAGCATCTGCAAGTTCCTTTCAACAGGGACAAGACAGAACAGTGGGAGGAGAAGTCAGTTCCTCAGGCCACCAAAGAGAAGGTGAACTGGGCATCAAACAGCAGTTCATTGACATAAAGAGGAGAAGTGAGCCAATAAAAATACAATTATATAATCATTTGTTGAAGATGGCTCCTACTAACCAGCAAAGACTTATGTCCGCCTATGATGTAAATGAGGGCAAGATGATCATGAGTCACTTCATGCCCACTGCACTGCAACCACAGTCCCCTTCAGATTACTTGAGGACCAATCTGGAAGTCCTTGCCAAGGACATCCACCCAATGGACAAAATAGAATTGCATAAGCAAACGGGTGAGATGGTGTATGCCTCCTTGGCAAACAAGACCTTGGATAATTATAGGCTAGTAAATAGCCTAAATAATACAGCTGCTCAACTTGAGTTGGAGAGAGCATCCTCTCAAGCAAAGGACAACAGGATCAGGTCCTTAGAAGATATAATCATAGAGATTGGGCATGATCCCAAGGACATCAAGGGCATACAAGAAATATTGAAATTGAGGGATGCAGACATGGCAGCTTTGAGGAGAAAGATCAAAATCCCAGCAACAATTCACCCTCAAACAGATGAAGTTGCCCAGCAAAGACATGATCAAGATGCCTCAGCTTTGCTAGTGTCTCTATACAAACAGCTGATCCAAACACAAGAGAAGCTGGGAGAATCAGAGGCTACACAGGCATCACTGCAAGCAGCATTACAGCAAAAGGAAGGAGGTCAAACATCTCAGTCTTGTTGTGGGGAAAAATGCCTATGCAGGACGATCCTATCCACCTAAGGCGTGATAGTGCCTTAGCAACAAACGAATGCAGCTACTTCGGTTTTTTCCTTTATGAAATATGAAAGAGAGGAGATTGGCAGACTTACCGTTATCTTTCGGTTGTCCCTCGATCTAGATCCTCTCCTCTTTGCGTGTCCACAGCTACTTTCCTCCTCGCTTTTGCTCCCACAAGATCACAAGAGAACAACTACCTGTGACAAGAGAACAGCTACATGCAACAAGAGAAGGACACAATACAAAGGCAAATATACATATTCATAAATGATTCAGGATTAGAAGTAAATCAAACACACTAATGCAAATCATACAATAAACACCAGCATGTAGGAAAGAACCAAGAAGCTTTATTGATTGATAAACAAGGTTCAGGAAGAGATACAACCCAAAGGGTTCCAACCCAGCATCTCCTTCCCGGCAGAATGGAATTCCTCCTTCAGCCCCCTTCAAAGCATAAACACCCAATGATCTAACCACAAACCAACAACAATTCTTTGCATTCACAATATTCCAGCCTCCCATGACCTCATGAGAGAGATCTATATATAGGAGTTTTGGAGAAAGGATGAGTCAGCTTGAGGCTGGTATGAAGCTGACTAGTGTCCTTTCCCACTTCAATTCTTGAGTCCACTTGGAGGTTCTTGCTTCCACTTGGAGATTTGGAACCTCTTACTCATTACCAGTCGAATTCCCTGATCCAAGTGTCATTTTGGAAGCTTCCTGGGCATTGACACCTTGAGAAATGAGTCTGCCACTTGTCCAGTTACGCTCAGTGCAGGTAGCCTTCTTTGCAGTTGACATTCAGCGCAGGTAGACAGTGGAGCAGTTGACATTCAGCGCAGATGCTCAGTGGAGCAGTTGACATGATCCAAAATTGCCTTGTTTTTGAGTGTTTTCAGGTGGAGAACTTCTGTGAATTGCTGTGGTTTGCTACCCTTGTTCCTCTAGGGGTAGGAACAACATGTTTAGGGACTTTGGATCCCTTAATTATTGACATTTCATGCTCAGTGATGCAAGGCACAAAAATGTCTATAACAGTTGCCCCCTAAAGTATGAGGCCGTTTATCGGGTGAAATGCTTTATCCAGGGGAGTCCGAAGTTCATCCATTTGCTGGGAGGAGACCTGTAATAAGATACAATACAATACATTATGATTCATTCTACTTTCATGATCTAGCTGAGGAGGGCATCCCCATGCTCAGCTTTATAAATACATTTTGGTACATAGAACAGACGATCGTCTGATGGTAGACTGATAATTCTGGCGAAACTATCATCCTTTGAGTAGGATGATCATCTGCTGCAATGATGTACATGTCAAATGTCTTTATTTTCCTGAATATATATCGCAGCCCGGATGGATGAAACTAGATCCGGGGTCTTCAAACTCGTTCAATCTTCACTCTAAGTACAAGTCGATCCATGTGAGAATTGCGCTGAAGTCGAACATGGAAAGACATCGGTTGATTACCGGTCAATGATGTAAACCGTTAACAAGCGCGAGAGGAATCACCGATAATGATAATGACCCTCAAGGTACTGCAGTACAATTCACGTGGTGTGAATAAAGGAATTGGCATCGAACACCACGCAAAATCTTCTGGTCGAAGGTCATTGATGTATACCTGTCACCGGAAGTGAGAAACTTGCCATTGAGGCATGCAAGCTTCAAAGTACTGAAGGGGTTGTTCCTAGATCAACTTCTTGGATAATGAGCTGATGTCGACAAGAAGCGATCCGTCAAAGGAGGGCCTTAATGAATCCCACATCAGTGACACGGAACGGAGCTAATGATTTTAGTGGAGGTGAAAACAATCTGTGACATATGATTCAGGGTGGCGGTCATGAATGGATGAAGGATAATGTATGGCAGTGGATGGGACCTGGTTGACTCTTTCTGAACGACTTCTCTTGAACATATGGCAACACTGATGCGATGGATTGGTAGCATTACCCCGAGTATGGATGGTGTGGCAAAGACCATGGTGATGTGACCGGTGAATGAAACAACCCAACCCGATGTGGTACGGAGGAAAAGTGTCATGTTCAAGAGCGACCTGCTACCATCAAAAGACTTCTTGATTTTTCCCAATTTTTCCCCAGTCATTGTTGACCAGTACCTCTTTATTTTTGTCAAGCTTGAGGAGGATAACATATGCTTGTTCTATAACCCATCGCTATGTTTTAACGAGCCTAGCGATAGTGAAACTCGTTCTCGTCTAAAGACAAGTTTGTCGCTATTTAGTGATTTTAACGAGTCTAACGACAAGCAAAACTCGGTCCTTTTCATTTTTAGAGAGTCTGAAAAGGTACATAAAGTTAACTCCACAATTCCTTTTTCGTCATCTAATCCCTTAAGTCCGAAAAAGTATAAAACAATACAGAAGGGATGAGTTTTCGATAGTTTTAACGAGCCGAACAAAACAAGCGCTCGATCTTTTTGTGCAATAATCCCTCAGGTCCAAAAATATTAAAATCTAGAGGAGGGATAGCTCTTCCGGTTGTTTAACGAGCTGGAGGGCCAAAACTCGGCAATCCTTTCATATTTTACGAGTCAGTTGAAAAGAGCTTAAGGAAGACTCGTCTTCTAAGGAATGAGTGATGAACAGGGATAGCAGCTGATTCCGGGTACATGTTGGAATTTTCCAATCACGACAGTGTCACAAGGATGGCTAGGTGAAATCACTCTTCGTAGCTGTTCCTCAAAATGGGTAAACAATCATATGGAGGTAAACGATTGGCCAAATGAAAAAGTGGAGGTGAAGGTGCACAAACACGACCAAGCCTTTTATGGTTGATCAGGTTACATACTCAATGGTTATTTACCGGTATGGGTTCATTTTTTAACGAGCTTGAATGCACCAAAACACTGCTCAAGCTTATGTTTATTTTTTAACGAGCATGAATTCCGCGTTAAAACTGCTCGGATCTTGCGTTTATTTTTTAACGAGCATGAACTTTATGCTAAAACTGCTCGTTATACCAGTCATATGATACGAGTGTCTCAATGGAGATTGCTATTTTTTAAGGAGCTTCATCTCTCTTGCGCTTTACTCCTCATCCTTTCTTTATGCAAGTTCGGAAACGGCTAACCCAAAAAGCAGATAAATAACCGCTCTTAGCTTGCACTCGAAAAGGTTTGCATGCCCCCAGGTATAAAATACAATTTCAAGGTTGCCCCTCCTCCTTCTCACCTCTGCTTTTCTTTGCGTGTTCACAGCTACTTGTCGTCTTGCTAGTTCAGTTTCAACGGGTCTATACGAGGTCACAAGAGAGCAGCTACTTGTCTTCTCGTTAGCCCAAAATAGATTTTTCGCAAGATCGCAAGAGAACAGCTACTTGCGACAAGAGAGCAGCTACTTGCGACAAGAGAAGAACACTACTCAAAGACAAAACATTTGTGTTACTGAGGGAGGCTTACCTCTTTCTGGTTACCCAAAGATTGTCTCGTTAGACAAAACATTTCTTTGGCCTACCTTTTTCAGGTTACCTAAAGATTTCCTTGTTAAACAAAACACTTCCTCGGCAATGCCTACCGAAATAGACAAAGGTGGGCGACGGGGCCCCGTCCTCCCACATAACTTTGACAAAAGAATCCTATTCTAGAACAACCCTCTTTCCTCCACGGACGGGGTACGGACTAGTCATATTCTCTTGCGGAAATCCTACCTTATACCCAAAGTTCTCTGCCGAGGCAGACCAGGACGCATGCCCCCTGGGTTCCAGTCATGTCCTCTCGGATTACTCGCGCTCATCAGGAGGACGGACCATGGGTTGAGACACTTCTTGCGTGAATAGACCATTTAGGGATGGTATATGACTATTTGCGATGTGTGATCCGGGAAATGAAAGTTGGTCCACGAGCTTGACCATTCTTCCTCCATGGGGAAAACACATTACTCTAAAGAGTGAGGAGACTACTGCTCCCATGCAATATATATAGTCTCGTCCAAGGAGTAGGTTATAATCCAAGGGTCCTTGAACGACCATCACGTTCATTTGAACGGTCTTCCCTTTCAATGTTATTGGCACATTGGGGAGGATCCCTAAAGGGCGACTGGTTCCCTTATCGAAGCCTGATAGATTTCTCATTTCAGGCAAAAGCGCAGGCGAACCAAGCACTTTCCAAGCAATAGAGGAAAGGATACTCACATATGCCCCTTCATCAATAACTGTACCAGCCATTACCATTCTATATATTTGGACAATAATTCTGAATGGTATGCTAGCTGGCAAGCGAGGTCTGCCTAGTTGGTTCCAGTCAAAGGACGCAACCAGGTTGCTTGGTGGTGGGACCGAGTAAATGGCCGGATAGCGCTCTAATGAACTTCCTTCCTATGATAAAGGAATGGTGGCATTGCCCCCTTGATCATCAGAGTCAGTGCTGATGAAGAGAATTTGGACGGTGTTGTCTTTACTCTCCTCTGTGATGGTGTCATTCGAAGATAGAGCCTCCGAAGGCAAAACCGGGTCAATTTCCGTTTCAACCTTTAGACTTTCGTTAGGTATGGATTCAGACGGTTCATCTTCAATGACAGGTGCTTCGGCTGACCAACCGGGCGGGTCAACCGGATTCTCAACTAGCGGGGGACTTGGCAAGAGTTTTTGATATCCAGGAGGAAGATTCGCTCGTAATATCGGGCAATCTTCCAGAACTCTTTTCGCCTCGTCTAAGAAGGGACAACGGTGGATGGCGTGATCACCTTCACATAGTCTGCAGGGAAATTTAGCTTTCCGGCTCTGTCCTGGAGCTTCACTCCCACTAGTTGACGGTGAACAATCGACATGGCTATCAGAGGTCGATGCTACCGAATTGTGCAAACAGGGGACCAGTCTCTCAGTATCCAGGGGATACATGGACAATCTCTATGGAAGTGGTCTCCCCTGCATATGACGCATGGCGATTTAGGCCTTACGAGTGCTGTGTGTGGATTTTTGTTAGATGACGCTTGTTTTCCCCCAGTCGCCTTAGGCTCCTTCTGCTTCTTTTCTTTCTTCTTCTTCTCCTTTTTCTCCTTAGGAACTCGGTTCTTTGACCGACCAGTTCCGTCAAGCGAAGAGGAAGGAGGAGAGGAGGATGAAGTAGAAGGCTGGTGGGCAACTCTTGTCTGATCTAACTGTTGACTCGACTGTTCAGGAATGGTGGTATTCTGAACGACATTGGTTGAAAAGAGCCATACTCGTAGGCCAATTGTCAGTCCTGGAAGCGACAATGTGGCCATGTGGGGCACACCAACATCTCCCCAAGAGGAGAAAGGACTAGGATTTCCATCAAGGGGAACTCCTTGTTTGGTATGCTCCATCTTTTCAACCTAAAGATCAATGCGGGAATAAGGGTGATTGTTCTGTTTAAAATAAATTGTTAACGACGCTTTAGACACAACTTGCTTTTTCAGTTTTAAAGAGTCGAGAAAAAGCTAAAGATGACTCTAGTCCCCTTCGATGTTTTAACGAGCCCGAAGTGACAAATGCTCGGATGGACTTTTTCTGTTATAGAGTCTAAAAAAGGCCAAAAGAAACTGCTCTGGAGATCTAGGCAGAGGGTGTGCCAAACTTTTCGCAAAACCACAAAATACTTTTTACGGTACAGGTGCTCGATCTTTGTGAATGCTGTGTTCACTGCATTGCGATCAGTAGGGTGGCCGACACGGCTTCCTAAGGATAAAGGATATATGCCTATAGGGGTCTCCCAATATATACGCGACGGTACATGGGAGCACAAGTCCGTATTAGTGCTATCGTCCCTCAGGAGGAATCACCCACCTTCTTAGAGATCAATAGTCACTACGTTTAACGACGCCGGAACACGTCTCTACCTAGACCTCTATGTTGTGCGTTATGTTGCAAAGCGTTGTTAGGTTCATTCAATATATTTTAAGTTGATGTTTTTAAAGTTTGTCTTTCAGGATCACCACGAGATGTATTGGTACAAATTCCTAAATGCAGTCTAAGATAATAAGCAGGCTTTATAATCTTTCAACTTTGAAAATCCTAGCTACTAAGGGAAAAGAGAGCAGCTATCTTTTCTCAAAGAGCAATCAACACACTCTAATGCACTCTTCCTAAATCCAACATGCAAACTTATCAAAATGCAAAATGCACAATGCAGGTGTTTGTTTTCACTTTCTTAGTATAAATGCCTACAAAGAAAGCTTTTTGTACAACTTCGAATTTGCTTTTAAATGACTGAAAATAAACAAGTTTTCTTTTTCCAAAATCAGCAAGGGTATAAGAGATTACAATCACTTTGCGACTTTTCGAAAGAAATACTCGTTTCGACACTTAAAAGTGACAAATTCAAACCAATAAGCAAGAACAAATGATAATCAAACTGCAAACAGCCAATGAACTCTCTCCTAAGATCACAATCAATCACTCAATCAGATTTGAATCAAGGCTACAGGATGACTATTTCGCTCATGCAAAGGAAAACTGTAAATGATGCCACAAACACATAAAAACATTTACAGTCTTTTTGTACAAAAATGAGGCAGAATTCAAGCAAAGAAAAGGGGTTATCAGAGGTGGTACCTATGCTGGTTAAAGGCAGCAAAAACAGAGATCAAAACAAGGCAAAAGACAGCAAGGAACCCCAGCTGCACTAGGCCACACTAGTTCAGCGCAGGTACAACACTGTTAGTTTGACATTCAGCGCAGGTAGCCTTCACGGGACCTGCGTTGAAATGCAGACTGCCTTCACAGTGTCTGCGCTGAAAGGAGAAACTCTCGTTTCTCTTGGATTCCGGGTCATAAAATGCTCAAAAATCAACTGTTTCAGGCCAAATCAGAAACACAAGCAAGGTATAAACAAGGGGATGCTTTGAAAGGGTACTGAATACTATCACAAAGGATCATCAAGTCATTTGTGAGTCCATTGTTGAGATCACAGACAAGAAACCCAGTGAAGGATCAAAGCATCAACATTCTACTTTGCGAAGCAGTTCGATTGTTGCTGTTGAGTCTATGAAGTAAACAATGATGCAAACTCAAACAAAATGACTGAAACAAAGTTCTTCCCCAGCGGAGTCGCCAATTTGTTGTGGGGAAAAATGCCTATGCAGGACGATCCTATCCACCTAAGGCGTGATAGTGCCTTAGCAACAAACGAATGCAGCTACTTCGGTTTTTTCCTTTATGAAATATGAAAGAGAGGAGATTGGTAGACTTACCGTTATCTTTCGGTTGTCCCTCGATCTAGATACTCTCCTCTTTGCGTGTCCACAGCTACTTGCCTCCTCGCTTTTGCTCCCACAAGATCACAAGAGAACAGCTACCTGTGACAAGAGAACAGCTACATGCAACAAGAGAAGGACACAATACAAAGGCAAATATACATATTCATAAATGATTCAGGATTAGAAGTAAATCAAACACACTAATGCAAATCATACAATAAACACCAGCATGTAGGAAAGAACCAAGAAGCTTTATTGATTGATAAACAAGGTTCAGGAAGAGATACAACCCAAAGGGTTCCAACCCAGCATCTCCTTCCCGGCAGAATGGAATTCCTCCTTCAGCCCCCTTCAAAGCATAAACACCCAATGATCTAACCACAAACCAACAACAATTCTTTGCATTCACAATATTCCAGCCTCCCATGACCTCATGAGAGAGATCTATATATAGGAGTTTTGGAGAAAGGATGAGTCAGCTTGAGGCTGGTATGAAGCTGACTAGTGTCCTTTCCCACTTCAGTTCTTGAGTCCACTTGGAGGTTCTTGCTTCCACTTGGAGATTTGGAACCTCTTACTCATTACCAGTCGAATTCCCTAATCCAAGTGTCATTTTGGAAGCTTCCTGGGCATTGACACCTTGAGAAATGAGTCTGCCACTTGTCCAGTTACGCTCAACGCAGGTAGCCTTCTTTGCGTTGACATTCAGTGCAGGTAGATAGTGGAGCAGTTGACATTCAGCGCAGATGCTCAGTGGAGCAGTTGACATGATCCAGAATTGCCTTGTTTTTGAGTGTTTTCAGGTGGAGAACTTCTGTGAATTGCTGTGGTTTGCTGGCCTTGTTCCTCTAGGGGTAGGAACAACATGTTTAGGGACTTTGGATCCCTTAATTATTGACATTTCATGCTCAGTGATGCAAGGCACAAAAATGTCTATAACAAGCCTCCTCCAGAAATAATTAATCTTGAGGAGCCTCCTCAAACTACTACCCCTCCCATGCAGCAAACAGAACAGGCAGCACCTTCTACCTCGGCACGAACAACAGAGCAGGCCCCAAGCCTAGACATGCAAAAACTGAGGAATGAGATTCAGGCTTTGGAAGCACAAATGTCAGAACTAAATGAGGCCAGGGAAAACCTCGCCAAGGTAAATGAAAGGTATGATAAATCCAAGCAGAGTGTTGCTGAGAAAGGGAGAGAAATAAAGGCACTCAAGGAGAAGATAAAGGAGCTGGAAAAAGAGCTCAAACTAGATAAAGTGGTGGCTGAGCTCAAGACAGTGCTATGGGCCAATATTGGCCAATCCATCACGGAGCAATGGCAATATATTGAGACAATTCATGAGCAATTGGAGCTCATTGCAAAAGCACAGAAGGAAATTCAGAGATCAAGGGCCTCTTTAGGCAATATGCCTGAAGTTGCCAACAGGATGATCAATGTGCTTAATAATAGAACAAGTGCTCAGTTAGCAACTATGGGAATTTCCAACAGGACTGAGACTATTTTGTTAGTAAAGAGAGTCCTGACACTAAGAAGTCTGGTGCAGACATTAGAAAGAAGGACCCAGGACATGCAGACAGAGGTCAACAGATTCATGGACAAATTTGTGGCATTGCAAAACAGAGGTCTCCCTGGCTTACTGAACAATGCAGGAAGACTATTTACACATGAGCAGTATGCCAAGAGGGTCAACACATTTGTAACAAATCAGATCACTGAAAGGCCCAGCACCTCAGAAGAAACAGGGCCAGCTACAGGACAGAGTGTCTACAACAGGGTAGAGAATTTATTCTTTATAATGAATGAAATGAAACACCTTTTTGAAGTGCCTCCCAATTTCTATAAATACACAGAGGCAGATGAAACTTTGGATGCAATTCTTAGACATCAACTGCCCACACAGGAATGGTGGACTAAAACAATACAGATGATCCTATAGACCAGGGAGCCATTCACTCAGTTTTTTCATCAAAAATACAAGTTGGCATGCACAGGAAAACTTAGAAAAATCAGCATGCATGAAAAGGGAAGGGCTGAGCCAACTCAGCAGAACTATTCGGCCAGCAAAGCAACATAAACAGCCAACAGGTGACAGGGCCGAGAAGTTACAGCACGGCAGCCGTAAAGGCACATTTTCCAGCATTAAAGCAGAACGTTCCAACCGACTCAGTGGCCTCCAAAGGCCAAAATATCTTCTGACAGGCATAAAGATGCATTTACTTTGTATTCAGTGATGTAATAACTTCCTTATCTAAATATCTTGAAAGTTGGTAAACGCATTCATTTCTGAGATAACTCAACACTCAGATATTTTGTATAACCAATTGTATATATTTCCCCCTCGCACAAGCTTGCAGGGGTTGTTGTTTGATTGCTCTTCAAGAGTTTCTATTGCTGTAAACTTCCAGATTATTAATACAAAGACTGATGGAATTTCCAAAGCTCTGTGTTTTCTGAGTCTTTGTGGAGTGTTGCTGAATGTTACAGGATTCCTGCGTACTCTCATGGCACAATAAGTCTTCTATAAACTTTTGTTATGTGTTTTTGTGATCTTTTCATGGCTCAATCATGCTTCTATATTCTATAATTGACAGGATAGAAAAAGAATAGTCTCAGGACTTGTTATACAACACCCTGAGCTTAATCTATGCTGTTATGAATGTTTACTTCAGTTATAGACATAAGGTGTAATTCTTAATTGCTGCACCTTCAAACTGTAGCTTTCACAGTGATTGTTGTTTCAGATATTCAAGTTTGCTCCTGTACAACGTATCCCTTCTTCACATCCAAGATTAGTGGAAAATTCTTAATTGCTTTTCACTGTCTGAACACACCTCACAATCACAATTTCAAAACTGTTCCTTGAGATACCTAAATGGCCCTGCAGTATCAGCAAAATATACACAAGATTCCAGACAACCTTAGCCACAGACTCCATTGCCCAATGGACTAATGCTCTTTGAACACTTACACCTTTGATGCAGAAGGCACCCTCAACCAAAACATAAAACAAAACCCTGAATATCACAGCTAGCCTAAAAACACTATCAGAACATAGATAAATCATAAAGAGAGAGCCCTCTCTGATTACAGTTTGGCTAGAAGTTGTAATCCAAAGATTGGTTAGTGGTTACCCCGGCCGTATTCCCTTGGGAGTCATAGGGAACAACCTGGGTGTTAACAGCTTCAATGGGAAGGTCTAAGGGAGGAGAGAGGAGAGAGAAAGGTTATTATGCTGAGATTTCCCTGACCAGGTATGAAGATCCTAGTGCCTCCTACACTTCCCCCATTTACAGGAAACCCTTGTTTCCTTGTGTGATGATGTCTATCTACTACTTGAGATATCATGGAGTAAGTCATGGAAGGAGTTTGTTAAAAGCTTGAGACTGGACGAATCCGGAGGATGGTTCCGCTTGGAGCCTACGAAAGGACGAATCAGGTGAAATTATTCATTTCTGTACTTTATTTGTCTATAATAAAAGAAACACTTGTCCTTGTTCCTGACATAAATCTTCTTCATTTTATGATATCCATGTTATGATTCATATGTGTTTGATTGTTTAATTGCATAACTAACTGCCTTTCAATATACTATGAAGATGATTTCTTTATGATGTTCAGTCCATACACTGCTGTACTTTCTTGAATTAATTGTTTGCAGGTTGAAGGAGCAAAAGGAACTCTAAGAGGGTTTGGACCCTCGAAGGATCTTCTCAAACGAAGGACCCACAGGTACGCCCCTTATCGTATAGTTTGCTTATATTAGCATTATGGCTGTATGGAATGTGTGTTTCTCTGTATAGACAACCTCTGATCTGTTAGGGTATCAACCCAAGACCCTAGGGGAATTTGTCCCTTAACAGAATTGGCGACTCCACTGGGGACAACAGTATTGTTGTTCCTAGTTTGGGTTTATTCAAGCCAATCAGGGCTCAGTTGTCTGTTTGCTTGCTCTTACTATGTAGTCTGTTCCTCTGGGAACTTGAATTGTAAGTTTGGTTAGTTTCTTCAGACTATTTTTTGTTTTTTCTTGAAATCTTTTATATACGTTGTTTTTCTTGTTTACAGAAGCGTATATACACATGTTTCCTTAAGTTAACCCGCGTATACGCAGGTTTCCTTAGGATCAGTCGTGTATACACATAGTTGTACATGAATACAATCACGTATATCTTGTAATTTTCAAGATTTTTTAAATCTTTTTGTTTCTGAAGGTCTATCTGCTGGTTTGATTCAGTCCTGAACAGTTACTTTTCTGTGTGAGTTTTTAGTTTTACAGCAAGTATCTGATTTCAAATTCTCTCTAATTTTGGAAAGTGTTGGTCTTATTAGTTTTATTTCAAGCGTCATCGTTTTTTTTAAGAACAAAAGATTTCTTGTTAGGAGTCTTGGCTGCTCTGTTTTGTCAGGGCAGAAAGGTTGATCTCAGTCTTTGTGTCAGATCTTGTTTTGGTGACTTTTTTGGGTTTGCATGTCAAAACTATATCTTTATGACCATCTGCTTTTCTTGTTTTTCAAAAGTTGTTGATTGACACTTTTCTTGAAAATTGTCTTTTTGATCTTTTGGCCTTTGCTGCCAAAGCTCTCATTGCTGCTTTTGATTGTTAAGAGCATCTCGAAACACATTTTTGTTGTTGAGTTTTCATCCATTTTGTGTTGTCAGCTTGCAAAGTGTTTGGTGCCAATTTTTCAATCATAAAGTTTCAGTCTTGTCGAGAGAACTTTTGAAAAGACGTTTTTGTTGTTGCTTTTGAAGAAAACTTTTTGAAAAACTTAGTTTTGCTTTCTTGAACTTTGTTTTGATTTAGTTTTCTTTTAGTGAATGAAAGTGCATTTTTGTTTGTCTTGAAACTTGTTTTTAGTGTTTAGAGGAAATGAACGATTAGCAACTCATATTCCATCTAAACATTTTAAGTGGCAAATTAAAAATTGATAAAAAAGTAACTTTCATTTCTTGATTTAGAGTAGTCTTAAGTTTTGCATCAGCATGTACTCATTGCATTAGGATAAATTTCCACATCTTTTTAGGCGTCCATAGTTTTTTTAATTTTTGTGAGTGTGAAGTATGAGTAAAAGAAAAGAAAAGAAAAATTTGTTGTTTTTTTTGAAGTTCCTCTGAACCCAGTAGAAATTTCTTTCATCGAGAAAAAAAACAAGTGCATTTGCATGTAGTTTGGTTTTTATTGATTTCTTTTGCGTCAAAACACCACTAGATTCACTTCCTCTTATCCCTTGACTAAAATAATAGCCCATTTAAAAACAAGCACTAATTAAAATATACTAGAACTTTTTATAATTGTCAAGTTAGACACACCAACAAGTTTTAGGATATTTTAGGCCCTTGGATTAGGCGAGTGGAGAGATAACTCTCCAAGGCCATTTAAACTGTCAAACATAGGAGTCTGAAGAGTGAGTGAAAATCCAATAGCATTAGGGACACCAGGAAAGCTCTGGATTTGGGAGCTAAGCACGAGGGTTTTTGAAGACAGGGAAGAGAGATACCCCCTCTCCTACTTGTTGGATCTAACCTCAAGACTGTTCTTCCTGGCTTCTGATACGAGTTGGTAACCTTAGTTGCTAATCCTAGGGATCTACATAGGTGGCTACGGAGGGGAACCCCGTGGCACCTAAGGTCGACGTTGTATCACTCTCAACGGTACTACTGGAGGGCACCCTTGCAAAGCTTGGGTGCTTGCACCGGTGCAGGCTGTTGTTAGGAGGTCAGTGTAACTTCCTCTGTTACCTTTGCTGATAGGACTGGGCTATCATTATCCTAGACTATCTTCAGAAGGCCCCTTACTTCACTTTCTTGTATTTTGGTGTCCGGTCCTCATCACCCGGAGCGGAAATACTCGAAAGTTGTTTGACTGGCTAATATCTTTTAGGGACTTTTTAGTGTGTGCTCTGTGCTCCTAGTTGGCTTGGCTTTCAATTTTTTTGAGTCTTTAGCTAGATCTTAATAAAAAATTCACAGTGGATGACCGATCACCTAGACGGTCTCAAAGACTTCATGGTCTTTCACCACCAAGTTTAGAGCCTTCTCCTAGAAGGCGCAGAGGTAATACTATCGGTGGGTTTTATCCCGTGGCAACTGATGCATCAGGGATTGATCCTCCTCTCGGGGGCATTAATGTTCAAAATAGGCCTGGTACTTCCACAGAACAAGAGAGTAATACTCCAGTTCTTTCTCGAGTTCTCTTTCAGACGGAAGATAACATAGAAGTAGAAGAATTTCAAGAGTCATTAACGGCTCTGAATTCTCCCTTACCTTCTGGCTATCCAGAAGTATTATGATACATTGGGACTCCGACGCATAGACCGTCAAGTCTAGGTCACAATACGCACTTACCATCGATGACCACTACTGGAAGCATGGCTTCTATTACAAGTGCTACAACTATGCAGACTCCAACATGAGTACACGGGGGAGGAACCATTTCCATCCCCTCTGCATCTTTATTTGGGTCTTTTGCTAGCACATCTTTTCTTGGGTCTACCTCCATTCCTTCTACAAGTGGAAATTCCCAAGCCAATGCTTTTAGTACTGGATTCTTCCCATTTGGCACCCATTCACACGGTATTCCATCAGTTCCGTTCAGTGCCTCCACATCCATGATGGGTGGATCGGCTTCATTCCAGGGTTTTCCTTTCGGAAGTTGTCATATACCACATTCCAACCCGACAGTAGGATCTATGCCTTTTTCTTCTATAGGACAAAGCAACAATCCTTTCCAAGGTTGGACTAACCCTGCGGTCAGTGGCATGGGAACTGGGAATCTGTTTTTCGGCCAACAAGGGAATGGGCCGTACTCCACAGTTAGTTCATTTCGAAGTATTCCTCCCTTAGCATCTGCTTGGAATCCTTATCAGTGGTTATCCACTCCTTATAATCATTTAGGAGGAAGCTTCATTGGTTATGGAAGTTTTGCTGCTGGAGTTGGTCAAACTGCGAGTTTTGTTGGATCACAAGGCTTGCCTTTTGGTTCAACTGGTTCTACTGGATACTTCGGGTAGCCTAGTGCCTTCCAAAATCCAGGCTAATCTTTTCATAACTTTGGGAGCTCCACCTAGTCAGGGTGGAACCCCCAAGGTCCTCCTAGGCTTCCTTTTCTGGCAACTTTGAACTTGCCAGATCTCACGAATCTAACAAACGATCCAATCAAATACAACCCGGCCTGGCCTTTGGTCCCAAAAAAACTCCCTTCAGACATTCCAAAATTCGAAGGGAATGGCGGTGAAGACCCAGGCGATCATGTAACCACATTCCATTTGTGGTCCACATCAAACTCCCTTATTGATGACTCGGTTAGGTTGAGACTTTTTCAACGCACCTTGACTGGTAATGCAACCAAGTGGTATATAGAGTTGCCAGGGGGTAGCTTTACATCATTCATTGACTTAGCTAATATTTTCTTAAATCATTTCCAGTTTCCCATCCGTTACGATGCCAGAACTGAAGTTCTGGCCAATTTCTGTCAAGACACGGCAACTCACATTTCTGACCATATTTAGGAATGGAGATGGAGAAAGAGGCTTATTAAAGCCGAAATCCCTCTGGAATACCATCTCGAATGGTTTTTGAAATATTTACAACCTGAAATCTCTAAGGATGTGTCCATGTCCGGAGTCTATTATGAGGAGCAAGCTATTTTTAGGGCCGAGCAATTAGAATTGATTTAGTCTCAGTCTAGGATCCTACAAAAAATATTGCCTAATGCTCCTGGGTCTAAGCTTCATATAGCCAAGTCAAAGCCAGGTCCCCATGTGGATGGTATCGTTGGATCGGTAGACACAAATTCGGTGAACTTGTTGAGCCAACTGTAGCAGTTGTCTTTACAAACTGCTTTTAACAACCAAGTCACATCGTCTGACCCTTCGTCTTCCCAACCCTCTTCGATTAATGCCATCCAATCTGATAACCCCAAAGGAAAACAAAAATCCAATGGGAAAAAGAAAGGACGAGGTAAGAAAAAGAGTCAGGATGGGAAGACTGATGCAAATAATCCTAGCGATAATGCTGGTGGAGGTAGAAATGAGTCTAAAAAGAAAGTCAAGTTTCCATGCAAGTTATGCGGTGGAGACCATTTAACTCATCTCTGCCCCAACATTGAAGATGCCCAGTGCTTGTTAGGGCAGCAAGGGACTTCTAGTTCTCAAGCTGTGTTAACCAACCCTTTTCCCCAAGGGCAGCAACTTCTTGCTGGCGCGAGTTCAAACCCTGGTACCTCCGTAGGGGGCAACCAGGAAGGGGATAAATCATCAAATGTCTTCATGATGGGTTCTCATGTTAATGTGGCCACACGGTCACGTGATTATGGTGAAGGTGAAACATCCAAGGATAAAAAAGTTCCTGAAACTAATAACCCACTTCATATTGAGTGACCCTTTGTCGAGACTATACCACGGGTACTGAAAGGTTCCGCTAAACGCATGACTATCAACCCTAATATTAGGGCAGCCTAAAATTACTCCATTGTTGAGGATCTGGCGCAAAGTCCAAGTGCTATGTCTACTTAAGAGGTGCTCCAGTCGTGTCCTGCTCAAAGAAGTTCCTTGCTATCGGCAATGGGGGAAATGGATCCAAATAATTCTTCAGCTTTCACTTTTGATATGCATAATGTCAAAAAGAGACTTCCTCATCATATGGCTTTCTAGATGAAGTCTACCTACTAGAAAACTAATATTTTTCGGACGATTATAGATGAGGGAGCTTCCACGTGTGTCATGTCTATGTCATGTTGGAAGGCCATTGGATCACCTTCGGTTGTTCCTTCCAATAGCAACTATTGGATGTAGTGGTGCATGTGGTAATCTGGTTTTGCGATAAAAAATCTGACAAGCATCGTAACTTCTAATTGCAATTATGAAATCTTTGAATATAGTGGGCCAGAAGTAACCAGCTCATAAGATTTTTTGTGTAGTAGCATAGCCAGATAGATGCCCCCACACGCACCTGAATGATAGTCATTCAGGGCTTTTTTGGTCTCCTCATGCATGAGGCACCTTCGCAGCACTGTATTGGCACCACGATGGTAATGTGCATCACCGATGATCATGTAGTCTTTGGCTTTGTATCAAATACGTTGTTATTCAGAGTGAGAGGTATTAGGCCTAAAAGTTTGGGTTTGGAGATAGACCAGTATATCCCTGTACCACGGATCACTTGACGATATTAGAAACAGAGTCTCATCCACGATTGATGCTTTAGATGTTAAATTGTTGGACGATGATGGGAGGCCACAAAGTAACTCCGCGAAGACGAGAGACTTCTTTGATTTGGATTTGGTGAATTCCAGATCAAACTCTTGCAAAATGGCTTTACATTTGGAATATTTCCCCCCTAGTAATTGATGCGACAGAATGTAGGTCATAGGGTTACAATTTGACATAATGGTAGTTTCGCGAAAGAGAATATAATGTCGAAATCTTTGTACTGCTTGAACAGCTGCTAAAGCCAGCTTTTTGACATAGGAGTACTTGCTTTCTGTATCATTTAGGTTGCGGCTTAAATAATATACAAGATGTTCTATTCCATTTTCTTCTTGCACTAAAACCATGGCAATGGTTGTATCTGTAGCGGCGAGATACAAGTTAAAGTCATTTTGATAGTCAGGAGTGTACATTAATGATGCTTTTACCAGGGAACCTTTTAAGGCATCAAAAGAAGTTTGCACAACCTGATCCCAGTGGAAGGGTAATCCTTTTTTCAAAATATGTGTATAACCTTTAGTGAGTTCGGCATAATGTGGAATGAACCTTCTCAGAAAGTTAGCTTTCCCTTGGAGTTTCTAAATCTGAAGAAAATTTGAAGGTGGAGGCATGTAAAGGATTTCCTAAACCTTAAATGGGTCGAGCCGAATTGCATCCTTAGAAAATACGGAACCAAGTAATCAACTAGAACCAACAAAACACACACACTTGTGCGGATTGAGTCGTATCTTGTAGTGTGAAGAACGTAAACATATGGCTCTCAAGTGCTACAGATGATCAGTCCGCTTTCGCGAATGAGCTGATAGGTCGTCAAGATATGGTTGAACAATGTGCTTGATGTCATGGAAGGCATAGTTCATTTTCCTATGAAAATTTGCCCCTGTGTTCTTCAAACCGAAAGGTAGTTTATGATATGCAAATGTGCCCCACGGACATATAAATGCAGTCTTCGACTGGTCCTGTGGGTGGATATTGATTTGATTGTATCTGGAAAATCCATCCATGAATGAAAAGATTTCGCATTCGGCACATTCATTAATTATCTGGTCGATGAAGGGTGTAGGGTAGTTGTCTTTTGGACACGCTTGATTTACATCCCTATAATCGACGCACACTCTAATTGTTCCTTTCTTTTTCATCACAGGAACAATGTTCGATACCTAATCAGTTAGAGGAATAGGGTAAATGAAACCAGCATGCAGAAGTTTTTCAACTTCTGCTTTAATGGCAGCAGCTTTCTTCGAGTGAACAGGTCAAAGCCGTTGTCATACCGGTTTGACATCTGGATACATCTTGATTTGATGTTCAACGATTCTCAAGTCAATGCCTGGAATTTCTTCATATGACCATGCAAAGACATCTTTTAATTCGCGAAAGATAGTGTAGTATATTTCTAGTTCTGAATGAGAACAAGGTTTGCCAACATGAATATTCTCTACAACACTAGGTTTGGTCGAGATATTAATGGCGATAGTTTCTTCAATATTGGATAGATTTCGCTTCGAGTCCACTGTAATTATAGTATTTGATAAAAAAT